>CM034701.1:324260391-324304711 GCA_020142125.1 Phrynosoma platyrhinos
GTCAGTATTTTCACCTTTTATTCCAGGATCTCTCCCATTGACATAGTTCTAATGTTTGTCCACAGTTTCTTGCCCGTTGGATCATATTCTGTTTTATTAAGTCTTCTTCCATATAAATTTCTGGGGTTTTTTTATACATTCTAGATAGAGGGGCAGGTTTTTCTGTCAAAATAGTTTCTTCTGGTTTGCTCTTAACATTTGTAATACTCACTGTTTTTCTATCTACTGTGAATCTTGATTTTAATTGCTGGTACAGAAACCATCCGCAATTTTGGTCTTCTGCTCTAATTTGTTTTACTGTTTTCATTTCATAGCCACTCCTGTGTTTCTTTAGGATTTCATTATATTTTAGCCATTTTTAACTGAGTTGTTTATTAATATAATGACAACTACCCACACTGGTTGCTTAAGTACTGGTGTACTTCAGGCTCATAAATTCATAGATTTACAGTAGTTTATAGTACTGCATTTTAAAGAATACTTGAGGAATTTTATAAAATCATAAAATCTCAGCACTTCAGCTGAAAAATTAATTTCCTTTTACTACTTGGATCTGCCTTGCAAGACATCAGCTTTAAACTAGTATACTAGTTTTATCATTGTCTTACTTGGACAACTGAAGTACAGTTGTCTTTCCACGCTTGTGACTTTGATTATTCATGGATTTGATTAATATGTTCTATCTAGGAATCTTGGTCCTCCAGCGTGACTCTCTTGTCAACTTCTGCCAAAAGTCATATTGGAAGATCTAGAGATTGCTCAAGTGCGCTTCTCTAGGCATTTGTGAGTCTTCTAGTGCGATTTCATGGTCAACGTTTGGCAGATCTTGACCATAGAATTGCCCTGGAGGACCTAGAGATTCCTAGAGAAGTGTTATCTCAGGTTAAAAAAAATAGTGTGTATGTGGTTGTTTTTTTTTTTTTTTTAATTTGCGATTTTTCCACTTTCATGGAGATCCTGTACCCCTAACCCCAGCAAATGTGGATAGTCCACTGTATAGAACCATAACATTTTACTCCCAATCACCATCATGCATAATATTGTTCATGTCTCTTTCTTTCATTCCTAGGAGTTAATAGAAAATGTTGTAGCTGTTGCAGAAAATACTGCTGATGAGCTGGCTCGTAGTGATGGTAGAGAAGTACAGCTAGAAGAAGATCCTGATTTACAGTTACCATTTCTCCTTCCAGAAGATGGCTACTCGTGTGATGTTGTGAGAAATATCCCAAATGGGTTACAAGAATTTTTAGACCCTCTCTGCCAAAGAGGTTAGTGCTTTAGTTTTACAGTGAGGTAGAAACTTTATTCTCTGCTTTAATTGCTTTCAGTGAATTTTTTTTTTTTACGTGCTTAGCTGGAAATTCCTATTTTCTTATTTTCAAATTATGATGTCAGCTGTTCTTGTTCTTTTAAGGGATCAACAAATAAAATCTCAGTGACCTCAGGTACTACCATGCCTTCCTTTTCAGTTTTGTACTATGATATTGGTAGGCATTCTGTAACTGCCTCAGAGATGGTTTGCCATTGCATTCCACTGAAATATAACCTACAGTAATTTTTCTGGGATTCAGTGGCTCAATTGGTTAAGACACTGACTGTTGATTGTAAAATCGGCAGGTTGGCAATTCGAGGCCCGGGTGCTGCATGTGGGGTGAGCTCCTGTCATTAGATTTTTCTTATATATCTCATGAAACACGAATTACTTGAAAGCTTTTACCTCATTTTTATTTTTAAAGTATTTTACTTATTTTGTGGGGACTGTACCCTCACAATGCATATTACTTGGCTATGATTAGGAAATACTGTTGAGACCTTCAGTTTTTGCTTGCAAGATTGCCTCAGATATTAAAGCATTATAATGAGAGATGAGGTTTAGGATATCTACTACATTTGTCCTAGATTCTCAGCCATGTCATGTGGAGTTAGAGCAGGGGTTGGCAACCTACGGCCCGGGGGCTGGACCTGGCCTCCCGAGGCCTTTGGACCGGCCCTAGGCTGGTCCTGCTGTCCCACACCGCCGCGGCTGCCATTTTGTTTTCCAAAATGGCGGTCGCAATTCGCGCATGCGCTGTAGTTGGCGCATGTGCAAACAAGTCGCGGCCGCCATTTTGAAAAACAAAATGGCAGCCGTGACTCGCTCACGCATGTGCAGTACTTCTGGCGTAAATATCAAGTATACATTATCAGCAAAATTTAAAATGGCGGTCGTAACTCGCGCATGTGCAGTACTCGGCGCATGCGCAAACGGGTCGCAGCCACCATTTTGGAAAACAAAATGGCAGCAGTGACTCGTTCACACATGCGCAGTACGCCGGAAGTACTGCGCATGCGCACTCATGCATGCGCAGTACTTCTGGTGTACTGTGCGCACATGCGGCGCCATTTCCCCCCACCCTCAGCCTGCTGAAGACCTGGGGACCAGCGGATCAGCCCCAGGTAAGAAAAACATGCCGATCCCTGAGTTAGGGTATGAGAGAAAGTTCAGGATTGATAGTGAAATAAAAGCCAATAAAAGGCTTTGAGTAGGAGAGCACTTGCCAGATTGATAATCATCATTGTTTTTAGTACTGAACCACATATGTATGAATGTATGCATGTGTTATTTTGTTTCATTATTTGCTTCACTGAGTGTATGGTATACACGCCCTGTTGTACACTGTCTTCCCGTCTAGGCTTTTGCAGACTGTCACCTCATCCACGGTCACCTGGAACCTGGACAATATATTTTGAAGGTGCAGACTATGAAAGTCATTTACTACAAGATAATGCTGATCTGGCAAGTACTCACATTATGAATCCTATAAGAGAGAACATAAATGGGCAGTAATAGCATTCTGTAATACTAAACTGTGCGGTAGCAATTTTTTGGACTAATCTTTTGCTAAGACAGGTGGTGGTAGAGAACTAAAATGTGGATGGTTGGATTTTCTGCTTTTATACTGTACTGTACTGGATCAGTTTTACAAGTTATAAAATTGAAACTTTACTATTCCTTTATTACTTAATCTCTTAAAATGTAATCAGGCTGGCAAGGAAAAAACAAAAATGTTTGCTTCTAAGTATCATACATCAAGAAACCTGTGACCACCCAGTGTTGTTGGGCTAAAGTTCCAACTAGCCCTACCCTGATGCTGAGGGTTTGATGGGAGTTGTTGTCCAGTGTCTTCTCAAGATCTGTGACTTCCCTAGCTCTTGCCTTATACTGCTCTTGATATTGTGGAATTTTGGAGTTTGAGCTTTTTTTTTTTTCTTCCCCTGCAGGCTCAGCCCTTGAGGAAGGAACCTGAGATAATCACTGTGACTCTAAAGAAACAAAATGGAATGGGTCTGAGCATAGTGGCTGCTAAGGTACAAACACTTTTTTATACATATAGAAAAGCAAAAGGGCCATTGTGGTTAACACTACAATATCAAGTATACCGTATCAGCAAAATTTAAGAGGCAGGCACAGCACCTAAAAACTACAATCATCAAATAAAACACAGTGGCAAAGCCTAACAGAATAAATATTTTTCAGTCTGGTGGAAAAGAACCAAAGTGGGGAAATTATCCATATGTCATGGCCATGTGTTCCATAATGTTGGTGCCATTGCTGAGAAGGCTCTATTTCTTGTTCTAACAAGCCACACCATCACACTGATGCTCTTGAGCAAGGTAGCCAGTTTGAAAGAAGACAGCATTCACCATTGTTTCCCATTTCAGGACAAAATATAGTGTAGTGTCTAAATTTTTCAGTTGGAAGACATAGCAGTTAAGGACTTGTATGTATCAGCATAATGTATATTGAATTCAGAATTTAAAAATTACATCAAATTTATGATAAACACTCTTACCATATAAGAATAAACTTTGTCAGGTTTGCTACACTTTACACTTCACAGATAAGTGTTCTTCAGAAGTAGGCAGATTTCAGGATGTGAGATCTATAGTGTCTTTCACTATAAGTTCTAAGGTTCACATGTATACATGTGCAAAACAGTGACTGAGAATATACATTATAATTTAGCAGTGTGACACTTTATGCATCTTTTCCTTCTCAATCCCAAACTGAGCTCATAGTACTTTTTGGCATGTATAAACCTTTGCTTTGTAAACATTTAAAATAAGTTGGGTAGGGGTGGGGGTGGAATAAAGAACAACTTATGTCCAAAATTACTATGATCTAACAGAAAATCTGTCTGTCAACTTTTATGCTTGGAGCAATTAGTCAATGTTCATTATTGTAGCACCATTCTGTAGACACTAGATGGTGCACTTCACTAGTATTGTTAAGCTGTTATCCCAACCTCAAATAATAGAGTGAAGCTACATTTAGTTCAGCACATACTTGTTTCATACCAATTTTTAGGATTACAGCTATAGATATCTATGATGCCAATGTTTAAATTTTACAGGATGTTTTGAGTCAATCTCCATTGTAGAAAGTGATTGATTAGCCAGCTGTTTGCAGAAGTCATCTGTGTAGGAAGGAAGCTGAAGGATCAGTAGCCTCAACATATTGCTGGGGAAGCTGTATTGTTCATTGAATTCTCTGTGAAAACTTAAAAGTAAACAAGAATGAGAGAGAGAGAGAGAGAGAGAGAATTAGTTCTCTTGTTATTGGGGCAGCTATTACTAGAACCGACCAGAAGGACTTAATTTCCTCAACATCTAACATGAGAAGCTAAACAAAAAGATTGTTTCCTTCATCAGCAAAAGCTGTTCTCTAAACAGAACAGTGGAGAATGCCTCTTGTGATACTACAGTGGGCCCTTCGTATACGTGGGGGATCTGTCCGGGGCCCCCCCACATATGGCAAAAAATGTGGGACTTCAAGTCCCATTTGTTTTAATTACTGTGTGTGCCACAGGCATATGTTCCATTATTGCTTCCAGCATTTGCCATACACGTAAGCTTAAAGCCGCGTATGGCGCAGGAGCGCTGTATGAGTACAGCATTGGTGGACCAACTTACTTTACTTTCAGCTCTTTGCAAAAGCAGCAAGTTTCCAATTTCACCAGTGGCAGTGATGAGAGTAATGGCCCAGCAGAAAGTATAAAGGCACACAAAACAGTTTTTCTCACCAGAAGATCAGCTTGTTGGGTGTCCTAAGCTATGTGGCCAGGTTTCTGCCTGGGAATGTAGTACAAACAGTTACAATGGACTAAATTTTACTTTGAACTGCTCCTCTCACCTCCTCATTGCAGCTCAAAAACTGACTCCAGAAGGGTGTCCAAGTATTCAGACATTCTTATGTTTCTTCATAGGAGAATCTACCTTATTTTCTGGCGTATAAGACTACTTTTAAACTTGCAAAATCTGGGGTTAAAGTGGGGGGGGGGTGTCTTAAACGCCGGGTATAAGGAGGTTCATGATAGGTTTGCCTTAGTGTCATCATCAGTTGGAAATGACTTGAAGGTGCACAGCAGCAGCAACAACAGTTTTGGAAGTCATACTCTTCCCAAACTCTATATTTTAACTGGAAAAGTGGGGGGTCGTCTTATACACCCAGTTGTCTTATACGCCGGAAAATACGGTACTTGCATTTTTTTTAAATGCATTTTACTGCATTATAATGGAAGGATGATACTGAGAACCATATTGAGACCTGTGATCTTGCCAGTCACACTTATCAATAAACAGTTCTTTCACTTTCGGATTTTGCCTTAACATGCAGTGGAATCCTTTGCATATCAGCACATAACCTCTGTCCTGACTGATGATGCCTGGTTTTGAAGAATTCCTGGCAGAATTTCTTACAGAAAGGAACAACTGTACTAGCCTTTCCTAAAGGAGGTGGAAAACATTTTACAAAGAGATGGAATAATTGCTACCCTCCATGTTTTCCTTCTCTTCCTCCTCAAAATCCATGTTCTTCCTTTATGTCTTTTTGCAATTGTCCAGGCACTGATGCACTTCTGTTTAGCCTCTAAGAAACAGGTTTTTGAAGAGTAGGACTGGACTAGGAGTCACCAACATTTTCTTTTCTTTGAGAGAATCTCCTTGTTTACAAGGAGAAAGGAGTGTAGTTTCTTTAACCTAGATCAGGGGCAGGCAACCTTTCCCCTTTAAGGGCCGAGGGACTTCAGCTCCCAGAAGCCTCAGCCATGTTGGCCAATAGTCCCATGTTGGCCAATAGCTCCTGGGATTCTGGGAGCTGAAGTCCCTCGGCCCTTAAAGGGGAAAGGTTGCCTACCCCTGACCTAGATGGTACAGTTTTAATAAGATTAAAGTGTAGCTTCAGGCAGTAGTCTAACTGCCTCATAAGTGTACACAATGATTGTTAAATGCTAAACACTGATGATATTAAGCTATAGGATTTCTAATAATTCTTGCAGTATCCAAAGTATTCAAACTGTAATTGCTATCTTAATGGAAGAAGACAGTTGGTTAATCTGAGTGGCATATGTGTATCTGTTGCAAAGAAATTAGATTGATCTTCAGATTATGTTGTGGTACTTTAGAAGCTGGGCAGATACCTGAAAATTTTAATTGGATGAAAAACAATCTTGAGTGGTCTTCGGTTTTGATTAGGAATGTTTTTGCAAGTGATCCATCTCAAGTTACAACATAAGTCATTACCTCTCTGTGTGAACAGAATTGTAGGCTCACATTATATCTACAGTTATATTCAGTATGATTAGACCAGGAGTAGACAACCTTTTTGAGCCGGGGGCCAGGTTGCTGTCCCTCAGACAGTTGGGGGGCTGAAGCACCAAAAATAAATAAATAAATATTTTTTTTTAAAAAAAAATACAAAATATGCATGCACACTCTCTCAGCCCCAGAAAAGCCATGGCAAAACCCCTGTTGCAAGAAAACCCCAAAAACAAGTAATAACAACAATAATCAATATCATCATGGCAGGCAGCAGCAGCCTGGGGCCGGTCCAAAGGCCTCAGGGGGGGCACATCTGGCCCCCGGGCCTTAGGTTGCCTACCCCTGGATTAGACATTCACATCTTTGCTTCTGCATGTAAATACTGATTGCCAATCTATATAAAAGACACTTAATGCCAGGTCACTGAATGGTAAAACAGCTGCCATTTAAAACTTTATCCAGAATGAACATGCCAAACTGCATGTATTACACAGACCTGATTGGATGAGGGGTGGGGTAGGATGGGGTGTTAATTTCTCTGAGCTTTGCCCACCAGGATTCTCTACAGCAGCAGGCAAGACCTGAAGGACAAGAAGGTGGCATTGCAGTGGTCTGTCACAGTGGTGGTGCAAGACCTCGGGGGGGGGGGGGGGGGGGGGGGGGGGTGAGAGTTAATCAAGAGATGTGAGACTTGGAAGCCCTGATTCCTCCTCCGCCTCTTTCCAAATGTTTTTAAATTTACACATGTTGAGTTAAATATTGAATTTACTTAAATAAAACTATTTTAATTTGAATGATGTTATTTCATTATAAAATGTTAAAATATGAATATGCATGAATATGTGGATGAAAAATAAATTTTTATTCATATACTACAGCTGGGGGACACGACTTCTGGATGTAGATGTAAAGGGGGGTCCCAAGGGTAAAAGGTTTGAGTACCACTGGTGTATCAGAATAATATCCCCTTAGTCAAATGCTCTATCCCTCACTCCGCAGAGTATGAGTATGTTTATTTAAAGTGGGTAGCAGGGACAGATTAGAGATTCTACTGGTATACTCAATACTCTGCTGCTCAACAATCTCCCTTCCTGAGCTAGCTGAGGTGGTCTGGGAGTGGGGTAGGATGTTGGAGTCCTTGCGGCTGGTAATGCTGAGAGAACTCAACATCCATACTGTGGCTACCCTGTCAGGAGAGACTCAGGATTTTCTGTCCACCATGACAACCATGGGTCTACCTCAAGTGGTATCTAGCCCAACTCATACTGCTGGACACACTCTACACCTTGTTTTCTAGGCATGGAGTAATGATGGTGATCCAGAAGCTTTCTACTGTTCTGTTGTCATGAAAAGATCACTTCTTGATCAGGTTTAGACTTGATGGGATTCAACCTCTGCTGGGGTAGGGAACCCATTAGGATGGTGTATGGACTCGGATGGATTGTGATGGTTTTAGGCAATTTTCCTGTTGCCTTGGCAGGTGCTCCTGTTAGAAACCTGGGTGATCTCTGGAATTGATAAATGACCACAGTGGTGGAAACAGTCTCTCCTAGGCATCCTGTCTCATGGAACTTAAATAGCCCCCTTTCTAAGGAGCTGGCAGCAGTGATATGAATGAGGAGACTAGAGTGACAGTGGCAGAAAACTCAGAATGAGTCAGACCAGAAACAAGCTAAAATCTATCTGAAGGTGTATGGTGGGGCAGCAATTCATTCATTCATTCAGAGTTTTATACCCCACTTTTCTGCCAGAGCGGCTTACAAATAATTACACAGTTCCCTGCCCTTAGGCTTCACATCTAAAAAACACTTGAAACAACAGGAGAAGGGAATGGTAATGGGGAAGGGGATCAAGGCCAGCGTTTCTTCTCCCCCTCTGAGACCAGGGCCACGGCAGATAAATGGAGGGAGGGCCCTTCTTCTGTTTCTAGGTGTGATGGAGCTTTGCCTGTCCCTTCTCTCTCTCTGTGGCCAGGATGATGGCAGTTAGAATGGAAGGAGGGCCCTTCTTCTGTTTCTGGGTTAGGCATGATAGTCATGATGAAGACCTACTCCCTTCTCACATACACACACTCTATGCCTTTTCAGCAGTTTTCATCTACATTCTTGTAACAAAGATAAGGGAATTTCCAAACGTTTCCCAGACCAATGATCTCCCCAGCAACAGATAATACAAAGTCCACTTTGTTGGTCCACTGGCCCCTGTCCTATAGCTCACTCTTTTCTACCTCTGGTACAATCATGAGTGGCAAAAAAGGCTTTTTGGCTGATACTGTTGTATCCATTCAGCAGAGCTGTTTTGTGTTGTCAGGGATCTGCTACAATCTGGCCCAAAGGAGATTATAATACACTCAACAGTCTGCTACAAAGAATTTGCCCACCACTTTGCAGATAAAATCATGCAGATTCACTCTTACTTAGACTCCAGAGTTTGCTTTGTCCAGTGTTGAATATTTTCCAATTTGTACAGCCTGAGGCTGTGGACCGGATCCTTAGAGAAGTGAAAACAACATGGGACTAAGCCCGTGTCCCTCTTGGTTTATTAAACAAGCCAGAAGTGGGCTGGCTGAGTTGCTAAGGGGAACAATCAATGCCTGTTTGCAACAAGGGAGGGTGCCACATGTTTTAAGAGGCTGTGGTAAGACCTCTTCTGAAAAAACCTTCCCTGGATCCTGCTATATGGGATAACTATAGGCCAGTCTCCAACATTTCATTTTTGGACAAGGTACTTGAGTGTGTAGTGGCTTCTCAACTCCATGGGTTCCTGGATGATGTGGATTATCTATATTCATTTTAGTCTGGCATCAGGCCTGGCTATGGGATGGAGACAGCTTTGGTTGCCTTAGTATATGACATGCCTTAGTGGGAACTAGGCAGAGGGAGTTTTTCTCTGTTGATTCTTCTGGACCTTCAGAACCATCAACCTTGGTAGTTTCTCTGGGATGACACTTGGAGGTACTGCATTCTTTCCTGAAGAGATGCTCTGAAAGGGTGGTGCTGGGGGATTCCTGTTCAACGACTTGGCCACTGACCTGTGGGTTCTTCAGGGTTCTGTCTTGTCCCCTTTGCTATTTAATAGCTATGTGAAATCACTGGAAAGGGTTGTCCTCTTCCAGTGAGTTCACATATTGAGAGGTCAGCATTTTGGGGTCAGGCGTCACCAATATGCTGATGGTACCCAGCTTTATCTTTCCTTTCCACCTCATTCCAAGGAAGCTGTTCTTATGCTAAACTGTTGCATGGCAGCTGTAATATACTGGATGAGGACAAATAAATTGAACCTTAATCCAGACAAGTCTGGTGTCCCTGATCAGTCGAAAGACAGACCTGGGAATAGGGTTTCATCCTGGGTTAGATAGGTTTAAACTCCACCTGAAAATGCAGGTTCACAGTTTGGGGGTACTCCTGGATTCAGCTCTGAGCCTGGAGGCCCTGGTTTCAGCAGGAGTGCTTTTGTGCAGTTAGCTAGTGCACCAGCTGTGTCCATTGCTAAAGAATTGGATCTGGCCAGAGTGGTGCATGCCTTGGTTATATCCCATTTGGTTTAATGGAATATGCTCTACTAGGAGCTGCCTTAGAAAAGTGCTCAGAAATTTCAGTTGGCTCAAAGAACTACAGCTTTTTAACTGGGTCTGGCTGTAGGGAGTGCAGAACTTCCTTGTTGCAACAGCTCCACTGGCTATCAGTCCATTTCCAAGCACAGTTCAAAATGCTGGTTTTGACCTATAGAATTTTATGCAGATTGAGTCCAGGTTATTTGATTGACTGCATCTCCCTATATGAGTCTATAACCTCTAAGATTGTTTGGAGTGACCCTTCTTGATAGCTGCTCCCAGACCTGGGAACTCCCTCCTTACAGCTCCATCCTTGCTCTCTCCATCAAAACATTTGGTGCTGTCAGGCTTTTACAAACTGACTAGGATTGTGCTTTTAATGCTGTGTGGTGCTGTTTTTAAGGTTCGTGTATATTCTTAATAAATGTTAGTAATTTTAACTTTATAAATGTTTTTTTTTAAAAAAAACTTATATTTACACTTTTATGAATGCTCTTGTGTCGATTTTAATTTGCTTTGTTTTAAATGTGTTGTTAGCCATCTTGAATTGGGAGAGATGTGGGATATAAATGATGATGATGATGATGATGATGATGATGATAAAGATATACATTTAAGGGGGGTTAGACACATTAATGAATGACAAGCAAATCAATAGCCATTAGTTCTGATAACCAAATTAAATGTGTGAGTTCAGATATAATATTCATCTGAGTACTAGAAATTCTGGATAAGCTGGGGAGGCCTCTTGCTTTCATGCTATGCTGATAGGCTTCCTATCTGGCTGCTGGTTGATTGTGAAATACTGAAATTGATAGACCTTTACTCAAATACAGTAAGACAGTTATCGTGCTTTAACTACAAGGAGTTTGTGTGCATCATTGCTGATTGTTTTGTATCAGCAATGATGATGGATTTGGATGCTTTCAGTAGGTCCTACAGGATACTGGGGAGCATGTTACAAGAACTAAATACTTGGCAAGTGGACTTCAGTGTCCTTGAATTTCAATCTCAGATAATTGATTCATGTTTTTCATTGCTAAGGTAAAGATTTATTATTGCAGGAGTTACACTTGTCTTATCAGTAGTAGTTTAGTAGTAGTTTAGCATCTGAAAAGAGTGCTGGTACTGCAGGATCTCCAGAAATATTCACAACTCTTCTCAGGAACAGAGCCTCCAGCAAAGCATAGAGTTCCCAAAGGAATCTTTTAACTGTCCTTGCAAATAGATGACCTAAAAGCTGCAACAAAACCATCTGGTGGGGCTGGCTCTAGCTCTCTGAAAAGGACAAACATAAACTAGCAGCCCCATTCTTCAAAAAAGTCTAGCTTTTTTATTCAAAATTTGTATATTCCTGGAGGTCTGGTAGTACTCCAGTGCCAGATGTGTCATTAAGCAGAATGAAACAATTGCCTCAGACAGCAAATGGCTGTTCCTCTCCATTGCAGGGCAGACCTGTGTATACCATGCCCTCCTAAACTAATCTGTAGCCTTCATTATGGTGAAGGGTGGTATCCCACTAACAGTGCTGAAGTAAGATCATTAGACTGACTGTGTGTGGAATTGGGAAGGGAAACCATCTTCTTTGCTTCAGGCAGCAAAATGTCTTGGGATAGGTAGACCTACAGTATATAACCAACAAGATGTAACAGACTGGGATAGGATCAAACATACTGATCAAACAGAGTCAGAAATCCAGACGTGTTAGAATCCTGTTAACATATAGTTTTAAATGGTAACTAGTCTATAAGATAGAAGCACAGTTTACATGACAGAAGCATAAATTCAAAGATGCTTAATACTGAGCTTAAAGACAATAGCTGTACTTCTAGTAGAGCTGCAAATAAATTGCCTACCCTTGATAATGACTTGTTCTTGCTGTAGGATTTTTCTGTTATTGTACCATTTATTACACCAGTAGCCATCTTTTGAGGGGAGTGGCTGGATTGCTTGGTGTTTGGGGGCAGCAAGTCATGTGAGATGGAGGGCAGAATACTCTAAGCCTGAAACAGTTTTGATGTTAAATGCTGCCTGACTGCCAGCCACACAGTGGTTACATTTTATGAAATCCAGATGATTTGGAAGCAGTATACGCATGCAGTTTACTTTAAAAATATATCACGGGGGTGGGGGTGAGGGGAGGGGTTAGCATCTGACTTCTTTCCATCTGTAGGCCAGTACTTTACTTCCTGTTTAACTTGGATTTTCTGTATTTTATACAAAAAGCTGCCTTGATTTTTTTTTAGGCAGTGTCTACAGTTCAATCAAGTTCTTATTGGTACATGAAATAGTGTAACTGGCCATGGAAGAGTTGGAATACTGTAGTAGTTATAGGAAGTGTTGATGAATGCTATGCAGTGTCAGCATCCAGGTCAGAATTATCTAGCTGGTTGTTTTGGAAAATCTGGCAGACTGACGATTGTAGTAAAGGGCTGAGAAAGGAGCGAAGAGTTATATTTCTGGAGTTAAAATGTGGTTTTCTGTCGTTGGAAGAACAGACTCCTTGGTAAGTGTTTTAGGGAATGCTTAACATTAGATCTGGTATTTTTTCCCATACTTTGGTAAATTTAATACTTACTGTAACATGTGACTAAGTATTTGTAGATAACTTACCAAAGGTTGCAAGAAAGCCTGTACCTCTATTTTCTTTTTAATATGAGCTTTAATGGCAGGTCTTAATCTTCTATAATTTTGTCATTTAAAGTACTGTGGAAAGTTCATGTATAATTTAAGATATATGGTCTTACTTTTCATGGTCTCACAATAATCCCAAAGTACCTCTAAAAGCACATTATTTCTGTTTGTAAATAATATTAAAATGATTGACATATACTAAACACTAAGTAGGAAAAAAGTAATCAGACTTCTGAAATTTTGTTTTTGTTTATGCAGTGCTTTCTATATCATATTCTAATAGATTTTAATGTCACTTGGATTCATATAATACTTTGATGGAAGAGAAGTTATCTGTCTTAATGTCTGTTCATCACACATCATAAAGAAAGTCTAAATGTTTTTATAAACTAGTGTTTTATTTTGTTACCAGAACACAAAAGCAAATGTTGCAAATAGTGGTAAACTAAAATTTAAAGAAGATAAATAATCCTCCAAAATGATCAACCATCACCCCATCTTTTCTTCTACCTTAACAGAAGCTTCAAGATTAAAAATAAAGTGTGCATATTAGAATCTACAACACAATTAGGTTTTTCAGGTTCCTATCCTAAATACACCTAATGATGAGGAAGCTCACTAAATACAGTGGGACTACTTTCTAAATAAACATGCATATAATTTTGGTGTCAGAATGCTTGTTAGAATGATGTCTTCCACAATATAGTAAAGTTAATATAAAGGTTTCTTTTTAATAACATTGTTATAACATTATTGCATTTGACTTTATTGAAAATGTTTTTAAATAACTACCTCTAAAGCAAGAAGCTTTTTCTTAATTGCACCATCCTGATTTTCACTTTGTGAGTCAGTTGACATTGTAGAGATTTTATCTTTGTTTCTACCTTGCACAAAGTTATTTCTTTCCTACATATCAATAAGTTACATCCAGAAACCTATGAGCAAAATTCTATTCACAATTCACAGAACTTTTGCTCTGAAAGGAAATGAAGGGAGGTGATTTTTCCCTGATTACCCATTTCACTTATTACCGCTGTCATTTGCATCAACTGATTGTTATTCCAGAGAGTTGCAAGGAGATATAAGAATTAGCAGATTACCTACTTTATCCTTTTTCTGCAAACAGAAACAGCTAATACAGGTGTTAAAGAAAACAATAAAAGTAAGTGAAGAAGAGGGGTGAACTTTTTCAGAGAGAGAGAAGGTCTCTGATTGGATTTACATTGTCAATAGCATATTTTAATGGATTGTCTATTGTGTACAAATCCGTAAATGATCATAGAGTTATCAGATTTAATATGTGATCTGATGGGGTCAAAACAAAGCCTACAGTAAAGTTTTGGACCCAGTCTGTCAAATACTCCTGAACGATTCGAATACATCCCAAATCTACACTGGATTTCCATTTTTAAAAAAACCCTAGAAAGCACATTTGCAAAGCAAGTTTAACCACACTTAATAAAAGACTTAGGTTGATATCTTAGACACTGTCATGAAATTTAGACTCTGTCATGTTGTTTTTGATTCATTTTGCATAGGACTTTGTATGGAATAATTTTTAAGAATTGTAGGTCTCCCAGTATAACTTGTTTCTGGGATTTCATACTAGCCACTCATGTGGCTAATATGAAAGATGCTTAACATAAGATGCTTAACAAAAATATTATCCAATATTAATTGTCCATTGAAGTGGCATTGATTTATTAATTTGCCGTGTAATGATAGTAATTAGGAAAATTAAAGGGTTAGAAAATATTTTGTCTAGACCCCAATGTATTAATGCTGTTGTTATAATTATATTTTATAATTATATTTATAATTGTTCAGTTAACTAGTATGCTGCATTTGGTCCTTAAAGGAACACAATTCATGTTGCTAGTTTATTTCAGATACAAACTGTTGCTAAGAAATTATCATTAGAAATACCAGTGGGGAAAAAAATTTTCTTGTATTAATTTTGGTGATTTTCTTTTGAAGCAGTTGGTCATAACTTTCATACTTAAGTGCTTCAAGACATGTCGATTCAGAATGGAAAGTTATTTGCTATATTCATTTTGAATGTTATTAACTAGAAATAACTGAATATGGAAGTGAACCGCTGTTATCTCTTCTTCCATGCTACTAATTCCCTTACAACATGGTGGGCAAAGTGTAGCCTGTAGGCTGCATGTGGTCCTTGAAGCCCAAACTGCTGCCCCTGAAGCCCCCAGATCCAATTTTTTTAAAAAAAAATTGTTTTGATTTATTTTTTTCATTTGAAAACTAATAAAATCAGACCTGAACAGGGGCTTCTCCTTTACCTCCTCCTGCTGAGAGTCCCATCAGTCTCCTTCAAAACAAAACAAAAAGCCAGAAACTTCCCAAAATGCCAACCTGAAATGATGCAGTATGCTCAGGAATTTGGGGTGGTGGTGTGTGGATTGGATCCTGCCCCCCCCTGCAGTAACCACTTTTGCCTTAGAAGTTGATTAACACACATCTTCTTTGAGTCAGATTCTCAGTTCTATGGGCTATGTGACTTTATAGGAATACCTGTTGTGCTTGTCCACTCCCACAGTCTGCTCTCTGAGTTACTATCTGCATATTTATATTAATAAAGGCAAATACAATTTAAGTGCTGCATTTATAGGTATGAGTACCTTGCAGTCCTTGGCTGTAAATCTTGTAGCATTTATTGTTGTTTATGTTATAAATAATAATAATAATAATAAATTTTTATTTATAGCCCGCCCCTCTGCTCGGCAATCGGGGCGGGTTACAACATATTAAAAGAGCAACAAAGTGATTCAGATCTACTTAATAAAAAGGTTTATTGCTTTCCTTTTTTAGGAGATAAGTGTTTCCAATATCATTGACCTTCATACAACCCCCTCCTACCCATTCATTTTTTCATTTTTGAGATTGATAGGTTTAAATATTTGATGTAAAATATAGCATCTGCATATTCAAAATTACACTACTAAATACAATAGGACTGCTGTCTTGTAAATGGGTTTATGATTACAGTATGTCCTTAACTGCACAGTTGTAAAATATATTGCTTTATCTTTTTCTAGGGCGCTGGCCAAGATAAACTTGGTATCTATGTCAAGTCTGTAGTAAAAGGTGGTGCTGCAGATGCGGTGAGTAATATTTGTAAATATTAAAATAGATGAAAATTTTGGTTATTAATTTTAGATATTTCATATACTCATCTCATAATAACATTTTGTCTGATCAAACATATAACTAGGATGGCAGGCTGGCTGCAGGGGATCAGTTGCTTAGTGTGGATGGACGCAGTTTGGTTGGACTTTCCCAAGAAAGGTACATAATCCTTTTAAGTATTAAAGAAAACAAGGAAATGTTTGGAACTTTATATGTACTTTCCACTGACCTTTTGCTCCCCACATTGTCTCTGTCTGTCTCTTTGTCAGACTATTTCTCTCACACACACACTGTAAACGGATTATTTTTAAAATATAAATGCAAAATTGGCGGGAAAGAAAAGAAGAGGAGTAAGAGTCAGGGGAGAAATATATAGGATATTAGTGCTGATTTAATTTAAGCCAGGGGTAGGCAACCTAAGGCCTGGGGGCCGGATGCGGCCGCCTGAGGCCTTTGGACCGGCCCCAGGCCGGTCCTGCCGCTGCCACCCGCCATAATGATATTGATTATTGTTGTTATTACTTGTTCTTGGGGTTTTCTTGGCAAAATCTCCACAGGGGTTTTGCCATGGCTTTTCTGGGGCTGAGAGAGTGTGCATGCATATTTTTTTCTTTTTTTTTCTTTTTTTAAAAAATGTATTTTTATTTATTTATTTTATTTAATTTTTGGTGCTTCGCCCCTCCCCCAATTGTCTGAGGGACAACAACCCGGCCCCCGGCTCAAAAAGGTTGCTTACCTCGATTTAAACTGTCCATAAATCCAAAAGTATATTTACTTCGGAGTTGACATCTGTAGAATACCCATTCATGCAAGGCTCAAGCAGTATGTTCTTCTGACCACTGAATGATAAGATGGTGCTTATTTGTCTTTCCAACCTTGGAATATGAGGATTTTTAAAAAAACTTACAATAAGAACATACATGATCCAATTATATTTTCAGTTGATTTCATAGCAATATAGTACATAACACATAAACAAATATGAAAGATTTTTCCATTGGGAGAAATTTGAACACTTCCCCCCACGGCTATGGAAGGGAGACTAAAATTCCTTTTTCCCTGCTTCTGTAATGCTATTGATATTATTTGAGAGTGTTTTTAAAGCCTTTAAACCAAATAACAGACATTTGTGATTGATTAAATAAGCTGAAAATCTGTATAAGGCTTCAGTGAGGGTTCCATGTTTAGAATCATGTAGCAAGGTACTACTCTTCTTAACTGTGGTGTGCAATTTAATAAACAAAATCTACCACTCCTAAAAAAAGGATTTACTATCTTCCATATATGTTCCATAGGCAGGGTGACCAAATGTCACAACCACAAAGAAGGAAGGGTACCAGAAATGTAGGACATTACAAAATAAAGGCTCAAAACATTAATATAAATATCAATTTACTTCATATGGTTTATTTACAGATATATTACATGTACTGCATTTTATTATATAGTCAGCCGTATTTTTCTGCTCAACCTGTCTTTGTTAAAATGCCTTGTTGGCATTATCCTATGTTAAAATTTCTCTTCCCCCACTTCATTCCCTTCTCCCTCTCTGGACCTCTCCCAGACACCTAACACCACTTCCAGTTCCTTCTTTTCTGAATCTGATGTTAAAGCCTTTCCCACCTACCCTTGCCCACCCCATCATTCTTTTCCCTCTTTGAACCTCTCGTGGCCATCTAAACCACTTCACTGCAGTTCCTTCCATTCTGAATCTGATGTTAAAGCCTCCCCCATCTCCATCATTCTTTTCCCTCTCTGGACCTCTCCAAGCCACCTAACACTACATCCCTCCAGTTCCTTCCATTCTGAATCTGATGTTAAAGCCTCCCCCCTCCCCCATCATTCTTTTCCTTCTCTGGACCTCTCCAAGCCACCTAACACTACTTCCCTCCAGTTCCTTCCATTCTGAGTCTGATGTTAAAACATTCTCCCTGCATCTTTCTTTTCTCTCTCTGGACCTCTCCCAGCCATGTAACACTACTTCCCAAGGGCTGGGTGGGAAGGTTTTAACATCAGATTCAGAATAGAAGGAACTGGAGGGCAGTGGTGTTAGGAGGCCAAGAGAGGTATGAGTAGACTATAGACAGATTTCTTGAAGGGAACAGCAAACATGGTGTCACTCAATGGGTTTCTTGCCTTTTCCCCTGTGAGAAACAAACAACACCCTGAGCTCTGGGGGCAATTTTTGTCAGCTGCTGCTTCTAGGAAAAACTAATTTTAGAAGGATCCATCCTACTATTTCCTTAATTGTAGCCAAGACAGGCTGCCAAGTAGACACATTTTGTTGTAGGGGAACAGCAAGTGGTATTAATTAGGATCTCAGGGTTTCTTGTTCATCCTCAAACTGGAAGACATTTTGGAGTTCCTCCTGAACCCCCAGATAGAAGATTGGAATGTAGGACACATCCAGGAAAAGGACATATGATCACCCTGTCCATATGGAACAATAATACTGGACCACCATCCAATAGGAGTAATTCCTTCTTTATAGATATGAGAAAATGCTTGGCTAAAATAGGGGCCTACCAGGAACAATTACATTTAAATAATTCAAAAACAGCTTGACCAAAATAGGGACCCACCAAGAAGAATTACTTCTAAATAATTTAGGAGGAGTATGGCATCTCCTTTGCCTGTGGTGAGATTTTTAAGTAAACAGACAATGTCTTGAGATGATGCTGGGGGCCAGTCAAAGTATATTATATTTAATGTAATTTCTTTAGTTAATATCTAATTTCAATTTGAATGTTATATCTTGCATTGTTGTAGTCCTTTTCTTCTGTATAATTGGTTCGAAACATACACTTTATTCTTTGTACTGTCAATTGCAGTATAGTGACTTTTACTAAATTTTAATTTTATCCCAGGGCAGCAGAACTGATGACTAGAACAGGTTCAGTTGTGACGCTAGAAGTGGCAAAACAAGGCGCAATTTACCATGGTCTAGCAACTCTTCTTAACCAGCCATCTCCAATGATGCAAAGAGGTAAACAGCTAAGACATATTTTTTCTACATTTAGTTTTTAGGGTGAGAAACAGATTTAAATCTTTGTTCATTCTAATCTCAGTTCTTTATTTCTGGAATAATATAATACTCAAATAAGCATCCTGACTCACCTATTGCTTTCTCCTCTGGGCTACACTGTATGAAAGGCTGCAAGTCATACAATACAATGTCTCTTCAAATAGTTTATTGGAACGTAGCCTTTGCCAGATTTATTTAGGATTGCTGACTTAATTAGGGTGAACTTTGTCTTTTAAAATAAAAAGATAACTGTCCCTGTTTCTCTGTCCATTTTCCTGTCTGTAAAAGGGAAAAGGTAAGCAACAATGTAATTTTATATCTACCATATATACTTGAATATAAGTCGAGAAACTTATGCCCAAAAGATGATCCTAAAATCTGGGGTCGACTTATATTCGGGTCAATACAGTCACCATGGGTTGAGATCAACTGGAGGACAATTAATAACAACAACAACAAACAATAATGTTGCTCATAAAGCTCCTTTAAAAAGCAGTCCTGATGTCCCACTCTCCGTGCCTTGGCAGTGATTGTTGAAAGAGCTGCAAGCCACCAATGTAAGTGTGTTGTGTGGTGATTCTCTTCTCAGTCCTATCTCCAAACTTTTCTTCCTCCGCCTCCTCTTTGCATTTCCCCATTTTCCCTCTGCTTTCAAGCCGATTTCCAAACCTTTCCTCCTCTTTGCATTTCACCTTTTCTTCTTCACTTTCAAGCCTATCACCAAACTTTTCCTCCTCCTCCTCACATTTCCCCATTTCCCCACCACTTTCAAGCTGACCTCTAAACCTTTGCTTCTCATCCTCCTCCTCATTACATACTTGTGTATATTATATAAAAGAGAATCTTGGTCCCCAGAACCCCTGGTTTTAAATTTCTTATGTTTTGGGAAGATACTAATCTCAGGTAGAAGGTTGGTGAGATGGGTTAAGGAATGTTTGTGCTTTGGCTAATTTTTTTTCTCAAAGCTGGGGTCTATATCTTCTTCATTGATTTGAAAATGTCTGTGATCCAAATGGCTTCTAGTTCAGCTCTTGTTCAAGTGCCCTTGTAAAAATCATAGTCTTGGAGCTGGGGCTAGATAGTGGACAAGGCCCCAGTGGTTGATCCACTCCCACCACTGCTATAGATAGGTTGATTCACTCCCACCACTGCTATAGAATGCCTTGCCAAAGATGGTTTAGGTTTGTTTGTTTGTTTAAAAAAGATCAAGGACAGCAGGCCTTATACTTAGCTCCACTTTGCCCCCTGGCTGCCTTAAGGTGGTTGGGTGTAACTCTGTTTATGGCAGGCTTTTTGACAAAAAGGAATCGAGAAACTTCTTAATTGGCTGGGAAGGAGCTACAGTCAAAGTGATTCCTTATTCTGATCCTGTTTGGAAACACCAGGAAACTCACCATCTTTCATCTGTAGTTAGATACTGCTATTTCAGCAATATAGTTGTCCCTTCCGATTCGAGGGGGATGCGTTCCGGACCCCCCTGCAAATTGAAAAAAACAACAACAAATATTGGAGCCTCATTGTTTTTAATAGCCATGTGGCCCCACATGCGCATTCACCATTTTGTTCCTCCTGGCTTCCCGTCTGTGGAAATTCAAAACCGTGAATGGGAAGTCAGCAAATCCAGAGGAACAACTGTAATTGGTTTCAGGAATAAGTGGAAATTGTTTCTTGCTCCAGTGTCCAGAGAACATCTCCTAGTAGCTAGAGTGTATATAATGTTAGGACCACTGTTTAGTGGGTGCAAAGGAATGAATTGAGAAGCAAGCCCACATTATTTTTCATAGTCATTCTGGCCAACACAAATGGATTTGGTACCAGCACCAAGCTACACTTAGCACCTTCTAGCATGAAATAACTTCTGAGAGGAACTCCATCCCTGCATCTCCTATGCACATGCTAAGATGTGCTCAGATGTTCTTCTTTCCATTTCCTCTCCACAGTATTAAACAGACATAAAGCACCCATTCCCTTAAAAAGAATTGGGAGGGTGGAAGTGTGTGGTGGGAGGAGGGACTACGATTCAATTAATAGGCATGAAATTTAATCAGATTCATTTTCTGAGCCCTGGGCTGCATCCGCACTGCAGAAATATTCCAATTTGACACCACTTTAACTGTCATGGCTCAATGCTAGGGAATCCTGGGAATTGTAGTTTGTGGTGGCACCTGAACTCTGACATAGAAGGCTAAATATCTCATAAAACTACAAATCCCAGAATTCCATAGCACTGAGCCATGGCAGTAAAAGTGGTATCACACTGCATTATTTTTGCAGTGTGGATGCAGTCCTGGTTATCAATATCAGTTTCAGTCTCTGCTTCTGCTTTGTTATGTTTGTCATCCTCGCAGTTATTATGGACCTCTAAAAACCAAAGGTGTACCTGGATTAAAATAAGTTTCTCTACACTTTCACATGCCAGTTTATTTCTTGATTGTGTTTCCAAACATAGACCAGATTCTTTCAGTTTCAGATGAAATGCATCTTGCTCTTGTATTGGAGAGTTCAATTTGTAACCTAAGTCTTGCTTGTCCTCATTCAGTGTACAGAAATTAGAATAATCTGATACTGTACGTAGTTTTCAGAAATGATTTGGAGAATATACCTTGTCTTAAAGATGTTATTCATCATGCTAAAATAAAACATTCCATAATCAGGTTTCTTCCTTTTTTCAATTTTTCCAATTTTTCAGGAAAAAAAAAAGAGAAAAAAAGGCTTCAGGAAAAACCCCTGTGAAAAAAGTGGTCTCCTCTCCCCCTCCCCCCGAATTTTTCTGGTTTATTTCCAGGCCTTCTCATCTCTACCTCTGTTTCCATTGGAATAGAAAATGGTGGTCAAAAGTCAAGAGCACAAAAGAGATGCATCCTCACCACATAGTGGCTTTGTCAACCTTGATTCTCCAAGCTCCTCCTCTTGTCTTACTGGTGCTACAAATGGCTTTGTTAGATTCTAGACTGTTTGACTCAATCCAAAGGCCAAAGAAGTCACCATGATTTGAAAACTCCATATGGTGTGGGTCATTACTCCTAGGCAGTCCCACAGGATGCATTAGAATAATCAGTGGAACAAGAAAGCTGATTACTGATGCTAGAATGTAGAAAGCAGTCCAGTTTCCCCCAGAATTTGCTCATCTCGCTGCAAATTATCCTTTGGTTCCTTTTATATCTGACAGATAACTATCTATCAGGTAGCACTGTCCACTCATTAAGATTCTTTGAAGACTTATCCTGCCATCACTCCTTTTGGCAGTCCATTAGTGAAGAAGATAGGACCTTTACAGATTGCCAGAAATAATGCAGCTTGAGGCCACTTTAACTGTCCTGGCTCAGTGCTAGGGAATCATGGGAACTGTAGTTTTTTTCTGAGACATTAAGCCTTCTCTGTCAGAGAGCTCTGGTGCCACAATAAACTACAGTTCCCATGATTCCTTAGCACTGAGCCAGGACAGTTAAAGTGGCCTCAAGCTGCATAATTTCTGGCAGCCTGTAAAGGCCCTTAGTCTGGGACTTTGGAAATCTTTTTCTCTTTAATACTTATTTTTGCTGCTTTAACAGTCCATGAAATCACTGTGACTTTGACCTCATGAATTTCAAAAGGTTCTTACTCATAACCATCAGATCAGCATGGCAGTGTAGTTAACACTTTCATTCTCCCTCATTGTCTTTCCATAAAGTCAAGGTAATCTTGCAACCTGATTTTTTTTTCTACCAAAGGTGGTATCTCAGTTTCTGCCACAGGATATTCTGCCATCAGTCTTTCTGCAGATCCCATCTGCTCTACTTGAGAACCTTTTACATCCTTTAGATGTACATTGACCATCAGCTTTTTATGCAGACAAAAAAATCCTCTTTTTCAATTATAAAACAAACTTTTTACAGTGGCCCCCTGTGTCCACAGATTATGCATCTCAGATTCAACCATTCACTGCTTGAAAATATATATTCTTTAAAATTCCAAAAAGCAAACCTTGATTTTGCCGGAACCAAAACCCAGTGGATATCAAGGGCCCATTGCATCTGTTACAGTGGTTCAAAGAAAGGTCTCCCAGTCTCCTTAAAATTACTGCAGTTGGTGACTAGTTGGAATACCAGATGGGTGATAGATACAATAAAATCACCTCTATACTCTAAACCAGGGGTAGGCAACCTTTCCCCTTTAAGGGCCGAGAGACTTCAGCTCCCAGAAGCCTCAGCCATGTTGGCCAATAGTCCCATGTTGGCCAATAGCTCCTGGGATTCTGGGAGCTGAAGTCCTTCGGCCCTTAAAGGGGAAAGGTTGCCTACCCCTGCTCTAAACTGAGGGACTTTATGCCATTCTACTCTAATGATGCTTGTATTGGCCACTTTTCTATGTCGGATACCAATTCTTTAACCGGGTGGCTGCATGCCACCCCAACCATCTGTTTCCATTGCACATTATCCTCCTAATGTTCAGGCTTTTTATGTTCTGCCTCATGGTGTTGCCCTCTGTTCTCACTCACTTGCTGTTCATCGATTTTGTGAATCACAAGACCAAGAAAGAAAGACAGCAGGTTGCGTTCCTGTAAATTTTGGTTCTTTGAATTGTAATCTCTGACCTCACACAACCTGTCCACCTCCCTGCCATCATTTTTGCTATTCGTTGTAGCAGACACAGAACTAAGGAAATAACAATTAGGCCTTGGTGAATGGCGCTGGGGTGGATTCCCTCCTAAAGCTTTTCAGATGTGGAATGCTCTGAGTGTTCCTCTGTGCATGTGCAAGACCCATTTGTGTGAGTTCATAGATGACCACTTAAAGAACCACAGTTATATGTAAACAATCTGCCCTTCTCCCAATATTTTCTTTCACCTCTGAAAAACTACATTTCACTGATCTGGAATCTGGAGAGTGGCTTCCTGGTTCAGGTACAAGCAAAGATTAGAAATCATTTTAGATATTTGAATATTATTGATGTCATACAATAGTCTTTCTTGTATATTTTATGCTCACACAACTGCAGGAACACCAAATCAAAATTCCTTCCCTTTGAACACTGTAGTGTAGAATATGTTACTTCTATTTAATTCTTCTCTGTATTGGTGCAGTTACAGACCGCCGTGGCTCAGGTAAACCCAGACCAAAGAGTGAAGGTTTTGAACTGTATAACAATTCTGCGCAGAATGGATCACCTGAGAGTCCTCAGCTACCTTGGCCAGAATATAATGAACCAAAGAAGTTGCCAGGAGATGACAGACTGATGAAGAATCGAGCTGATCACAGATCTAGTCCCAATGTAGCAAGTAAGTAGGATATTATTTATAGTAGCCTGCATAGAACACAGCCAGCGTGGTATAATGGTTTGAGAGTTGGACTAGAACTCTGGAGACCAGGCTCAAATCCCTGTGGTGACCTTGGGCAAGTTACACTCTCTCTGCCTTAGAGGAAGGCAAAGGCAAACCTGCTCTGAACAAATTCTGCAAAGAAAACCCCATGATAGATCCACTGTAGGGTCTTCATAAATAAAAAATGACTTGAAGACACATAACAACACAGAATACCTTTCTATATAGGGCTGAATTGAACTCAGAAACAAGCCAGATGAAGTTACAAAAGATATTGTCAGGACAACCAAGACTGTGTGTGTGTGTGTGTGTATGCATATTTGCCTTCAAGTCTCATGTCGACAAGGCAACCCAATGAATTTCATAGGGTTTTCTTAGGCAAAGAATACTGAGATGGTTTTGCCAGTTCCTTCCTCTGAAATATAGCCTACAGCACATGGTCTTCATTGGTGGTCTGCAATCCAAGTACTAACCATTAATTTATTTTATAACTAGAGCTGACCCTACTTAGCTTCTTGGATCAGATGGGATCTGGCACCTTTAGGGTATTTAGGCCTTAACCAAGTTGCTATGTGACTCCGTTTAATGGATCCCGGAGGGGTGGTGGTGATAGGATAACAGTTGATTTAAAAAAAAATCTTGCTTCTCAACAGATCAGCCTCCAAGTCCTGGGACCAAAAATGCTTATGCAACTGGAACGACTAACAAGATAACATCAGTATCTACTGGAAATCTTTGTACAGAGGTTAGAAGTGGGAAACAAAAACTTGATCTAAAAATATTGTTTAAAATATCTGGCATATTTAAATAGTTATAAATCTGTATATGTTTAATCTTTCTGTATTCATATAGGAACAGATATTGCCACCCAGACCTGAAGCTTATCCCATCCCAACACAAACATACACTAGAGAGTATTTTACATTTCCAGCATCCAAGTCTCAGGATCGAATGGGTCCTGCTCAGAATCAGTGGTCAAGTTATGAAGAAAAACCTCAAATTCCAACAGAAAGTAATCATTATATTGGTGCTGCAGTGCAGGTTGGAAACATTTTGCTTTATCCAAACTGAATTATTTTAATAGTTACAGGATTATGGCATAGAACAAAAATCATGATGACCTAATATTCAGTGTCTATAAAGATGTTTGCAATATATTACTGTTACACTAGAAAAATTGAATATTTGGTTAGCTTTTAAAATAGAACCCAGAGCTTCACAAAGGTTACTTAAGAGTGCTATAACTGCACAGACTGGTTATAATGCTGTTCTTGCAAAACCATAAAATGTCTGTTTTAGCTGTTTTGCTTTTAAATAACCAAGTCATTAGCAAGTTGTTAGCTGCATTTTCACAGTGTGTCTGACACAAATTGCTTTGTGTCCAGAGCTTCTGGACTAATAGAGCATAAGAAATGCTTTCATTCCAAACAAGCCATTCTTTCTAGGTCATGGATAAGGTCATTGATAGAGAATCACAGAATAATTTGCTTTTGTTCATAGTTGCTAGTTGCTTTTCTTTTGCATCTCGTCAGTTTTGTAGATCATAGAAGTGCTTTAAGGAAGCTTGAGTTAAAGTTGGAGCTTACAGTTTGGTTAGAACTTTTCAAGTATGTGCTTCCAATTATCTGGTGATAATGCTGTGCTGTGCAATGGCTGTGTTTTCTGTTTAGTGTTCCACACTAAATAAACTAATTAAATCACAGAACATATATGAAGATGTAACATTTCACTAGGGATATGGTGATTGAATAGTTCCTCCCCTATGTAATCATCACAGGAGTAAAGAAAGCCAGTAAGAATGGCAAATTAAAGCAGAGTGAACAGATGGTAGCACTTCCTTTGCATTTCTTATGTTTAATTGTGATTATAATAGAAGCTTGTCACAGCAGTTGAAGGTGGGACTAGAGAAATTAGTATGCTTCATTTACTCTTGCAAGTGGCTAGCCCTGCAGATTTTTCGTGGAGCAGGTTTCAGAGGCACTAGTAGTTGTGCCTGACAGTATAAGAACTGGTGTACTGCCTGAATTTCATTGCTGTTTACCTTCTCCCAAACTAATTTCATAATCCTCTCAAAGATTTCAGACTTGTAGAGCTTGCATAACTTGTTTGGAATGAAAGGCTGCATGTAGGATTTCAGCTGTTTTTACACACTGGTTATGAAAATACTTATTTGAAGGAAAAGTAAGTGAGCAATACATCATTCTAGCTGAATGTTACAACTTTCAGTTTTGCTGTTTATGAATATAATTTTGCTGTTTATGAATGTGAAAACTAACAATATATTTTCTCCTTTTCTTCAAGCGTGTAACTCGCTCTCAGGAGGAACTACGTGATGATAAAGTTTATAATCCAGAAAGGAATCGATTAGAGGTTGTCATACGAAAAGATGTTGAATACATTGATCGGAAATCAGACAGTGATCCATGGATGAATTCTTCTGTGGATTCTAGTACATCAAGCCAAGAACATCTAAACCATTCTTCTAAATCCATCCCTGCTGGTTCTTTAACCAAAAGTGGACCTGGCCGTTGGAAAACTCCTATTGCCCCTCAGCCAATATCACTGGCAGCTACCCAGTCCACCAGAACAGACCTTCCTCCCCCTCCCCCACCTCCACCAGTGCACTATTCAGCTGACTTTGATGGACTACAAATGGATATGCCTCTGCCGCCGCCACCTCCACCTCCAAACCAACTGGGGCCACAGGGATCATCTCAGACTGCTGCTGCAGAACGCAAAAAGAGAGAAGAACATCAAAGGTGGTATGAAAAAGAAAAAGCACGTTTAGAAGAAGAAAGAGACAGGAAGCGTCGGGAACAAGAAAGAAAGCTGGGACAAATGCGTGCTCAACCACTTATTCCTGCTCAGCCACTTATTCCTCCTGTTTCAGTTCAGCAGATGAAACCAGAAAAACCTTCTACTTTGCAGAGGTCCCAGGAAACTGTCATTAGAGAATTGCAGCCCCAACAGCAACCCCGAACCATTGAGCGCAGAGATTTGCAATACATCACCATAAGCAAAGAAGAGTTGTCTTCTAGTGATAGCTTGTCACCTGATCCATGGAAACGAGATGCTAAGGAGAAGTTGGAAAAGCAGCAGCAAATGCACATTGTTGATATGCTGAGCAAAGAGATTCAAGAACTCCAGAATAAGGTAGATCGAACTGCTGAAGAGAATGACCGTCTGCGCAAACTCATGCTGGAGTGGCAATTTCAGAAACGACTCCAGGAGTCAAAGCAAAAAGATGAGGATGAGGATGATGATGAAGACGACGATATTGATACGCTGATTGTGCAGCGACTGGAAGCTGAGAGAAGAGCAAGGGTAAAATGAGAGAATACTTTTAAAATGCATTTTGAGTCTGCATGCAGTTAACCAGAATAAAACTTAAAAATCAACAATAGGATAAAGGAGGACTGGACTCCCTTAATGTCCCCATTTTTCATTTTATATAATAGCCTTACCTATCCTGATTTGTCCAGTTAAGTGGTGTATTATAACCTGGGAAGCTTGACTCTTTCCCATTCCCATTTCTCAGGACCAAAAAAAGCCCACTATGGCAATGGCAGGGAAGATTAAACATAGGTTGATGCCTTTTTACATAGTATGCAGACATACTAGTTTCTATATATTGTCTACGCATATTGTCCATAAGAGCAAAAAGGGCTATTTTTATTCATACTTTTTTAAAAGCAAGGTTTGCTTTATTTTTCATATTTATAATAACCCTGTGTCACTTAACATTGTTTTTCACCTTATCATAACATGTGCACAACATGGTTAGGATTCTTCATTCCAAAAGAGTGTTTTTTTTTTTTCATCAATGAAAGAACTATTCAGGAAACTTTTTCCTAAGAATCACAGCCTTAGAAATTGGTTAAAAATGTACACATACTTATACTTGCAGAACATAGACTACTTTACATTAGGGACAGAATACTTAACACTGAGGAATGATGAGATTACAGTAGTAGTTGATTTCACAATGTATCTGCCACTAATTGTTTTGCATATTATGTTTGTTGTGCATCTATGAGAAGGATTTGCTTTTTAAGGCTATTTTTAATGCATTTCCCACTGAAAGCATTGGGTTTTGTTTTGTTTTCTTTTACTTTTTGTTGTGCTTAATTTTTCTACTTTGCTATTTTAAACTGGTTATATGAAGGCTAAATGTATCCTTGACAAACTAATTGTACTTGTTGCTAATGCTGCTTTTATCACACAGCTTTTAAACTATATGGTCCTCAGTCATCTAGCACTTGAATCTAGCTGTTTTAAAAGCTGCACCATAACTTTTGTTAGATGACACCTCTGTTACATAATCTGATAAAACCTTCCTTTTGTCTTGAGACTGCTAAATTTTCTGCATGCTATGCACAGTGTTAGAACTGTAAAAACAACCCCACCTTAAAAATGAGGTAACTGATTGGATACTTTTTCACAACAAAATACTATCTTGATGTTGTATGCATCTTTATGCACACACACATTAGTTGTGTGCTGAATCTTTACAGATGCAATTCGTACAGAAAAAAAATTGCTTTAACAGATCTTTTTACAGATTTATTTGGATGTGTTCACTTACTTTATACTAGAGAATCAAACACTGCTTTTTCTTTTGATACAGCTATAATAACAAATCAAAGAAAATGCTTTTGGCATAGTGCAAATCTAAATTTACCCTTATTTTCACTGTGCATCTTTCTTTTTCCTTCTCTTATTACCTGCAGCAGACTGCTATGCCAGCAATCTCTGTTCTAGATTTGGTATGTTCTTATTTCTTTCTCTTCAATGCCTTTTCCTTATTGCTTTTTTCTTTTTCCTTTTCTTTTTAATAATGATCCAATATGCATTGGATATTTCAAGAGCTTTAAGGCAAGGTGTAATGTATTAAATTAATTGTATGCAAGCACACACCTGTTGTTGGAGGTATGTTCCTACTTTTTTTCTCCTGCTTTCTTTAAATATTGTGTTCTGATTGCATCTTTGAATTGTTTGCAGCTGTGATCTACCATAGTTAAATGAGCTATATATTTATCATTTTTTTTTGTTATTTAAAAACTTTTTATGTAGGTGAGACCTCATGGGTCTCCTCCTTTTTTGTTGCTGTAGCTCCCTTATCTCATAAGCAGATGTGTTCTAAACATTCAAATATCCAATCTGAATCATTTATTTTCTAATCTCATGATAGGTTTGAATAATTTGCCCTTCACATCAGTTGCTCAAAACAATTCATTTTAACCATTTATTTCTTGAAATGCTATATCTAGGCTATAATCCTTGTATTTATTTATAGATATTGTAAATATATATACAAAATAATTTCTTCCTTAAACAGTCAGGTTGCTAAATTGTCTGGATATAGTGATATAGCAATTTAGCTGTATAGATGTCAATGGCATCAGAGTAGGGAGAACTATATAGGCGTCTCTTCGCATTCGCAGGAGATACATTCCAGGGCCCCCGCAGATACCAAATTTCGCAATTTGGTATCTGCTCCCTTCCTTCCTTCCCTCCCTGCCTTCCTTACTGGCATCTTCGACCCCCCCCCCGGGTGCTGGAGCCTATAATTGGCCCCGGCCACCATTGGGACTCACTTTCCCAGCGGTGCTCAGGGTCCAGCATGTGCATGCCCTGCCCCCTCCGCTGCAGCCAATTGATGTATCACGTGCCCAATGGCTGCAGCGGAGGGGGGCAGGGCGTATGTGCCCCAAGCACTACTGGGAAAGTGAGTCCCGATTACAGTCCCCAGTGCTGGGGGGGGCAGTAAGGGAGGGAAGGAGGGAGCCGCGGGCTTGCCATTCGTGAATGATCAAAACTGTTAATGGCAAGTCTGTGGATACAGAAGGACGCCTGTACATCTTCATAATCTTTATATGATATATTGTCTAGCTACAACTTGAGACAGAAACCGTGTTCATTATACTACGATCATTTCTCTCTTCCTTTAATCCTTTAAAGAGACATAAATAAATCCTTATGAAATAAGTCTTAGAAAAGCCTGTAACTAGGTTACCACATTGCCATTTGGTACCTCCCTTTCTCAAAATATCCAGTCCTCACCCCCAAAAAAGACATTGTGAATGGACATTAAAATTAACTAATACATGTTTTTCTATCTCAGCTTTCAGATTTATTTTTTTATTCAGTCAAACCTATGTTCCATCCTACTGATTTCAAGGGAAGAGATTTAAGTACCTGCTTAACTTTCCCTTGAAGTGAATAGGATTTAAAAGTGCTTAATTTTGGCAGGATTCTAATGAATTGAAATAATTAGATGGACTTGTACATAAAAATCTATTTGTTCCCTTCAAAACGCACACACACAAGTTTAAATTTTGTTTACTTATGAATTTAAATTTTAAAATAACACCACTTTCTGCTAAACTTTTGACATTAACAATTTGAGCTTTTTGAGCAGTGTGGGACATAGTCCAGTAGTTCTCCTTTATTCTTCCATGATACGTTTTAAACATTCAGACTTTTCCAAGAACACATTCTGAACTTGTTTCATTTTCGTGAGATTTTAAAATAGTGCAAAAAGATCCAGATGTAGAAGAAATGATTATACTTTCTGTGGTCTATTTCATGACATTTTTCCCCACTTTAAGATGACTGCAAAATGCTCTTTCACTGTAGAAATCCTTCTGTGGCTTTTATTTGAGGAGAATAACAATCATTCATGTTGTGCAATCTAAATGGATGCTTGCTGTCAGGATCAGACCAGTTGTAGTGCTGATACCCAATGAGAAGGGGGAAATTTTCCACAATTAAGGGGTTTGTACATTTCTCTGCAAGAATAAATGCAAAACATCTAGTTTGGCCATTGGAGAAATATGATAGCACAAGATGCATATGCAGACTACTCAAGTTTTTTGTAAATACCCATAGTCAATATAAGGCTGTGGACAGTTGAAGCACACCTTTTTCAAAGAATGAAAATAAGTATAATTACTTTAGGCATTTATTTGCTCTTTTAAAGAAAAAAACAACTGGTGTGTGTCCCCCCCCCCCATGTTTAATAAGAAAAAATCTTAGGTACAACATAGATGATAAAAATGTTTTCAAAACTGACAGTGTAACATTTACATTGGGATTCCCCCCCTCCACACACACACACACACACACACACACACACACACTTATAATCAAGAATTTCATTATTTGTCCTGAGGAAGATTATATTGGTTGTATTTGGGGAAAGAATGAAGTCAAATCTTTGTTAGCTACAGGATGAAGAGCGTAGACGGCAGCAGCAATTGGAAGAGATGCGTAAACGGGAAGCAGAAGACAGGGCAAGACAAGAAGAAGAGCGTCGGCGCCAAGAGGAGGAGCGAACAAAGAGAGATGCTGAACAAAAGGTTATAATATCTAAGTGAAGCCAAGTATCTTTGTATGCTTCACCTCATTAGCTTGATGACTACCAATTTGATTTTAATAATGGGTGATGGAAACCACTGTGGTAATGTCATGCTAATATCATTGGCTCAGTAGATAGCAGATGTAATAAATTGTTGATATCACTATTTTTATAGCATATAACATATACTGTGTGCTGTACTTTGCCTACTGTACTTTGCCTAAAACCAATATGCAGATTTTGTTTGTTGGATTGTAACTTCACAGAAGGCAAAATACAGTAGGCCCTCTGTATCAGGGGACTTGCCATCTGCGGATTTCAGCACCCGCAGACATCAAGCCCATGGGGGGGGTAGTAGAGGAGGAGGTGGTGGCGAGGAGGAGGAGGAAGAAGCAGTGGCCGTGGGGTGGGGGTAGCGGTTGGAGACGAGGAGAAAAAGAGAGAGGCAGCCACGGCAGTTCAAATCTGCACAGCTCCATTGCCCCCCGGTCCCTCTGCCTTGCCATGAAGGGACTCCTTTCCCTCCACGCAAAGCCAGAGGAGCTCCTCTCCATCTCTCGGGGCCAGGGACCACTGGGGAGAGGAGGAGGAAGAGGAAGAGGCAGATGAGAGCAGTAGTGGGGCAAATGCGCCCGGAGCATCCCTCCTCCTCAGTCCTCCTTTTGGGTGCTTCCTCTGAGTCCCCTTCTTCCCCCTTTTCTACCTGGGGCATAGGTCATGGAGGGGGGTTCCAAGGGGGCACCCTACAGGTCCTCGAGCAGCTTCTGCCAAGGGGATGGACCAGCCAGAAAGGAATTCCAGAGGAGGAGGACCTGCGCCACCCCATCCTGACTCTTCCTTCTTCCCTCCTTCCTTCCTTTGCCACCTGGAGGAGAGGGAGAGGGCAGATGAAGGAGAATCTTCTCCTCAGCCCCCAACTCCCCTCCCTCTGAGGTGGAAGAGGTCCCTCCTCCTCTTCCCCCACCCCTAAAAGCACAGTCCCCACAGCCAAGGCATGTTCTCCTCCCCCTGCCCCCAGGAGGTTTGTTTGGGGGGATTTGATCTTGGGCCTCCAGAACCAGCCCTGGTCCAGCAGCTGGATGGATCCCGGACATTCAGTGATAATTGGGAGCAGAGGGAGAGGTGGAGGAGAAGGAGGCAGTCATTAGGCAGACTTCGGGGGTGGAGCAGCAAAATCCCATTGTCCCTGTGGCCATGCTACCATTAAGGAGAATAGGACTTGAGTATTCGTGGATTTTGGTATCCATGGGGGGAATCCAGAATGGATCCCCCACGGATACCAAGGACCCACTGTATGCATATTGGAGAAGAATAGAAGGGGGGGGGGAATGCAATTTTAGCAATAGCCTGAAAAGTGTCAGTAAATTTCTTTGAATTGCTGATATTATAATAAAAGAAAAAATGGGATTCCATTTTGTGGTTAGTCTTACTTTTCTCTTCCCTCCTCACCCCCTTAAAGTATTTGGAAATCCTACATAAGCTGAATTTACTCAAAGAAAAATTCACTGTGTCTAAATGGAGTGCTGAAATAACTCAGGCTTTGAAAAGAAAGTACATGTTTTATTAATAGGAAATATGGCTCTTTTTCTTGGTTTAAGGAAAAAAATGTTTTGGAGTCTTTCTGGACATGTTATTTATCTTAAATTTTATGTTTACCATTTGTTGAAATGCTTCTGTCCTCTTTGAATATGCAGAGGCGACAGGAAGAAGAATATTACAATCGCTTGGAAGCTGAAAGGCGCCGTCAACATGATGAAGCAGACCGGAGATTGCTGGAACCCGATGAGCCTGGTCTGTACAGACCTCCGCTTCCACGGGAATATGAATTCCCATCCCCACCCCTTTCATCTAATGCTCCTCCTCCCCCACCTCAGCGAAACACCTCTTACCTCAAAACACAGGTCCTCTCCCCTGATACGATTTATACTGCCAAGTTTGTTGCATACAGTGATGATGAGGAGGAGGATTCCTGTCTAGCAGCAGGTCAGGATAAGTACTCCAGTACAAGAAAATCTTATGGTGACCTTCCTCCTGCCACCCTTAAGCCACAGCAACCCTCGCGCCAGCCACGCCCAGCCTCAGATGGCATCTTTCTTTCCAACTCATTCCAGCCATCCTCGGTCAATGCCAACAGTACTGCTTCCAAAATGAGCCAACCCCCTCCCCCACCAAACAAACCGAGTTTCATCAGTCCCAGCAAGTCAAAAGGTAGACTCAAATTTTTTCATTAAGAATCTTTCTGTATGAAACTCTTTGCACATTTCCACTATGGTGTTCTAAAAAAAATCATGATTACTTCTTACTTGATCACTATACTCAGCACGGTGATCCAACTGATGTGCCTATTAAATCCTATTTTTAACTGTGTGTTCTTTCTATTTTCTTATCAAACTGTCTCCAATTCCTACTTTCATATAATGAAAGCAAAATGATTTTATTTTAGAAAATTCCTTTTCAATCAGCTAAAAGTACTGTTGGTTTTGGCTTTTTTCTGTATTTCTTTCAGTAACTTTTTTCTCATCTTAATTGGGTCCATGGTGCTTTTTCATTTCTCAGCCACATGTTTCTCATAATGATAGGACATGTGTATCTGTTTAGTTTATTTTTAATAGACAGAAATGTATCCTGTGCTCATTATTTGTCATGTAAAATAGTGTGCAAATTGCTTCAAAGTTTATTATCCAACAGTTGCATTTAAAATTCTAGGTGTATGTTTGGTGAATGGAGAGTGGCACAGTATTACCAGATTATCTTTATAATTATAGTACAGATTACCTGGTAGAAGTAGTTGGAGTAGACGCTGGTTTCCCATTAGTTGTGCATTCCCCCCTTCCCTTTCTTAAGTTCTTTTCTCTGACTTCTTCATTCCTCTGTGTTATAAGTGCAAGGCAACAACTTAGCAGCAAATATTTCCACTAAACTATATAATACAAAGAGAATTAGGATGCAACACTAATATAGTTGGTGGCTGGTACACTTTTTGCAACTGCAAACCAGTTCATCAAAACTTACTTTTTAACTGTTCTGAATCTTAATTTTGGCAGTACAGTTGGCCCTACATAAAAGTGGAAAAACCACAAATAAGTGGGGGAAGGCAGGAGGGAGCGTGCACTCCTCTTCCTCCCTCCATGCTTTAGCTGGCTGAGGCAAGCTGGCTACAGCACGGGGGAAGGCAGGAGGGGCGTGTACGCACTTTCTCAGCTGCTCCATCATTCCTGGGCTTCCCTCCCCCGGGGAAAAGCCCAGCAGGGAGAAGGAGGAGTGCATGCGCATGTGGGGACAGACTAGCAAATAAAGTCACAAAAGTTGAGGGCCGACTGTAATGAATCTTGATTTCTTTTTTCACTCCTACAGTACAGTACAGTATGTACAGTAGAAAAGGGCCTGGCCTATAAAGTTTGGTTTGCTATATTCCTTTGTCATTTATCATACATAGAAGCAGTTGTGCAAACCAGAAGATTACACAGTTACTTGAACATGTTGATACGGTCTTCTGATTGTCTTGGTATTCAAGATTAAGGGAAATCTCATTCAAATAGTTGCCAGATCTCCTGTACCATATCACAGTGAAGGGGCATAGGAGGAATCTTGTTAGCTTGGTAACTGATATTTTTTGTCTTACCCTGGGAGCTGGAGTGTGGGAATGGCTTAATATTATAACCATAGTAATGCAGAGTAGAGTGTTTTCCGTGCTTTGTCTGCTTCTGGTAATGCATTCAAGCTGAGAGACTTTAGAAAACTACCTATTAATGTTAAACTTTCCCAAGCAACCACAGGTACACCTTTGAACTATACTACTTCATTCATAAGTTGAGGAAGCTACATCTTTTAATAGTTAATCTCTAGCTGACATCTAATTTTAAGAAACATAAATGTACATACATTTTGATAACTAATGGAAAATGCTGTGCAATTTGAGCTTTACCTCAGTCCATGAACCATAAAATGAATTCTAGCTATTTTAGTTTCTTTTTTTTTTAAGCTTATAGAAAAGGTCATATATTCCACTTGACTTTCAGTCTTCTTTGAAGCTTTTCTGCGTAAAGTACAAAGCTCTTTGCACAAAATATAAAATTCATTATGCAGCTTGTCATCTTTCCATCTCATTAATACTCACCTGTCCTTTAATGTACATTAACATTTGCCAAATTGTGCTTCTGCAAAAATGAAATTCCCCAGCTCCTTCCACTGGAACATTTGGGATCACTTCAAAACACTAGTGCTCTCCAAAACTTGGGAGCCTTAAAATTTGGGTGAGCATCATTGTCTCTATTTGGGCAGATTTTTCAGTATTGGCTTTAAAATTTGGCACTTTGCACAACAAAACAATTAGTCATAAACATTTTATTAACATGCAGTATAGCTTATGTGCATGTTTACTGAGAATTAAATCTATCTGCATTCATTTCGGTTATTTCCTGGATTATGTTCATAGAACTGTTTAGTTGAGGATCAACATAATAACGCATTGTAATGCTCAAAGATACAAGCTTTATTTTCAATACACAAGTCCAGTAGTTGAATAAAAATTACTAATGGAAGGAGCATATATTTGCTTTTGTGTAGATCGAGGCTCACAAGAAAAACACATGCAGTACCAAGAGATTAAAAATTAGCAATTTAAAACAAAAAAAGACTGTGGTAACAGACTGTTTTCTGCAATAGTATAAACAGCAAATGAGAGAGGTATTTTACAATACAGATCCACTGTTGGTATTTAAATTAGAAATGATGTGTTTAGTCTTGTGGCCTGTCAGTCTGCTTTGTAGGAATTTTCTTGATTGAGAACAAAGTATAAAGGTGCAGTGCTGGATTATGTATACATAATAGACACTTAGATGAAGAGGACATTTTCATCTATTTATAACAAAGATACTAAACAGTTTTGCTTTTTGACCATGCAATTAACAAGCTTAACTAGCTTATGTAAGTACTGTCATGGAAACATATGTTTGCATCTCCAAATCTGGTCAGTGGGCAGTACTCAAACCAGATTTTAACTGGAGTGGAGGAACATGCATTCTTGAAACAAGGGGAGCTAACAATCATCCACATATATGTCTTTAAGATAAAGTAACTTCCTTGGGGATTTGAGGAGCCTACCTATATACTGGTTGAGTCTCCTTTATCCGAAACGCTTGAGACCAGACATGTATTGGATTTTAAAGTTTTTCAGATTTTGGACTATTTGCACAAACATAATGAGATATTTTGGAGATGGGACCTGGGTCTAAGGTCCAAAAACACACTGCAAAAATAATCCAGTCTGAGATAGCTCAGTGCTAGGGAATCCTGGGAATTGTAGCTTATTGTGGCACCAGAGCTCTTTGACAGAGAAGGGTTAAATATCTCACAAAACCACAGCTCCCAGGATTTCTTAGCACTGAGCAAGGGCAGTTAAAGCGGTCTCAAACTGGATTATTTCCAGTGTGTTTTGGACCTAAATGAAATTCATTTATATTTCATGTATACCCTATGCACATAGCCTGAAGGTAATTTTATAAGCAACATTTTTAATAATTTTGTGAATGAAATAAAGTTTGTGTACATTGATCTATCAGAAAGTAAAGGTATCATTATCTCAGCTACCCATGTGGACATTTTTGGATTTTGGAATATTTCAGAATTCCAGATAAGGGAGACTCAACTTTTACAGGATTTTCAGTGTGGCATTCTCAGTTGCTTTGCAATAATAATTTTATATATGTACTTTATTTCATTTTATTATATCTATATTTGAAAGTGAAGTCACAAGGCAAAGAGCATTTGACATCGTGCTTTGTTTTCAATATAGTTTATTTTTCCTCTGGTTAAGCAAGCCAGTTTTAGGAATACAAGCATACTTGGAATCACCTTCAAAGAGTAGGAAGCATAGTCTGAAACAACTTGCATCCATTTAAAAGCACTGCACCTTTTTGGAGAAAAATTGCTTGTATCATTGAACAAATCTTTCAATTGTCATTTTATTTTATTTTGCAAAAGGCTTAAACTACACTGGATCTACGGGAGCAATTGTGGGCTCACATGAACCTTATCAGGACCCAAGAGAGAAAAAATCAAAAAGGTAAAATAGAAACACAGTACCTTAAATAAAACATCTGGGCTTATATAAGCTCCTGCCTGGAATTCTGTTTTGACAGATTGTTGTACTAATGTTTAGTGATGTTAGTAACATATTTTAATGTTGATCTGGCAGACCCCTGTATACCAGTTCTCCAGAGTACAGTCAGTGGAAGTTGGTGGTTCCTACATTACTGGACTGGTAAATTCACTCCAGGTTTTAGTCTGAATGTTAAAAGGTGTAATCCAAGGTGAAAATAAGTTCAGCACCTTGGACAGTTCCATTGAAGCTGTCCAAAAATTTGAGTAGATTCATTGCTCCACTTGACTTGGGAGCCACCAGCTGCCACTGAAAACAATGGTTTCCACACATGGAATGGAATGGCACCAGTCTGCATGTAAATACCTACAACTGCCACACAAGCCATCTTGTGTGTGAAACAAACTGATATAAAGCATTACCAAAGTCTTAACAGCAACATTAGCTACCTGAACAAAACTATCCATGTCAGACAATGACAATTTAGGAATCCCAAATAATATTTCAGATGGTGGACATAAAAAAAAATTAAAATCGAAATGAAATTAGCTAAAAAAAAAAAAAGTGAAGTGGCCAACTGGCATGGAAAAGCAGAGTGAATTTATCACCCTATCACATAATAGGTTGAATAAGGTGCTCTTGCTTGTTTTTGATTGAACCATTTGCATTGTAATTCTGCTTGTTCCATTGCCATCACCTATCTGGTAAGCCAGCTGGGCTTTACCTTTCTGGAAGGGGTGTTTGGGGACAATGTTGCCTACAGCATTAGCTATTTCACTATGCCATAGTGAAACTAGGATTCCAATAAAAGTGCCAGCCATATCAACTGGAAAATTTCCCAGAGCATTCAGGAATCCATTGTCTGGTGTCAGACAAGTATAATGGGCTCGCTGCTGATAATAACTAAGAAATTAACTGATCCTGATGTCTCCCCTCTACCAATAACAGACCTCCAGCTTTCTCATTTGTTGAAAATCTAGGTCAGGCATATGCAAGCTGTATTGGGCTAGTTAGAGGGTCCTGGTTGACACATTTTAAAATGATCCTGAAGTGTGCCAAGACAAATTTCCTGGGGTTTTCCAATATCATATACAAAACCACTATGACAAATCCAGGTTGGCCCTACAGTTCCAACTCCTAGGGAATCCTGTCACTCACCCTGTCATTGTTCCCTAAATTATCTCCTTTCTGGATTAGGTTACTGGACCTCAGAGTAACACTTATAAATGTGAACTTGTGGTTGTGTTGTTGTGTGGGTTCTTAATTTGGTATGTGTGGTCTGACTCCAGGTCAGGCTTGCCCTACAGCCAGACAAGTTTAAATCAACAATATAAATAGGTTTATTACCCAGTATGATAATATAATAAACTGTTAATATTTTATTCTTTAGGCTCCCCAATATCATAGCCAGTTTTCCTTTCTAGTTCAAAGCCAAAACTCTGTTTCTCTGTCAGAACCCTGTCTCTCAGAAGACGCTCTCAAATGATTGACTACCTAAATGTTTCTTATCACTCATTCTCACAAGCAGTACTCAGTAACATATTTGCAAATCTTGAGGGGGTTTCCCCCCTTTTTCCTGTAAAGGTTTCATAACCACCTTAACCAACTTTGTCAGGGAGACCAACAGACAACAGAGTGGCCAGCGTGGTATTGTGGCATGCTTTCAAATTGTTCAAGAGTTTTCTTGGCAGGATTTGTTCAGAGGGGGTTGCCTTTGCCTCCCTCTGTGGCTAAGAGAGTGTGACTTGCCCAAGGTCACCCAGTAGGTTTCTATAGCTGAGCAGGGATTTGAACCTGGATCTCCAGTGTCCTAGTCTTAACACTCAAACCACTATACCATGCTGGCTATCAGAGTGGCCAGTATCCTCACAGAATCCCTGATCTGTCTCTTTGGTCCAATGCCAGGTATAAACACTCAGACCCATCATTCACTTTAACAGGCCTGCTTGTAAGAGGGAGAGAATCCTTATAGGTGATAATTAATCTTAATCAGATGTACTTAGATCCAAAATACACTGCAGAAATAATCCAGTTTGAGACCACTTTAATTGCCCTGGCTCAGTGCTAGAGAATCCTGGGAATTGTAGTTTATTGTGGCACCAGCGCTCTCTGACAGAGAAGGCTAAATGTTTCACAAAACTACAGTTCCCAGAATTCCCTAGCATTAAGCCAGGGTAGTTAAAGTGGTCTCAAACTAGATTATTTCTGCAATGTTATGGACCTTAGAAATAAGACCAGCTTATTTCTAGGGGATATAAAAGTAAGTGTGTGAATGATTGGAGACCAAGCAGAGCATTTATGCTTATTTCATTGTAATGTATTTTTATAATGCTAAAGTGTGTGTTTGATTGATTGTTTTGCAGCCAAGATACAGAGTTACCTGGTGCACCAGAGAACTTGACTTTCCGAGAGCGACAAAGACTTTTTTCCCAGGGCCAAGATGTGTCCAACAAAGTAAAGGCATCTAGAAAATTAATGGAATTGGAAAATGAATTAAATACAAAATAGAATAAAAGGCACCTTATCTAAAGTTACCAGAAAGGTCAGCAAGGAACTAGGAGAAGGGCTGTTCTAAAAGAGAGAAGCATCTTCTGATAAACAAGATGGAACTTGGACTGTTTGACGTTTAGTCATGTTGCAATAGCAAAAAACAAAACAAAAACCATTCTTTACAAAGAGCTTGTGGTTTATACAATTAAAGCACTGTAAAATATATTTTAATTACATGAATCAAGTGTCATTATGTCTTTTCTCCACACCCTTTTCATTGTTTTAGGTTTAACTACTTTTGCAATAGTCCTGGTTGCTTCCTAGTCTCTTGCAGAAACACTTTGTTGGCTGCTAATCAGAAATAGTGGCTATAGCTTGAACTGCCCAAACTAATCTGTGCACTGGTTTGTTGCACTAGGGTTTCTGATATAAAGTCTAGGGTGACATACAAAATTCAAAGGATACTGAGAGCTGTCCACATACATTATTAGCATGTCATTAAACATTAGAGGGTTTTTTAAATTTCATTTTAAAACATATTCTGAAGCTGAGATGGCTCTGCTAGAATAGTCAATAGACACAGTGATTATCTGTATCATACCATTCTTTGGACATGAAATAATTGACTTATATTGGTGGCAGTCTAGTGATGTGACAAGAAATGCACCTTGAATTTTCAGCTATTAGTCCTTCATCTCTACACTGGACTGTAAACCACTTCTGAAACTTGAGTTTTGAAATTTTGGTGAGAGTTGAAAAAGAGGCTGGTAAAACACAGCTGGAAAAGTGTGTGAGAGTATGTGTGTGTGAGAGAGAGACAGATGAGACTATGTTTTGAGCTATTTAGAAACTTCAGAAGTGGTAGGAATAAGCTTGTTGTAGTAGCTCCATTGTAGCCAAGTCAAAACCAAAGTTAAGTATTCCCAAAAGAACTAGAAAATTTGAATTACCAATAGTTAACGTATTAAATACTACATGGAGAGAGAGTGTGGTTGCTATGGATGCTATAAAAAGAAAGTATTGTCTGCCAATAATAATTTCACTGAGATGGCCTGGCAATGCTTTGTGTTGAACATTGCTAGTCAAGTGGCCTCCAGTTTACTAGTATCCTCTTCTATATACTGTAGAAAATGTTGGCAGTTCAAGCTATTTTTCACACTATATTGCAGCATTATTTAATTTTTATATGGTTGAAATCTTTTTCTCTCGCTGTTCCTTCAGCTATATGTATATGGCTGATATTGAGAATAAGCACCTCATCAGAGTTTATTTCTCATTGTGTGATGTTTAAAACAATATATTATATTGTGATTCTAAGCAAATTTTCTATTTGATGAAGCCCTTAATTGGGTTTTAGATGATTTTTTTTCTGTATAATATGTTCTCTTATAAATATATATTTAGGGAATTATGCACACTTCCAAATGCAGAGGGTAGACTTTCACTGCCTTAGAAATCACTTTTAATAAGTTGTATGATAAAAATAAATGCAAGTTAATGATATTAAAATTGGACTGTAAATATTTTTTTACATATTTCAGATTTCTTATTTGAATGTGTGCTTTTACCGTTCACCTGTTAAATATGAAGTAGGAGATTAAATTGGTTGAAAGTGTTAATGAAGGATTTGCATGCTTGCTATGTCTGTTAATCAGGAAAAGCAAGCTTCCCCCAATTTATCTTGAGAACACTAGATATTCTGTGGCTGGAATATTATTGCTGCTAGAACCTAAGCAAAGAAATATCATTTACTGTGGAGTGGATTTGACTGCTGTTGGGCATTCAGGCCACTTGTGAATATGAGTAAAAGTGCTTTTCATAACTGTTTGTGCATTATTATGGGGAAAAAACATCAAAACTGCTGTAGTTCCCCATTTCTACTGTATTTCACTTGCAACCTATTTTTAATAAACTTTGTATTGTATTTAACTTTGCACTGTATAATGTCTGTATGAAGACTATTTGTTCAAATTGCGCACACACATTTCCACTTCCAATGTCAATTGGTAACCAGAGAGGATTCACTCCTTAGTGCTTAATTTAAGATGGTATTTCTTATTTATGGCATATTTAATTCTAGGTTAGCTCTAAACTATGGCCCAAATATAAGAAAATTGAGATATATTAAAGTTCTGTTAAAATAAAAAGGATGCTTTATTAACAGTTAATTTGTCCTTTTGAACTCAACTGAATTTAAATTTGACTGACTTTTGCAGGACTCAGACCCTACAGATTTTTTTCCACATTATGTAATACACATTTTACTATTTTTTTTTATTTTGTTGTTGTGTGCCTTCTAATTGACAGTAACCCTAAGGCAAACCTATCAAGGGATTTTCTTGGCAAGATTTGTTCAGCAAGGGTTTTCATTGCCTTCCTTAGACGCTGAGAGAGTATTCACTGAAAAGAATCAAATTCTGAAAATGCTCCTTTGATGGTTGGTAACATTCTGTTAAATTTAATATCTAGAAGTTAAATATCTTATTTTAAAATATTTCTGTATTGCTATTCATGCAAAATTTCACATTGGTTCACACATTAAAGCCATTAAACAAAACTACTGATATAGAAAAAAAAGACAGTACAACACATTAAAATTAGATGATCAGTAAAGCAGCTCCTATTAGCAGTTTACTTTAATAGCAGTAGACAGTCAAACAGATGTCAGGGAATAGTTCTTGGAGGCTTTCTGAGAGAGGGTTTTATATTTCTTTAGAAAAAAACACAGGGAAGAATCCATATGGCAATTGTTCTTAGGTCATATAGCCTATATAGAAAATAGAATCTGACGTAATCAGAAACTTTCAAGTGATAAAGAACCTCATGGTAGAAACATATAGATATTGATACAAATAAAGTCATGCCTATTTAAATAGTATTCTCTTACCACCTGCTGCACTATGCCAACAATTTTCTACTTCAAAATGTATATAGATAAGTATGTTGTTATCTCTTTGTACTTTCATGTTTGTAAACATTGTGCTAAAACATTTGTTTGTAAATCAGTAGTGTATGCCTGTAAATCAGTGTGCTAAAACATATACTCATTTTCCTTTCTGTTTAGTCTACATAGATATGATTTTTTTTATAAAGCAAATAGCTTTTCATGAAATATTTTATGCTTTTTCTAAGATATTTCAATACAACTAACTTAAAAAAATAATGCAGTTTACACTAAACATATACACACACTCATTAAAATGTGAATAAAACTAATCTAGACAGCCATAAAAACCAAAGAACTCAAAACACTTGAATCTTAAAAGCCTTGTCAAAACCATTATAATTGTTCCTAACAGGACTTGGGAAATAGAAAGTACTTGCCTATTGCCAAAATGTGAATACAGTTGTACCAGGTATATCAGTGTGAGGAGAAATATCTGTAATTGAGATACAAAACTGCAAAGGTCTCTCCCAGGTAGCCACTTCCCTCACTCCAGATGGCAAAGGTACCTGGACAAAGAACTTTCACTGAAGATCATAAAAGTAGTGAAGCAGATGCAAATGTGTAGCTTTTGAGGAACCAGGCATTAGTTTTGAAAACCTGCCCTTTGAATTTGTGAGCCAGCATAGTGTAGTGATCTGAGTGTGGGACTAGGGCTCTGGAAGACCAGGGTTCAAAGCCCGGCTTGGCTTTGAGTGACTTTGAGCAAGTTGCACACATTCACCCTTTGGGGAAGATCATGGGAAACCCTCAAATCATGGGAAAAAACAGCAACCCAGAGATAGCAGTGCCATATGTTTGATTGGGAGGCAGTTCACCTGGCATAGCAACAGGCCAGTATGAAGATGCCCGGCTCATTTAATTGCTACATTCTTAGTTAAATGCAGTTTTGAAATGACTTCCAAACATAAAAGGCAGCCATACCCAAAAAGAGACATGTTGGATGAGGTCAAACATAGATTCAGTGTAATGCTGTATTAACAGTAGCCGGTCAGCTGCCCATGGGAAGTATGTCAGCAGCACATGAGTGAAACAGCACCCTCTGTCTCACATTCCCAAGTAACTGATGCACAAAGGGATATTACCCACTGCCCTGGATCCTGAAGTTAACATACGGCCATCCTTACTAGTAGCCAAGGTTGGCTCCATCCTATAAGAATTTATCCACCCACCCACCCACCCCCATCTT
>CM034701.1:324324081-324336516 GCA_020142125.1 Phrynosoma platyrhinos
CAACAACAACAACACCCCTTGCTTAAAATATCAGATTTTCTGTGCCAAAGTGTTTCTTATCAAGCTTAGCAGTTACAGGATATTCTGGCATCTCTTACCTATGTATGGAATCTCCATATTAATCAGGGCTTCTGCAGAAGAGTCTCAATAGATTTCTCTGTCAGCCTCCAATATCCACAAATAATGAGGTGATCAAGTGGAACAGTCTACCGGAAGAGATCCATCTTATTACTACTTTAGATGCCTTTAAGAAGGTACTTAAGACGGAGCTCTTCCGGTGGGCCTAGCCACTTGATCTCCTTTAGTGGACTCTCAAGTCGAATAACTGTTACTCCTAATTCGATCGTATGGCTTTTTGGGTGTCAATAATGATTGGCTATTTTACTGAATCATTATAATGTTATTTTATTGATTGTATTTTGTATATTGTTTTATATCTTATTGTTGTAATCCTGCTTCGATCCGCAGGGAGAGGTGAAAATATAAATAAAAATTATTATTGTTGTTATTATTATTATTATTAGGAAATGTCTGAAAAGAAGTGGAGATTCACATTGCATCATGGGAAGTGATAAGTGCTCTGCCAATACTGCTTTGATTGACTTGTACAACGTATAGGTGGAATTTGTCTCTACAGACTAGTGGGATGTGGTGTTTCTAGATTACTAGTTTGCTTCCAAGCGTATCCAATTATTACTCCTTTGCTGTAAGCAGCAGGATAACCTATTCAGTAGTTGCTGGATAAGTTGAGAAATCTTGATTTCTTATTTATGTATGAGCATGCAACAAATAAATAGAACTCATGTTCTCACACAGCTATGAGAATTACATTTAGTAACTGGTAGAATTGCACTGGAAGGCATACCGCAAATACTGTTTCAGCCTCATGGATGTTGCTTGCAATGATGGCATTGCTATGCAATTTGATGAGAGCTACAGCAGGAATGCAGTAATTGCATGTGGGTCACCAAGTAGACTGCTGATCTTGAAAAAGTTCAGAATTTCCCTTTTAACCTTATAATTTTGGGTCTAATATTTTCCCCCTGTGTTTGCATGTTTACAGGTCTGTTGACATTCTAGGCTTTTTACCTGAAAAAAACCATGTTGAATAATATTCCTATGAACATTTATGCAAACATCTTTTCAGTATTTCAGACTAAAGCCCTAGAACTTGAACAGTCTTTATATGAAGTCAGTGAGAGGTATCAGAAGGAAAAACAATGGAGAAAAATACTTCACAATAGTTTAGTTGTAAGTATCTTGGTAAATGCTTCTGCATTGTTTAAAAAGATCTATATATGTTAAATATAAGCTCGAAACACCTTGTGGGTCACATGTAACCAACAAATCCTTTTTTGTAGCCTGTACTGGCTGTTTCATAGACTCCCCAGGTAAACTTTTTTCTTATCCTGCCCCAGTTGAGTTTCCCCTCACTCCTGGATGCTTCCAGGAATTGGGTTTTTAATCAGAAATGAAAAGCAGAGTACTTCCCACCCCCAGCTGTAAACTGTAATGAAATGTGAACTGCAAAAGAACTTCCAGTACAGTTTTTTTTTAAATTTATTTGTATGTACCTGCTTTTTTCAGGCCTACTGCAGCTCATGGATGGTGTGTATTGTGTTGTGTGCCTTTAAGCCATTTCCATTTTATGGTGACCCTAAGACGAACCTATTATGGGTTTTCTTTGCAAAATTTGTTCAGAGGAGATTTGCCATTGCCTTCCCCTGAGGCTGAGAGCATGTGATCTGCCCAAGTGACCCAGTGGTTTTCATGGCTGAGCAGAGAATAAAACTCTTTTTGAAGGACCTGAGGGGGAAGAAATCACCAAAAAAAAAAAGTTCTTAAAATTTTGGGATAGAGAGTCATTGTGGGTTGGTCCTCCGAAACCTGGGGGCGGGATGTGGTCACCCAGTCCCTGGCAGTTTCCCACCCTGCACCAGACAAAAGAAGTTGTTCTGTGCTTGTGGAGCTATTAAAGAAATTGGAAGATAATTCAAGGTGCAACATTTCAGAACTTGAAAAGGCTACTTTTTTTGGTCTCCATTTCCAGAATCTTAAGAGCTGCATTGGTTGGGAGATACTGGGTGTTGTAGTCGAAAAAGTAACTTTTCTAGCCTTTGTTCTTTGACTAGGTATTATGTGTAGAGTATGGTCAGCCCACCATATCCATGGATTTCTTATATACAAATTCAACCATTCACAGATTGAAAATATTTAAATAGAAATTCCAAAAAGCAAACTTGATTTTGCCATTTTATACCATTTTACTATGTCATTATATTTCAAAGGACTTGAGCATGGATTTGGTATTCATGGGGGTTCTGGAACCAAACTCCAGCAGATATCAAGAGCCCACTGTATTTGTTTTCATCACTGTATCTGTTCTTCAATGTATCATACTTGTTTTTGGTATCTGTTCTGTGTGCTTACACACAGTGCAAAGTTATGATCTTTCAGTATTTAGTATTCAGGTTCCCATTGGGAACCTGTTGTCAGTTGAGTGGAGCACAGACACTGAGGCCTACAAGGAAAATCTAGATTTTAGATATTTTAGAGTAGGAATTGGCAATTTATGTCCCCAATATAGTGTTGGACTGTTAGTCAGCATAGCCAATGGTGAGGAATGCTGGGAGTGAGAGTTCTAACAACATTTGGAAAGCCACATATTCACCTTCTCTGTTTTAGAATAAATGGTTTAGTCACCAACAGTTACAAACTGTGAGACTTACTGTCAAGTTCAGTATCAGACTTTAAGGAGTCTTTATACAGTACATCCTTCTTTAACTGCTGTGTTTCTGAATTATATCACCAGGAACTAAGGGGCAACATCCGAGTACACTGTAGGATCCGTCCATTGTTACCATTTGATACTCCTGCTGGAGAGTCAGTCTTAGAAGACAGGTAATTTATTGCATTCCTGTATTTATGTCAGCTGCTGCTCTGATGTCTTTCCAGGGAAAACTTTTTAATTTTCCCAAGATTTTCAACTTGTTAGCTTTAGTTGATCAGTTTCATTTGGCTTCTGGTAGCACTGAAAATAGTTCTGGTGTCTGGACCAAAACTGTTTAGTGGATGTTGGTTATTCTGTTTTTGAAGCAGCTAATGGCAGTTTTTTCTGCATTGAAGTCAGTACTATACTAATAATATTGATAGAGGTGAAGACAGACAGTGACAATGAAGGCAGATGCTTTTCTGTATCATTGGATGGGATGTTTGTGTTGTACTGCTGACCAAAATCTCCAGCCATATGGATTTCATTATTTTCAACACTGTTTCATCACATCACATGTCACTTGTGGGTATCCTAGATAGGTGATAGTGGAGGGTGGGGGGTGGGAAGCAGCTGCTGCTTGTATTGATACTTCCTGAGCTGAAGCCTGCTACAGTTGAACCAGCTGAAGAAAAATCATCCCAGAAAGACATTGATGCCCTTGTATGTTTGCTTAAAGTATGTACTTCAGAAGGATATATTTATGTCTAGATGCTCAGGCTTGGTGGTGGTGGTGGTAAAGCTAAAATACTGTTGCAGTTAGAAAAGTAATGATAATTTAGCACAGGGGTAGGCAACCTTTCCCTTTTAAGGGCAGAGGGACTTTAGCTCCCAGAAGCCTCAGCCGTGTTGGCCAATAGCTCCTGGGATTCTGGGAGCTGAAGTCCCTCGGCCCTTAAAGGGGAAAGGTTGCCTACCCCTGATTTAGCTTTTCTATGTCTGAGTGACAGGATGATGATGATGATGATGATGATGATGATGATGATGATGATGATGATGATGATAATAATAATAATAATATAAATTTTGTTTATATACTGCCCATTGGTGACCCAATCTGGGCGGTTCACAATATTAAAATAATACAACCTAAAACCAACGTATTTCCCACCCTCCCTTAAAAAACTATTAAACCAGATTTAATTAAAACCAATTTTTCAACAAGTTTAAAATAAACTATAACAAAACAACAATAAAACCCCTGCAGCTTCCTACAAGGGAAGGGTTATGGAGGATCTGCTGAAGAGGAGGAGGGCCGAGGCTGGGATATTTAGTCCGGGAAGGCCTACCAGAAGAGATCCGTCTTGACAGCCCTTTTAAAGCTGTCTAAAGATGTTAATTGACGGATCTCATCCGGCAGGCCGTTCCAGAACCTGGGGGCGACAACAGAAAAAGCCCTCTAGGAGGTAGCCGAGAGCCTAGATTTTTGAGGCTTCAGCAAGTTCCTCCCAGAGGACCGGAGAGGATTGTATGGGAGGAGGCAGTCTCTGAGATAGCTTGGACTCAAGCCATTTAGGGCTTTAAAGGTGATAACCAACACCTTGTATTGGGCCCAGAAGCCAATAGGCAGCCAGTGGAGGGACCTCAAAACCGGGGTGATTGTTTCTAAGAAAGGATTTAGCTAACCCTAAATAAGGAGTCACTGTCTAGAGAAGGAATGAATGAGAATTTCCCTTAAGCATGTGCAAACCCATGTATGGATCTAAATCCAAGCATGGATCCCCTTTTTGATTTCAAGTCCAATTTTTGTAGGTAGTATAACTTGCTTAGTTTGTGGTTGATCCCGTCCGGCTTGAATTTCTGTCTCCTGTTCTTCATATGTCTTCTATTAGTGAATAACAGTAGTTGTGGACCTAGAGAAGAAGAGGAAGGAGAGGATTTTTTTTTTCTGGCCAGAGGAACACCATAGGTGGGGATAAACAAGGAGCACACACTCGGACGTGTGCTATGGATGCTATTAAGCATGTTAATTTTAGGGGTTTGGGCCCCAATGTTTCTGGGATATATTTTCAACAATGAACCACCTTGGAGAAAGAAATAAAGAGACATACTCACAAATCAGTAGAAATATAGGTGTTTTTGGCTCAGTACCACATACCACAATTCCACTTGAGCTAAATGAGAAAACCAACTACAGCTGTTGTGTGTGTGTGTGTGTGTGTGTTTTTACACTACCTGACCACTCCTTATATAAACAGGGCTACAGAAACTCTGAGGACGTGGAAGAATATTACACATTTTGATTGCTTTTGAAGTTACCAATATTTCTATTGATGTATGGGTATGTCTCCTTATTTCATTCTCCTATGCTTCCTGGGCACCTATGCAATTGAGTCTTGGGTTCTTTTGTGTAAATTGTTCATGTGTCTCCCCTCACTATTCTTTTAATTTTTCTTTGAAAGGCAGATAAACATTTCAGAAAAAGTTGTGCGTGCAGCTGATGATGTGAGTATATTTAACCTTATGTTCGAAATCAGGAACAGATTAAGGAGCCAGTTCCTTGTGGAATAAGACTGAGCAGAACATGCTATACTTACTTTCCAGGGGCTTTGCGTTCTCATGTGCAGATTTCCATATAATCCTCCCCGCGCTCTCCGGTCCTATGGGACGAATTTGCTGCATCCTCAAAAATCTAGGCTGGCGGCTACCTCCCAGAGGACCTTTTCTATTGTCGCCCCCAAGCTCTGGAACGACCTGCTGGACGAGATCCGTCAGCTGACATCTTTAGACAGCTTCAAGAAAGCTGTGAAGACGGATCTCTTCCGGCAGGCCTTTCCAGATTAATTTTCCTGGCCTTGGGCTCTTTGCTCTGCGCCCCCCCCCCCCCCCCCCCCGTGGCCCCATCAATTGATGATGGATGGGGAGCGCAGTTGAGTCTTATCAGGGCGTTTTTATTTTTTATGTTTTATTTGTGTTGGAATGTTTATATTCCTATTTTAATTATTTTGCTATTTAATACTGTTTTAAGGGGGTGGGTTGGGGTATTTGTTGTATGGGGTTTTAAACTGATGTAAGCCGCTTAGATTGTCTTCATTTAAGCGGGGTATAAATAAATTTTATTATTATTATTATTATTTTCCTATGTGACTGATTCCCCCTTGCTTTCAGTACAGCTTTGAAGACAATCTGGCTTCAGTTTTATTCCATGTTTTGTCACATTTGTACTCTAAAACTTATTTCATTTGACACATGCCCTTCTCTTATACAGGGCACAGTAGTCACCCAGTTAAAGAAATCATAGTGTCATGGACAGAGTTAAGAGAAGTGATATTTTGGATCAGGAGCTTGTTTGTATCTGTCCAGGTCTTGGAAAAGTTCGTTTTTGGACTCCAAGAATCTCCTAATCAACATGACAATATTGTCTTCTCTGAACAAGCCCCAACAGGTGCCCTGTACATCTTTCCTGTTATCATTTCAAGCTTCATCCACTGCAAGAGGGCAGATGTCATGTATTTACAGATTCTCTGCTAGGGATGGGTGGCATTCTGCCTTCCTTGGCTAACAAATTTGAGAGATTGGTTCATAGACTGGAGGTGGTGTGAGTCACAGTTAATGAATCATAAGATAGTAATTGACACAAATTACTAACTGATGTGTTTTGATCTTCAAAGAAATCCTATACATGTCTATTTGGAAATAAGCTGTATTGAGTTCACTGGGGCTATTACTAGGTAAGGGTGCATGGAACTGCAGCCTTAGTTAATTATCACAACTCTGTGCTTAAGGATAGTTTGTCTATGATATTCTTTGCACATAATAAATCAGCTATCATAGACTTGGGGCCTTTACAGAATGACAGAAATAGTGCAAATTGAGGCCACTTACTGTCCTGGCTCAGTGCTAGGGAATCATAGGAATTGTATTTTTTTCTGGGACATTGAGCCTTCTCTGCCAGAGAGCTCTGGTGCCACAATAAACTACAGTTCCCATGATTCCTTAGTACTGAGCCAGGACAGTTAAAGTGGACTCAATTTGCACTATTTCTGGCAGTCTGTAAAGGCTTTTGCTTGCATCATTTTTTTAAAAAAATCACAAGCCTACTTAAGTGAGTAGGACTAAGAAATGATTTCTCTGACTGTGATTTGGTTTCTGTTGTCTACTTCATTAATCATTTTCTAGTACTTTCATGAGGAATGGGCTTTCTTTGACCTCACAGTAAATCTGAAGTGTGTCATAGTAAATTTGAAGTGTATCACTCGTATTCTAATTTTATTGCTAAAGCAAGGCTGAGAGGTTTACTTCTCTAGGGAGGTCCACCCACAGGTTTGAACTAGGATTTCCAAAGGCTAACAAATAGCTTATTAATTCTCAAGTCCTGTTAATGGCACACTCTAATTATGAAGCTTTCCCCATCTTCCTGTTAAACTACTTGCATTTCTTTTTCGATACCATTCCATAGATACCAGGCTAGAAAAATGGGATGTAAAGAGTTAAATGCAGTTGGCTATGAAGGCTTGCTTTCAAGTGCAATAAAGGAACGTGGTTTAAATCCATCAAAGCAGGGGCGCTTGAGAGCTGAGCTGCAGATCCAGATGGCATTCCAGCATTAATTAAGCCTGTTAGCAAGAAATAAAATTTGAAAGGCATGACGGCGGTGAACTAAGATGGTAGTTTTAATCCTAGTTTTACAGATTAATTTTCTTGGTGGCTATGGTTTTTAGTCAGATACTCCATGTTGTTTACTCTTAATGTAGGTGTATAGCCAGTTTTCCTTTTATGGTAACGTTTAAAATAAAGCAGAAGGGCACCTTTTATGAATTCCACATGTACATGTGTTGCTGCCTTATGTTAAGTTATACCATTGGTACATCTAACCCAGTATTGTCTGGTGTTGAGGATTGAACCTTCTGTATAAAGAACATGTGCACTGCCACTATTCTGTCTCCCTATCCTATTAGACTCCCCTTCATTTATTCCCTGTATAATAGCATAGAAATATATTCATGTCCCTCTAATCACAGGGTTCTTTTTTACATTACAGAAAATGAGGAGGTGTGAATGTTTGTCTCACTTTTTTCCTCACTTTCTCTGTACTGTGCAAGGGGGACTTTTGTGAGTCTTTCCCCAGAAGATATATATTTTCCACATGTAGAAATGGTTTGTGTATCTCCCTGAGAGGAGCACAATTTACTTGTGTCATTCTTTCATTAAACATATATTTATTTTAATTATTCTTGGCTCTTTTTCATTTTTGGACTAGAAAAAATTAGCCACATCTGTTACCTTTCTTTTCTGTATAGAAGTGGCTTAGCCACAGTTCTTTGTGCTCTCATAACCTTTTATTGGGATTATTGTAGTGCACTTTATGTGGTTCTGCTCTTGAAAACAAATGTGGAAATAACAACTGCTAAATGTGAACAGCTAACAGAGCATTGACAGGGAGCTCGATCCAGAGAGAACTGCAATGATTACTTGTCTGTTCCCAAGAGAAATTGAAGGTGCTGGTGCTGTTGGGATTCAAATTTCTAAAGGAACACCTTTCCCTATACTAGCCTGCTTGTACTTTTAGACCTATGGTAGAAAGAGACCCATCTCATTATAATACCAGTAAGAAAGTATATCAGATGATTCTGTAAGATGGGCCCTTTTCTGTGGTGCTGCCTTGCATTTAGAACACCCTCCCCAAGAGGTATGCCAAGTCTCAGCTTCATTAGCCTGATGCCCAAATGTTAATAACTGCTTACTCAGGCATTTATGAGTGAATAGTTTTTGCTACAGTTAGTTTTGCTGCTGCTTGTTTATTGTTTTGAGTAGCTGCTGTGTGTTTACATGGTAGATGTTAACCATCTTTTTATGCCATTATGCTGATGTTCTCTACTTGTTTTTCAGTGGCCCCATTTGACTTCAGTCTGATGTCACTCATTACTTGCATTTTCTCTAAGGAAATTTCTGTAAATAGAAATTTTCTGTGCAGTGCTTGGTTAGAGTGTTTGTAATTTAGAATAGTGTGGGATTTGTGTATTAATTTATTTTGTTTTGATGCTGTCAAGTAGAGCATCCTTGATTTCCAGGTTAGCTGCTGAAATAAAGCACAAAAGCCCACACTAGCTCTTTTCCAGCCTATTGCCCTTTGGAATTTTACATCGATTCCTGTCATGTTGGCTGAGGCTGAAGGAGCTGTGCTCCAAAGCATTTAGAGATGACTAGGTTGAAGAATACTAGCAAATGCCTGTCCAACATTTCTTTAAAGATTTTAAGGATGGAAATTTTACAGAAGGAATCAAAAACTGAAAGCACTGAGGCAAACCCAAATGATGGATACCATTTCTGCCCCAGTTGCTTTTTTCTCTGAACCAGCAAAATATAGATGAGAGACCATTTGCTTTAGTAGTTATTTTGTGTGTAAGACTTAGAAGACATAGGCTCATATTCCTATCTAGCTATGGGAGTTTTGTTGTTAACTGCCCTCAAGTCAGCCCTGACTCTTGGCGACCCTGTGAATGATACATTTCCAAGCTTGTCCTCAACTGCCCTGCTCAGGTCCTGCAGGCTCATGACCATGGTCTCTGTAATTGAGTCTGATATGCGGTCTTCCCCTGTTTTTACTACCACACATCCATCTAATGTGTGGTCTTCCTCTCTTTCTACCCCTCCACCTTTCCTAGCATTATTGTCTTTTCTGGTGAGTCATCTCTTCTCATGATGTGGCCAAAGTATGAATTTACTGGGTTATTTTGCATCAGTCACTCTTGCAGCAAACAGCTTAAGCTGTCTCATGACATTGTTGTGAGAATAAAATCGAGTGGGGGAATATATGTTACTTTAAACTTCTTAGAGGTAGTGTATAAATGTGATAAATATATATTCTTTCTATATATATGGCTGCCTGTCTGTCATAAGAGGATTTGGTAAGCAGAACCTTCTGTTAAGTTGGTCTGTCCCTTATCTTAAAGTGATCATCCCACAAAAGTAGTTGCTCACTAGTGTTCTATCATATCCCTAGACAGATACTTTCCCTGTTACTAATGTATGCATACAGTAGCACTGTCCCCTCAAAATATTTAGCTATATTAGTTTGTCCTGCAATCTAATCCTATTATGACCAGTTCTTTTATTTTGTTTTCTTGCATTTTCTTATACAATCCTCCAGTATTTCACCACTACTACATTACAAGGTTGAAAATCTATAATTTGAACCCTAAAAAATATTAGTATTCAGGGTATAAAAATCAAGAGCTTCCTGAATGCTCTTCTATATCAATTCTGCTCTAGCCCAACAGTGGTATTAATGAACAGTGCAAACTTAATGAGGATTAATTTATTGTTGAAAGCAGGTAGGGTATGTTTCAGTGGTAAATTATGGCACAGGCTTGTTCCTTCTCTGCATTGTTTAGAACTGCTTTTACAAATGCAGTTTACAAAATTTCAAATGCAATATGATTTGAAAGCTTGGTTGAACCAAAATTACTTTGGATTTGGAAAGGTCTGAAAGCTATTAAAAGTCTGTGGTAAATACAATTAGAAAGTATTTCCAGTCTGCTTATTTAGGAATTCTTGCTTTTAAATTTGTTAGAGGAGAAAATGATCTTTTCCCCTTCTAGAGTCTTGTAAATCTTGGCCTGAGAACTATCACTTCAGTTCCAAAATCTAAAAAAGGTTTATGTTTTTATTGCAAGTAAAGCACAGTATTTCATTTCAGTATTTGAGATCATGCATTCTTTTAAATCCTCAATCTTTTTTTCATATGGGTGGTTTTAGCTACTAGTATTGGAGATATGAGAGGGTGGGAAGTCTGTGGCATCTCCTTGCTTTACTGATTGGTTCTCAGAATGAGAAATTGGTTTGATCAGTTTAAAAGAGCAGATGCTTAGCTTTCTTTTCCATTTTTGTTTTGATTTAGTAACATTTGCTTTGTACTTTTCTTCTTGGCTTACTTGGAAGAGCCAAAAAAAAATAATTAATACTTTCACCTGGCTAAGATTTGAAACATATGGTAGGACTGATTATTGTTCATTATAGTTTATCTGTAACAGACATTTGTCAGCCTGGTCCAGCTTTGGAAAGGGAACTTATTGGCAATGTACCAGCTTGACTCAGCAAATGCAAAATACCTTTCGGGATGTGCAGAGAAAAAGTCTGTCTCAATCCACAAGGGAATCATTCCTCATGAAAAGGAAGTATGAGCTTTGTTTTGAGAAACTCCCTATTTTGCAGAGACTAAATTATGTTGATTTCATATGGGATTGCTCTAGTTAATTAATTGATTAAATGAGATATAAACTAAAACAGTAAAAGACAGATGACATAGGGTCTGGAAGCCATGCCCTATGAGAAGAGACTTAGGGAGCTGGAATGGAGACATACTGGATTGCAAAAGAGGAGTCCCTGTTGAGATGCAAATAGATTTTAAATTTCCTGCACTTTGCAAATCTCCCTATAGTCACAGGGCCAGAAGGAGAAGGAGCCTGCCTGCAAAAGATATCCTCCCCACCATATACCATCTTAACTAAAGACTGAAACAACATGTAGACATCTGACTAACATCTCCAATTGTTTTTCTTCTGTTTGGTTTGTAACATCTTTCCTGATGAAGAAGCCCATGGAGCTTTGAAAGCTTGCAACAAGTATATTGTGCATTTTGATTGGCCAATAAAGGTATCACTGATGGAGTTTTTGTTTGAATTTGCTAAATGGCCACCAACACAGCTACCCTTGAATGGAGCTGGGTATGTTTAGCCTGGAGAAGAGATGGTTAAGAGGTGATATGATAGCCTTGTTTAAGTATTTGAAGGGGTGTCATATTGAGGATGAAGCAAGTTTGTTTTCTGCTGCTCCAGAGAATAGGACACGGAGCAATGGATGCAAGCTACAGGAAAAGAGATTTCACTTAAACATTAGGAGGAACTTCCTGAAAGTAAGAGCTCTTCAACAGTGGAACATGCTCCCTCGAAGAGTGGTGGAGTCTCCTTCTTTGGAAGACTTTAAACAGAGCTGGATGGCCATCAGTTGGGGATGCTTTGATTGTGTGTTCCTGCATGGCAGGGAGTTGGACTGGATGGCCCTTGTAGTCTCTTCCAACTATGATTCTATGACTCTATCCAAGATCAAGAAACAAAGCCAGATTTCAAAAGACAAGAGTTTGGATAACAAACATTTGGGTTCAGCCCAAGTCATGTTGGCTCAAGATGTTTGATATAAAGATTGATATTAATAAATAACACATCATGATAATATACAAATTATAATAAGACTATACATTCCATTTTTAAAAAGAGAAGTTCATTTGGTGTAATGCATTGTTGAACAGTTCTGGCAAGTACAAGATGCCAGTTTTCTGCTCCAGAGAGTCCCCAGTGACTGTTCCCAAATGAAAAAGAATAAAACTAGAGGTGGCTAAAACTCTACTTCTAGTTTTTAAGAATTGTGTGTGTGTGTGTGGGGGTTATGTTTAGAGGATAGAGGAGGAGGCCACAGTCTGTCTTAAAGGTAGATCATTGCCTCTAGATGCTTCCAGGCAAAGCAATTCCCTTTTCTTCTTCTTTTTTTTATTGTGGCCAAAAAATGGTCTGTCTTGGGACTTTGGATGGGCCAAGGGGAAGCATGGAGCCCCAAAGCTGTACTTCATCCACTCCAATACATCATTACATTTACCCAGAAGTAAATTCCAACTATATTGTGAGTAATAAATAATAATAATAATAATAATAATAATAATAATAATAATA
>CM034701.1:324340401-324380343 GCA_020142125.1 Phrynosoma platyrhinos
TTTTTTTTAAAACTACTAGTGAAATAATCAAGACTGCTTTTAGAGGGTTATGTTTTTAGGTAAAGATTAGTATTAAAAAACAATGTAGCTGGAAGGTGAGCACAGACAGATCAGCCTTGGGACTGCCTTTCTTTCATTATATATTTTATGCAAGAAAGCAGCTGGCACAAAATGCCAGTCAGACAGATCCCTAACACAGCAAGAGTATTATGACCATGCAAGCACTATGATATTTACAAGCATCTGTTATTATTTCCTGATCTTTAATAAAGTAATTGAGACTTTTCATGTGACGTAAAATAATAGATTTTTGTGAAGGAAAATGTCCCTGGTAAATAGTGCAGGTTGCTACTGCTGCTGCTGTTTAGGATGGATTGGCATTTTAACTTGATTATCTGAACCTGTAAAGTTATTGACAGAGATCAATTCTACAGATCCATTTTCTTTTTTTACTTTAAGAAATTACCTAGTAATGGGATAATAACCTGTTTTTACTTTTGAGATTCCTTTCCATGCTATCTCATAGTGAGATCCAGAGAATAGGACATGGAACAATGGATGCAAACTACAGGAAAAGAGATTCCACCTAAACATTAGGAGGAACTTCCTGACAATGAGAGCTGTTCGACAGTGGAACACACCCCCTTGGAGTGTGGTGGAGCCTCCTCTTTTGGAGGTCATTAAACAGACGCTGGATGGCCATCTGATGGGGATGCTTTGATTGGGAGTTCCTGCATGGCAGGGGGTTGGACTGGATGATACTTGTGGTCTCTTCCAACTCTATGATTCTGTGATTCTATGAGTCCTAGTCCAATGCTCAAAGCCAGCACTTTAAACTGGGCCAGGATACGCTCAAATGATATCAAGGCCTATATGGAAAAACTGAATGAAAATTATCCCCCCGCTCATTAGACATAAGTTTAATGCAATCTGAGTCATATCTACTTAGAAATGAGTTTAGTTGGTATTTCTTCAAGTAAATATTCAAGCTTTTAAAAAGGAGTTATAAATATATGTTCAGTGCTAACTGTTTTTGTTACCTCTCAGTAGAAATAATTCACCAGTAATAACATATTACTAGATATTAGGAGTACACAAGAGCAGAAAGGGATACTTTCAGCACAGGGTGGGCTAGAATCTGAATGGGCTCAAGTGACTTCTTTGACTGCAGCACATTTTGGCAACGCTAACTGGTAGCAGCTAGATGGAAATAACTTGTCCACAACTACCCGACACTCTGTTTAGTCTATTGCAGTACATTGTAAGTGCAGCTGCCTTTTTAAAGAAATTCAGAAAGTGCCATTTCAAAATATAGGTACAGGATTTTAGCTGGAACTCAGTCATTTGAGCGTATCCTGGTCCAATTTAAAGTGCTGGCTTTTAAATGCCTCAATGTTCTGAACAGCTTGAGGCCAAGTTGCCCAGAGCTGAGAGGTTACAAGTCACAAGTAACACAATAGTCTGCAATTACATTTAAAGAGCAGTTGTATAGCAATTGCATAAAAATTTATCTGTTTTTTAGTTATTCTCTTATTAATCGTAGTGGTCTTTCCCTCCAACAAGCAGTGGAAAAGTAAAAAGTGGAGCAATTATTATTATTAAAAAATTTTCAGAACTGCCTACTCTCATTTCTCATAGAATCATAGAATCATAGAGTTGGAAGAGACCACAAGGCCCATCCAGTCCAACCCCCTGCCATGCAGGAACTCCCAATCAAAGCATCCCTGACAGATGGCCATCCAGCCTCTGCTTAAAGACCTCCAAGGAAGGAGACTCCACTACTCTCCGAGGGAGTGTGTTCCACTGTCGAACCACCCTTACTGTCAGGAAGTTCCTCCTAATGTTGAGGTGGAATCTCTTTTCTTGCAGCTTGCATCCATTGTTTCTGGTCCTAGTCTCTGGAGCAGCAAAAAACAAGCTTGTTCCCTCCTCGATATGACATCCCTTCAAATATTTAAACACGGCTATCATATCACCTCTCAGCCTTCTCTTCTCCAGGCTAAACATCCCCAGCTCCCTAAGTCGTTCTGCCTCACTGTTTTTTAAAAAACCTTCAGAAGGCCTGCACCATGTCCCCCACCTGCCATAACAAATGAAGCATGTAGCCACAAAGCCTTATTGATAGGGGCATCCTTATTATGTAACAAGCTTTCTAGGGGAGCTTGTCTCCTGCCATCTTTGTAGTTTGTCTGTTGCCAAGTGAATATGTTCTTGTTCACCTAGGCCAGACCTTTCATAATTGAGTAGTCTCAGTCTCTCAGTTTTAAAATGTGTTTTAACTATAACATTGATATAGATTTTATTTTCTGTTGCTGTGTTCATGTTGCTTTTGATTTCATTGATACCTTATTTTGTACTTCCTTATGGTTATTTATTGCAAATCAGCACAGAGCATTATATTATGGGATGGCAAACATTATTTTTAAAAAAACAATGATTTAAAATCTTGTATCCTTATTTTACTGTAAGAGCTAACAGTTAACAGGTATGGGAGATGACATTTTGTTTTCCCCTTTTTAAAATTATGCTTGTACCATTTTAGCTTGAAGGAAAGCTCTGTGGAGCTCAAAGGATTTTTCTTTCTTTCTGGCATCTCCACCAAGCACATTTGGTCCAATAAAATGTATCTTAATTTAGTCTGCGTTTCTAGAAATAGCTCAGATTTGAAAAGGTCCTACAGGCTTGGCAGTGTCCAGAACACTTTAAATTCTTTGCATCTGGCTATGAAAACAGTGTTGTGGCTCAGTTTCTCCTTTGTTTAATTTCCTGATGTCTAAATCAGCTTCAGAATAGGCATGAGTAATTCTCCTCCTTAGAGCTAGGTGCTTTAAGAAAAAATAAATATTGTTAAAGTAACATAAAGCTTTCAGTGAGTAATACTTCTCTTCTTTTTTCCCCTTTGGTCACTGCGAACATCTACAGACCATTTCCCCAAAATAACTGAATTGCATTTTCCCTCCGTAGAGTTTACAGTGCTGCTGATTCACAAGTAGCAGTGTTTGCAGATGTATCCCCTTTACTAACATCTCTGCTGGATGGGTAAGTTGAAGAATGACAGCAAGTGTTTCAAATGTAACCAAGGCCTGAAATAGATTGGCTAAAAGGTCTGCCGTCAGGCCTTGTTGAGGGTGTGGTGTTAGACAATGCACACCTGCAAACTGCGCAAAAGCTGCGCCGGGGCCTCCTAAGACAGCCCAAACCTAGCCACAAAAGGAGCAGAGGAAAAAACGCTCCTTTTGCTGGCTGGATTGAAAACTGTGGTGGCGGCCCAGAATGGGGCCAGGCACATGGAGTCACCACAGCTGCAGCCCGCTTTATTGGGCCTGTCTGTTTGAAGCCAGAGAGGCTCTTTTCTCCCGTCTTAATTTCATTCTTTCCCATTTAGATACTATACCTTCCCCATAAGTAGAATCTGTATTTTCTGCTGAACTGTCCCACTACTAGGATTCAATACAGCAGTGTTGCCTCATTCTTCTAGCGGCTTTTCACAAGTGCTGAATCTCAGAGAAGATGGGAGAAGTTGTTTGCTGCTCTTTCTCAAATTCCAGTTGTCCTGGTCCCCACACAAATAACAACCTCAAGTGCAATATGTGCACACACGTTGTTCTCCTTTAAGCCAACTTCTGTTTGAAATAACTCCTTTGAAACATGGCTTTTTCACAGCCTTTCAGGAAATGTTCTATTATTAAAAACAAAAGTATTTTTGCCTTTTTGGGATGCTCAGTTTAAACAAAAGCAGATTGTGGGTCTGGAAGAGATGAGCAGTTATGCAATCTCTGGTTTTGATCAACCATATTTCTGTAAAATCTGAAGAGACACAACATTTTGACTTTGCATTTATCTGCCCCTTCTGACTATTTGTAGTCAGACTGATATTTTATGTTGGCTTGGGGAATGGTTTATCAAATTTGCACATACAAATGTGGGCCTAAAGGGGTATGATTGAAGTCTGACATCATATAGTAGACTCTTGCAGTTCACTTGTTTGAAGTATGATTCAATTGATTCCTTCCTTCTCTTTGGTTAAACACTGGCCTCATTGGGCACATACAAAAATAGGCAGCCTTTGATTCACAAACAAATTGAAATAAACAATGGACTATACTAAACATCTCCCCCGTCACTTTCTTCATTATATAGTAGCATTCTTCATTATAGAGAAGAGCTTGGAAAAATACTGAGTATCCACAAAGCTTGGGAGGAAATTACTGTATTGAGCACAGTTCCCAAGTTCCTCCAACCTCATGCTGCCTGAAAGATTCTGGAAGTTCTATTCCAAAAAAGTAATTTTGCCAAGCACAGAGTGTAGAGGGTATTCACTGCCATGTGCAGGTGTCCTGATCCTGGATCTTCCTTTGTTTCTCTTTATGGTGTGTTTACTAGTCATGCACTTCTTGTTCTCTGCATGAAAAGAAAAGTTTGCCCATCCATACTAGAGCACTGATTAACTCCGTTTCCTCCATTGTAGAATTTCCTGCAAGGGAGAGAGATAAATTCTGGAGTTAAAAGAGGGAGATAGTCAACTATAAGTCAACCTCACGTATAAGCCAAATGCAGATTTTGGGCCCAGAATTTTAGATTTTGATATGGCTCATGAATAGGTCAAGGGTAAAACTTAGGGGCATGTAAGAAAGGATCTCAAAGACAAAGCAAAGGAAAGGAATGCCAAAGAACTTTAAAAAATTCCAGCAGGCATAACTTGTTTGGGTTCACACTAAAGGTTGGATACATGACAAATTAGAGAGAGGTCAGTGCTTCCTGGACAGATTATGCTCTTGTCTTTCACCAGGGGATGGTTCCTTATTAAATAAGAGTTAAAATACAGTACCTACATTGACCGATGGATAAGTTGACTCAGTTTTTTGGGGTCAATTTTTGACTAAAATTTCTAGACGTACGCATGAATATATATACTAATTTCAAGGAGCTGCAATATTTAGCAGTAAACCCATTTCAATACATTATATTTAGTTTTTAAAAATTAGAAATTGTAACACACACACACCATATCCTGGCTTCTATACGTAGGACCTGTTGGTTTCAGGAATGAGCAGCCTTTCTGATTTTCAGGTACAACGTGTGCATTATGGCTTATGGACAGACTGGGAGTGGGAAAACATATACAATGTTGGGTCCCCAGCTTGAAGAGAATGTTGCTCTCTCTGTGGAAGAAGAATCAGAATTGGGAATTATTCCTAGAGCCACTGAAGAAGTATTCAGGTACCTCTGGTGCAGAATGGTAGTATTTATTTATTCATTTCATTTTGTGGAAATAATATTACTTGCCTGCCAATACAATGGTTATCAATAAAACTAAAGTGCATTAACTTAAAAGTCTGTCTAAGGGCCTTTGCAGACTGCTAGAATTAGTGCAAATTGAGTCCATTTTAACTGCCCTGGCTCAGTGCTAGGGAATCATGGGAATTGCATTTTTTTTTCTCAGACATTGAGCCTTCTCTGTCAGAGAGCTCTGGTGTCACAATAAACCAAAGTTTCCATGATTCTCTAGCACTTAAGGCCTTTGCAGACTGTCAGAAATAGTGCACATTAAATTGAGGCACTGCCCTGGCTCAGGGCTAAGGAATCATGGGAACTGTAATTTATTGTGGCACCAGAGCTCTCTGACAGAGAAGGCTCAATGTCTCAGAAAAAAATACATTTCCCATGATTCCCTAGCACTGAGCCAGGGCAGTGCCTCAATTTAATGTGCACTATTTCTGGCAGTCTGCAGAGGCCCTTAGTCAGGGCAGTTAAAGTGGACTCAATTTGCACTATTTCTGGCAGTCTGCAAAGGCCCTAAAAAGATTTTTTTAATGATCAGTCTAAAAGAGATGGCACCTAAATCCAGTCTGTCTGTTTCAGCTGGCAGTTTATTCCACAACTTAGAACTGTTGTGGTTACTAACTTGCTGACAGATGATACTATCATGAAATGTTCTGCAACTTTCCGAATGAATCTCAGAAAGATTGATAGAACTCTGTTATTTCTTTTGTCTTTAATTTTAATGTGTCTTTAATTGTGAAAGCCCATTCAGAAAAATACCAATGTGGACAATTGTTCCAATCAATATTGTAGAGATGAAATCCGTTGCTAGTAAATAGTTGCTATTTCAGTGTATATAATTATTAACAATTCTCATTTCATAGTACTTCTGGGCATGGTATTTCTGCACAAGCTTGTAATTGTTTTAATGCTTGGTATTTTCTCTTTTTCCTCATTGATCTTTGTGGGTCTCAATCAGTGCACTGTACAGTTACTGTATATATGTTCTTCTCCTTTGACAGTTATGAGATTGTTCTTTGAATTTTGGGGGGAAGCATTTTTAAACAGATATGCACAAAGGCAGCTATGTGTCCCATCAATTACTATGCAATTTCAAAATAGCAATGAACAAAACTAATGGAAGTAAAAATGGAAATGAGCTTCTCTCAGTGAAGACTAGTAATAAGGGAATTGATACACACACATTCTGAAATGTATGCTATAGAAAACTAATTGTTTGGATCCAGAGATAAGGAAGTGGGAAAATTCTGCCTACTGTGCTGTAGTTCAAAATGCTGAACAAGAATACTATGATGAGGACTTAACCCAATCCTGTGTCTTCAAACATGCAAGATGTAGTTTTTGGACTAACAGAGGTCTTCTGCTGCATTTCAGTTTTGTTTTCCCAAAGGAGATTCTGAGTCTGGAAAAGCTTTTCTGCTCACCAAAGAGTCTGTCTGTTCACTTAATGTACCATTTGGATCCAACCCAATGTTTTCTGATAAAAGTGAATGTTCTATTTTCTTAGATATGAAAAATGGAACTCAGTATGGTAATCAGGTGTAAATTGTTTGGGTAAACATACAGTCACCCCTCCACATTTGTGGTGTTAGAGGCCAAGGATCCCTGTGAAAGTAGAAAAAGTCCTTGCCCGCCAAGTTACTACCTGTAACTCTCTTTGCAACCTTGCAACACATAGCTTCCCCCACATTTCCAAAGTGCTTCCACTTTCAACCTGATGTTAGCAGCCATTGCCACAGACTGGAAAAATTATTAAGGAAGGTCAAAGAAGAAAGTGCAAAGGCAGGCTTGCTGCTGAACATAAAGAGAACAAAAATAATGACTACAGAGGATCTACATAGATTGTTGAAATAGTTAAAGATTTCCTGTACCTTGGATCAAACATTGATCAGAATGGTGACTCCAGTCAAGAAATCAGAAGAAGACTAGGAATGGGAAGAGCAGCAGTGAGAGAACTAGATAAGGTCCTAAAGAGCAAAGATATACAATCGAGTACTAAAGTTACAATAATTCAATCTGTTATATTCCCCATCACCATATATGGATGTGAGAGCTGGACAGTGAAAAAAAGCAGATAAAAAGAAAATCAACTAATTTGAGATGTGGTGCTGGAGAAGAGTGCTGAGAATACTGTGGACTGCCCAAAAGATGGATGAATGAGTCCTTGAACAGATCAAGCCTAAACTCTCCCTGGAAGCCAAGATGATTAAATTGAGACTTTTGTACTTTGATCATATCATGGGAAGGCATGATTCATTAGAAAAGACAATAATGCTAGAAAAGATAGAGGGCAATAGAAAGAGAGAAGACTGCACACTCGATTAAGGAGGTCATAGGCCTCAATCTACAAAACCTAAGCATAGTAGTGGAAGATAGTGGGGCTTGGAGATGTCTCATCCACAAGTTTACCATAAATTGAGATTGACTCAAGGGCGCTTAACAACAACAAGCATCACTGCCACACTGTCATTGTAGACTTTGATGTCCCATTTCCCAGTTCATCGCTCACAATTGTCTGTTAACTCACTAGCAGCTTGCTGCTGAAGGCTGGCCTGACAATTTGAAATCACTATGCAACTTTATTTTAAATGTTTAAAATGTGATCTTTACCATATCATTTACCTCACTTTGCTGCTTTAATTAACAGATTTGTTTTTCTCTTGAAGTTCTAACTTTTGTACAGATACTGCTTTGTTGTTGTGTACTTTCAAGTAATTTGTGACTTATGGCGACCCTAAAGTGAATCTATCCTGGGATTTTGTTGGCAAGATTTGTGCAGAGTGGATTTGCCATTGGCTTCCTCTGAGGCTGAAAGGGTGTGACTTGCCCAGCGGCACCCAGTGAGTTTCTGTGACTGAGTAGGGATTTGAATTCATAGTTCAACACTCAAACCAGTATTTTCAGACAGAGATTTTTTTTTATTTTTTTTTTTTCTTTAGGATTCTGTCAATTTGAAATGTACAATAAAAAAATTGTCCCAGTCTACTAAAGCCCCTGCAATAAGGGTGCAATGGATTTTAAAAGAACCCAGATTTCTCAGAAAAATCATCAGTGCTCAGGGTTATGAATTTTTGGTATTTAGATAAGCAGTTCAGTTAGGCTATAATAATCTTCGAGATCAGAAACACTGTTTGCTTAAGCTTTGGTTTCAACCTCTTAAGTGCTCCTTTCCCATTTCCTTTCTTTAGACTTCTTTCAGAAAAGCCACTAGGAAGCTGTTTGGTTGAGGTTTCTGTTGTTGAAGTGTATAACAATGAAGTGTTTGATCTTCTGGCCAAAGACAACTTTGGAAGACCAAGTGGTGTCAAAAGAGACATAATCACAAATAAAGAAGGAAAGAGTGATGTCCCTCTTCTTACGTATGAGTGAGTATTCATGTGTAGTAGTGACCACAGTTGTAGTAAGAAACTATTTTAGCGAAACCCTACAGAATGTCTCTGTGACAAAGAATGTTGGCTAGTAACATTTTTCCTATCAACTTACATTTCATATTCCTTTATGACTTGGTAACAATGTGATTTTTAGTTTGTCTGAACACTTCTGAAATTTTTCATCTGGAAATTACTGCCCAGCTAGAGCTTTTCAAGATGTGGAAAATTATTTGATCTCTGTGGATTGTAGTTTCTTCTTTGTGGTCTCTGCGAATCACACAAATGGGTTTCCTCTGCACCTGCGCAACCAGCTCAGAAAGTTCTAGTATCACTGGACAAATTTCCAATTGCAACTTTTGGGCGGTAGCTCCGCCCATCCCTATAAAGCCCTTGGTGTTACCGTGTTGCAGCTTGCTAGGAACCTTGCTCTTTGAGCCGCTCGTGATTTGGCTGATCTATTATGGTCTCCTTCAAGCGCTGCAGTCAATGTAACTCAAAAATTTCAACATCTGACTGCCATGACCGCTGCGTTTTGTCCCTTGGAGAGGCACATAACCCTAAGGCATGCCAACTCTGCAAGGGCATGACTGCCCAGGTCCTAAAGAACCGGAATCTCAAGTTGAAGGCCGCCTTATGGGAGCAAGCTTTGAGGCCTGCATCAGCCCCCTCCCATCCTTCTTCCTCGGACCAGCTTTCCACCTTGGGTAAGGAAGAGGAGAGGGGAAGGTCCAAGGAGAGGCCCAAAGATAGGCCCTCCAAGGACAGGAAGGCTTCCCATTCAGATAAAGATTGGGCGCCTCACTCTGAGAAAGACCAGAGTGAGAGCTCTGGGAAGAGGTCTTCCAAATGGAAACACTTTGAATCTGGGTCCGGTGATGCCTCTCATAAGATGACAAGATTGGTCTCCCCTAAGAGATCTGCGAGGGAGGAAACCGTGGAGGTCATTGAGACCCCTCCTGCGACTTTCACATTCAGCCAGGTGCCGACTCTCCAAACGGATCTGCCATTGACACCGATTGTGCATGTCGAATCCGAATCCAAAGGGGAGATTCGTGAGCCTGTTCCTCTGGCCCTAACTCCGTACGGTACCAAGGAACCGGTCCCAGGTACATCTCGGCAACAACACTGCTCCCGAGTGTTGTATGCTTTGAAAACCATATCTTATGGTAAAATTCCATAGAAAACCATAACTGTTTCTATTCCTTAAGGAAATTAAAATTTCATGGTTCTCCCTTCAGCATTTGCAGTCACAACTTAAGCATTTTATGCTGTTTGGGAGCAGGGGGTGGGAACTGAAAATCAGACACAACAAGCCTTTTATTTCCTTTATAAACTATAATATAGGAGGCCACAGAAGGAGATAATTTAAGAGAGTATTTTTGTTGGTGGGTTCCACTAACATAAACAAACCACTTTATGTTTATATTTATGTGGTTTTCTATTATTGCCAGAAATCCCTTGATTTAAAAATATACTAAATGGACTAGAGGTTTCAGCAAACTTAATCCTCCCAGTTTGCTTTTATATTCTGTATGAATTGATCAACCCATGGAAAATGGGGTCCATAGAGAAATTGCAAAATTGCACTTTACATGATCAGACTTCTGAATGCATCCTAAGGCTGAGGTGGAGGAGGGGACATTTAGAGTGTGACATCAATGGCTCTGACATCAAAGCCCTGCTTGGAATTTTGCTGGCAGGACAGAACTGTTGGCAGAGCTGATTTGCAGCTTTCCTTTCTTTTCCTTTTTCCAGTTTATGAGAAAGAATCCTGCCTTTGCAAACAATGGGATGGAAATAGGCTAGCTAGGGGCATCTATTTAGACCAGGGGTAGGCAACCTTTCCTCTTTAAGGGCCGAGGGACTTCAGCTCCCAGAATCCCAGGAACTATTGGCCAACATGGGACTATTGGCCAACATGGCTGAGGCTTCTGGGAGCTGAAGTCCCTCAGCCCTTAAAGGGGAAAGGTTGCCTACCCCTGATTTAGACTCTCAGCCATCTACATTTTTTTTTAATGTTGAGGACTTAGAGCTGTTAGCCTTCCTTCCCCACTGCTGCTGTGCCACCCCCACCTTGGTTTTGGCCGTTCTCTGAAGTTGGAGGAAGAGGTCACCATGAAAACCTGTTTGGTACTTGAACAGGTTCAGGAGGGAGAAACTGAATTGAAACTGAATGTCTTCATTCAGAACTGAAGTCAGAGCATATCTGAAGTCTTGGAGTGTGGACTCCCCGATTTCCTGTGGCCCATTGGACATGTTTTCAGGATAATAAGATTTCAACCAAAGGCCTACATTCAAAATTAGTCCTAAAATGATTAGACCCATTGAATACGAGAAACTTACAAATCTCTGATTGAGTTGATTGGTCAACTCTGTTTCGAGAATAGCAGTTTGAATTTAAACTTAAGTCTAATATTCTAGGTTCAATAAATTTCCTTCTTAATGACTATACCTAAATAGAAAACATGTTCAAGTTTTACATAATAAAAACCAATTTTAGAGCAGTGAATGCATATCTTACTTGGAGGGAGAAACAAGAAATCAGATTTTGAGCCTTATTTTTCTGTATCTTTACCTATATTTGTAAATTTCAATCAATAAGTTAAAATCAAAGAGACAGGACAAACTTCTTACACCACAATTTGTAGAACCTGGGCACATGTTGCACTGTTACCTCTTAGCTCCTATTCCAAGAAATAACTTCTGAATTTACTTCTTGTCACCTGGCATGCAGTGGATAACAATGGTTACAATTAAATCATTAGGCATTAACGATTAGGCATCTGGCTCTATTGGCTAATCTGTAAATGCATTGTATCTCATACATTGACAGTTGCCATCATTACTTCAGGGTGAATACTACAAAAAGTTTTGTGTTTCCTTTGCTCTTACTTCTTAACAAAGGGGTGTTTCCCCGTTCCATGTGTTTGTAAGGCACTCGGCTGACAAATTACAGTGTTCTCTTTATAGTCTGTTGCCCCACCCAAGAAATTTCTGAGTGATATCAGAAATCCAAGAAGCCTGTGGTATCATTCTGTTATCATTGTTCCATGATGCTGAGGAGCAATTCACAATCCCATGGGTTATATCCCCACGTCAGTCTACAAATACCATGAACTGCTAAAAAGACCAATAAATGATTCCTAGAGCAAATAAAGCCTAAACTCTCCCTAAAAGCCAAGAAGACTAAACTGATTCATTCCAGTCAAATAGATTTTTTTGTGATCCGTCCACCCGTGATTCACATGAGTTCACGTTTTTTGTGGGTGTATGAGAAGCTCCTTAAACTCTGCAGAAAAAAAAGCTTTGCAGTTTTTTCTGAGGTACCTGTGGAAATCAGCAGGAACGTGCATTAGCACATATTTGGCCGTCTGTCTGCTTTGCATGAATTCAGATGTCTGCGTATTTTCAGCAGAATAAAGGTGGATAGATGCAAATTGATGTGAATTTGCACCAGAAAATGAAGACAACCATTGATGTGCATGTGTGAAAATCTGCAGCAATGCATATAATACATGTAGATTAGCTCTGAGACTTATCATACTTTTGACTTAATGGCAGTTAACAACAAGATTGTGGACTGCTTCTCTGCAGCTTCCAAAAGTGACTATTCACAATAAGTAGTAACACTTCATTCTTCATTCATTGGCCCTATGAAATTTTAATACAGAGGAAATTTGCTGCTGCAAGCTGAAATCTGGGTTTGGTGGGACAAAACTGGCTGAAGTGGGATTTTGTGTGTTCTCCTTCCAATTGTTCAGGATTCTTTGTTTTTATTGCCATCCTTTTATTGCATTGTTTTTAAAAAGACACAGAAAATAAACCCCCCTTCTGCAAAATGTTTGTGTGTCTTAAACACACATGCATACATACACTGTATATTTCTAGATCAATTGAATTTAGTGGGGACATTGTTAACATGCAATATTAGCAATTTATAAAGAAAAGTTTAACAATGAAAAGTAAATCAAAAGTGAGTTAAGATGCTTGGCCACCTTGCTCTCTGGAGCCTGAAGTAAGCTACTTGGATTTTGAATAATGTTTTATCTATAATGTATTTCCTTATACACACACGCAAAAAAGTGTTCCCTCCACTTCCTCTTTTGCCAGTGTAGCCAAAGAAAAATGAGTGTTGGATTCAGAAGCTGAGGACACCCGGCAGTTTGTCCTTGAGGCTTCCTTACAGTCCAGGTGCTTCCAGATAGAGGGCTCCTAGCATTATGAATAAGAAGGCATTGTGTAGCTAACAGAAAAAAACTGAGAAAATATGGGAGGATTGTGATTGGAATGTGTCATTGTTCAGAGCTTTTATCTAAAACCGGGAAGTGCTGCTGCTGCCAACCCCCAACTGAGAATGTGGACCCGTTATTTGATTTGATACACATCAATTTTTTGTGATCCTCAGATTTTCAGGTTGAACAGTCCTGATTGTGACAGGCTCCAGGTTGCCTCATAATCCATTATGCCAATATACCGCAGTTTTTAATTAACTTGAAAAATATTCCTTGGAATCCAGTCTGTGTAAACTTCAAAATATTCTTCTACTAAACATATGGGTTGACTAGTCTAAATTCCAGTTCTACAAAGGATAGAAATGTCGCGAATGGACAATAAAAATGTTCAGGATGAACACCTAAGCAACTGAAACTTAATCTCAGTGACAAACTTTTTGAACATGTACTTTTTAGAATAACTTGTAATTTCCAAAAATGTTTATTTAGAGGAGTTTAGTTTCATGTTGATGCAATGATTTAAAATTCTTTTTCACTTTTATGAAGTTCATACAGTTCACTAGGATTTTTGAAAGGAGATAGCAAGTGAGTTGATAGAAACTTAAACTCAGAAATTATGAAAATAATTGTAAGAAAACAATAAAGTTAATCAATTTCTGCATACATTAGTCCATGTAAAATAATATTGGAGAGCAGTCATATTGTTATTCCTCATCAACAAAACTATTGATTCATATATTAATAGGCAAGACTTTTCTTTCAGTGAATGTGTTGTCTGGACTCACATCTTGAATACATATGTTGCTTTCTAGATTATTGAAATTTTACTAAAAATGAAATGTCCCAGAATTTATTTAATCATTCTGAAATTGAAAGAAATTATGGATGACTTAACTTTCTAGTGGTTTGCAATCCAGATTCATATTTCAGATGACCTGGGCTCCCAGTATGGCAGTGCTTGGGGATTAAAAGAGCTGTATTTCAATAACATATTGAGGAGCATAGGTTTCCCACCTCCATCTAGTTTAAGAAAACAAATAGGAGCAGTGTTGAGAACAAGGATGGATGAGGTAGGAGGTGGAGAAAAAAGGAGCAAGCTTTTTTTTCTGCTGCTCCAGAGACTGGCATGAGCCAATGGGTTCACATTGCAAGAAAACATCAGGAAGAACTTCTTGACTTTAAGAGCTGTTTAACTGTGAAATAGGGTGCCTTAGAGGGTGGTGAACTCTCCATCTTTGGAGGTCTTTAAACAGAGGATAGATGGGCATTCAGGAGTGTATTAGTTTGAACTCCATAGCCCTTGTGGTTCCTTCCAATTATATGATTCTGGGTGGCAGGAAAATTTCATAAATCTACACTCACAATTAAATTACAGGATTTTCTTAATCCATTAAGATGATTTTTTGCTTTTGTAGGCCTGTTGAAGATGCTGAGGAGGTCCTTGAGATAGTTAATAAGGGTCTTCAGCTGAGAGTTAAGCACCCAACACTAGTACATGCTCATTCCTCTCGTTCTCATCTTGTGGTAACCTTGACAGTAACTACAGTCCTTCCAGAGGATGACTTTGGTAAGAAGCTTGTTTTTAACACATATCTCATAAAAACCACAACTCCAGCTTGGTTTCTACTTCATGTCCACACTTTAACCCGATCAGAGTCAGTTTTAATGCTGATATTGTATCCCAAATTCAAATTTACTACCACCAGTTCTTATTGGTTAAATTCAAGTAACAGAAAACTTACCAGGGGGGTGCGGTGGTTAATTAATTAAGATGCCAATTCTGATGATCGGAGGTTGTCAGTTCAAGGCCCAAGTGCTGCATGATGGAGTGAGTTCCTGTCACTAGTCCCAACTTTTGCCAACTTAGCAGTTCAAAAGCATGCAAATGCAAGTAGATAAATAAGTACCACTTTGGTGGGAAGGTAACAACGTTCGGTGCAGTCATGCTGGCCACATGACCACCAGATTCGTCTTCAGACAATGCTGGCGCTTTGGCTTACAAACGGAGATGAGCACCGACCCCTACAGTTGGTTATGACTAGACATTCATGTCAAGGGACTACCTTTACCTTAACAGAAAAGTCAGAACTATTATTAAGAATTCAAAGACATAGCCATGTTAATTTGGAAAATCAGTGTGCAAAAGGAGCTTGTAGCACCTTTGAGACTAACTGAAAGAAAGAAGCTAGCAGCATGAGCTTTTGTAGACTTGGGTCTTCTTCCCCAGATGCATCTTCTTTCTTCCAGTTAGTCTCAAAAGTGCTAAAAGATTCCTTTGCACACTGTTATTAAGAAATAATGCGGGAAGGAATATAGGGAATGTAATGTAATACTGAGAGTCTCTCTTGATTCATATTGTCTTGTTAGCCAAGTTGAACTTATTAAATGGATAACCACTTATTAAATGGCTCTAGTAAAAGACTATTTCTATAGAACTACATAAGAAAAATAGAACCATGGTAATATCAGATTATGAACTGAAATAAAATACAGAACCAGTTCAGCACTGAGAACATTTGAACATATATTAGCAAAAATGACCCAAGTTACTGATAAGATACATAAAAATTTCAGAGGTTGAAAAGATAAATCCCATGTTTTTCTTTCTAGGCTCATTTGGGCTTCCTGACACAGTATATTACATAGGATCAGGATTACAGCTGAGAAGGCCTTGCCAGATTCCTTGTATAGGTTATCTCCTACAGTAAAAGGAATCTAATTGTGGCTAGTGCTGCTGATGATTGAAATTTGGCAGAATGCATAGCCAGTTTTTGAGATTACCTTGACCTGGATTAACAGAGATGTAATATAAAAATAGAACATTTACATGATACAGATTCTTGCTTTGCAAACATGCACATTTCTTCTGCTTCAGTAAAAAACCTCTCAAAAAATTAAGATGCTCAGCAGGTTTGATTTAGTATGGAGAATACCTGTCTTTGGAGGGTGCTTATTTCACAATTGCCAGAGTAAGATATCAGTACCCTTCACATGTCTCTGTACTAGCAGAAGTGAACATGGTGAAAACCAGTCAGCTGCATGAGATTCATCTGCTTGAGATTCAGAAAAGGTAATCACTGACTGGATCCACTGTATGCATCTTTGATCCTAAGCAAGAGATTGTACTGAACTGTGTGCCTTGGTCTGAGTTTGGAAAAGTTACTTTTTTAAGATTATATTAGCCATGCTGAGCTGTAGGAATTCTGAAAGCTGTTGTTAAAAAAAACTTTCCCAAATAATAGTCTGATTTATTTTTTTCAGAATTAGAAATAAATATTTATTTGATGTTTCTCTTTGTATCATCCAGGTATGTCTCGAACAGGTGACCATTCTAGTCAAAAACAGAGTAAAGAACATTTATTGACCTCTCCCCACTCAGTGAGAGATGACATACCCTCCTTTCCTTCTAGAGCTTCTTCACCAGCATCATTTGTCAGTGAATCGATGGGAAAGCTGAAACAAATGAGAACGAAACTTCAACTGGTTGATTTGGCTGGCAGCGAATGTGCTGGTATGTCAGCCTTTGGGACAAAACAACCGCAGGCTTATAGCAATAGCAATAGCAGTTTCATTTATATACTGCTTCATACCTCACAATACAGTCTCTAAGAGGTTTACAACTCTAAGCTAATTGCCCCCAACAAGCTGGGTACTCATTTTAGCGACCTTGGAAGGATGCAAGCCTGAATCAGGCCTGAGCCCTGGCTGGTATTGAACTCGCAACCTTATGGTTTGCGAGTGAGTGGCTGCAGTACAGGCATTTAACCACTGTGCCACCAGGGCTCCTAATGAAGCTTATGAAGAAGGTAAACCTACCCTGGGACCAGTTTTGTATTTAGTTCATTTGGTACAGTGTGTACAGAAGAAGAGTGCAAAATGTGGACATTCAGGACCACCAACAGAAATATATCAGACTAGATATATATGTTGATGTTAGGCCCATGTTCCAGTGGAATGTGACAAGTCAGATTACTTGAGATCCAATAACTGTTTATTACCTAAAGGAATGCCATAGAATTCCAAGGGGTCCTGCTAATTTTTATTGACAAAGCTTCCTAGCACCCTTCAAATTACTGTTTAATTAAATACAGTTGCCCCTCTGTTTTCATAGACTTGATGTCCGTGCCCCTTAATGTCCGCAGGTGGCAAACGGAGGGGGACAAAATGAGTCATGTGCCTGAGGTGTGCGCCTGCAAGCACCCCCCCCCCCCATTCAAGCCCAGAAGCGAGAAGGGACGAATCCGGGATGGGGCAGTGGAAATCCGGGGCTGGGACAGGAGACCTTGGCTACCAGAACGGAGGGAATGAGAGGGGGTGTAGGGAGAAAGAAGTTCAGAGAGATAGGGAGGGGTGAGCCCATGCAGGGCTTTGAAGGTGAGCAAGAGAAGCTTAGACCGAATGCGGAAGGGAAAGGGGAGCCAGTGAAGGGATGACAAAATTCCCTTAATTTTTTTATACATTCCTTATTAGCTTCGAGTGACCCATCAGCCTTTACTTCCACTTCTTCCTCTGCCTTTTCTTTTATCCATTGAAGCTTAGGTACCACAAACCTCTACTTTCCAACAATCTTTAAAAGCCTTGGTATCTGCTGGGGTTTGGTTCTAGGACCTTCCGTGGATACCAAAATCTGTGGATGCTCAAGTCCCATTAAATACTATGGCATAGTAAAATGGTGTTTCTTATATAAAATGGCAAAAATCAATTTGCTTTTGGGATTCTTTAAAAAAAAACATTTTCAAACCATGAATGGTTGAAAAATCTGTGAATATGGAGGGCTGACTGTATTCCTTAACTGCTCCAACAGTACTGAGCATTTAGATATTTATGGATTTTCATGTTATATTGCATGAAGTTTGCATAATATGATCTTTGCCTGTTTTAAATCAAAGGTCTAAAACACACTGCAGAAATAATCCAGTTTGAAATCACTTTAGCTGCCCTGGCTCAGTGCTAGGGAATCTTGGGAATTATAATTTATTGTGACATCAGATCTCTCTGACAGAGAAGGCTAAATGTCTCACCAAACTACAGTTCCCAGAATTCCCCAGCATTGAGCCATGGCAGTTAAAGTAGTCTCAAACTGGATTATTTCTACAGTGTGTTTTGGACCAAGGTGTTCATTTTATCCGTTAACAAAATGCCCATCCAGTGGAGAGGTAGGATAAAAGTGGAGAGAGAGCCTGCTGTTTCATACATAAGTAAGAAAACATGAGCAGAGAATGATACAATTATGGGAAATCCCATCTATCCTCAGAACCTTCCCATCTCTGTCACAGAGATATTGTTGTTGAGTATCTTCAAGTCATTTCTGACTTATGGTGACCCTAAGGTGAATCAAAGCCTGGTGTCCCAGAGTCCTAGTCCAACACTCTATATTAGTTTTGTCTTTTGGTTGTTTCTGCAAATTTCAGTATTTCTCCATGTCTCCATACCTTCCTGATGTTGATGGGTAGTGTAATTTTGGCTACTTCAGAACAGACATTTTCAGAATAAGTTTGCTATTATTATGTATGTATCTGTTAGGCCTAACTCCTAACCTGAACTCATTTTGAGCTATAATAACAGAAGGAACATATGAAAAAAACAGAACTAGGAAATGTGGCTTTTTGGACTGCATTTTCAAATTTATTTGGATTATATCTTGCAGAATCCCCAGCCAGCTGGCTGTGGAGGGAGTTACAGTCCCAAAAGGTAACTTTTCCCCACTCTGTAAAGTACGCTAGGGTGTTTTGCAGAGAGCCAGAATGGCTTCTTAACTCCATTCCTACCTTGCTGCCCATCCATGGACAAACACAAGATTTATTCAGGCTATTACTAATAGGTGTTACCTTCATACTGCCAAGCCATCTAGGAAAGTCTGCAAGTTAAAAAAATGTTTAAAATGCAAATATGTTTTAACTACATCAAATAGTTGTCGAAACTGTCATTATTCAGGCTGGGCTTCTTCAGTCTTCTGAAGAAATAATACCAAGTAGATGTTGATTCCTCCCATTGTGTAAATAATTTCCTGTTTTCTTTGGTTCCCTTCTCTCCCTCCCTTCAAGTGCTTGTTTCTTCTTCAAAGATAGTCCTTTCAGAAACCTGATTATTTATGTCCTAAAGGACAAACGTGCTTACTAAGAAAAAACACTCGCTCAAATGTAACATTCCAGAAATAATGTTCTGAAAACCAAACCTATGTTATGAAAGAATCCTTTGCATCACTGCCAAAAGTTCTTTTCTATGGTTACTTCTAATGTTGTGGGTTTTTTAAAAAAACATTTTAAAAGATACACATTTTATTTGTTGGGGGTGTTAAACATGTTTTCAGCCAATGTGCAATAGAGCAATGCTGCATATTTCCATTCTTCATTGACGGCAATCATTTGATGGTCTGTTTTTGGAAAGACCACATCGCCAAGTGGTATTGTTCAATATCATTAATGAACAACAGAGACTAACAACAATTTGTCTCTGTTAATATTTTGCCAGAGGTAGTGAGCTTCCTGGTAGGGGACTCTGGGTCAAAAGTCTTAAGAGAAATTTTAGGAAGGCTTCACTGAAGACAACTAATTATTTGACATTTATTTATTTGAGAACTGTCTTTAACTCATCATGATCTTATTCTTTCCTAGTTTATTTATTATTTTAATTATATGCCACCTTTCTCCCAGACCCACAGATAAAATTGGTTAAAAACTTAACAATAAAAATTTAAATTTAAAAACAATTAAAATTATCTGGTTGAAAGAGCATAAAATTACATTAAAAATAAAAAAGTTTAAAAAAATCTTTACATCCTACTTCTCATGTTCACCCATTTCTGGGGCAAATCACTGACCACATCATCTTTTCCATTTTGAATATTTCGTTTGAACCTGTTGTTAAATTGTAAAATTATTATGTGCGTCATTTCAGAGTACCATTAACTGCCAACAGCTTTCTTTCATATCATTCTTATGAGGGATGGAAAGTATATTCTAAAGTATTTGTAAAATGGTGAATTACTGAGAAACATGTGAGCCAATGTGGTGTAGTGGTTTGAATGTTGGACTAAGACATTGGGAGACCAGGGTTCAAATCTTTGCTTAGACATGAAAACCTATTGGGTGACCTTGGGGAAATCACACTCTCTCAGCCGCAGAGGAAGGTAAGGGCAAACCCAATCTGAACACATTCTAGCAAGAAAATGTGATAAGTTTTAGTTCATCTTAGGGTTGCCATGTCAGAAATGACTTAAAGGCACACAGCAAACAAATAAGATACACTGAAAAGACTGGACTGAAGAGAATCTTCACAGTTTCATGTGATGCAAAATTCACACATGGTCATTGTTTCATGGGGAAAGCATCATTTTTTTTACACCAGAAACAGATATGGAAATACTATTTTCTGGATAGAAAATGTTATTTCTGGTGTAGAAAAAGATTTTTTTTTCTGGGCAAAATAACCATGTTCAATTTTTTAATAGAATGTCTTGAATTGCAGATAGTCTACAAAAACTGCAATTTCCAAAGACTTTCTCACAGCAGGAAGAAAATTGCTTTTATGACACTGGCTCAGGAGACCAAATTCATCTCTTATCCCTTATGTAAACAAAAGTGTTACACTTAAAAGCAAATATGCTGCCTGGTTCCCTATTGTTTATTCAGGTGTATAGAAAAGTTGAAAAAGTTTTGGGAATTTTTAGCAGTATGTATTCTTTTTCTCTACTAGGTATGTCTGGTGTGACTGGCTCAGTCCTGAGAGAGACCTCCTTCATTAATCGCAGCTTGTCTGCTCTAGCAGATGTACTTGGAGCCATATCAGAACACCGCTCTCATGTGCCATATCGAAACAGCAAACTTACACATTTGCTTCAGGATTCCATTGGTGATTATAGCTTGGAATTCTTATTTTTAACCATCTTTCCTGCAATTTTTTTTTAAAAAAAGATTATCTGTATGTGGTATTTTAACATTGCCTGTGAAATGTGTAACTAATATGAAACTGAATTCAAGAAGCATAGAAGATTCTATTAGCAGTATGCTAAATCAATTTTTTTGATTTTGTACAGAAACAAGCACTATGTTTGTCTTGTTTTTGTGTGCGTCCCCCCTACCCCAAAGCTGGATCTGATTAACTTTAGCAGCTCTGTGACAAGTAGAAGTTGGCAAGCCCTAGGATGTTGCATCTATTCAAGTTCTACCTGCCTCGCAGCTGCTGAAGCCCTGGAAATCCAATCTTACCACCACCTGCTCCAAAAGTGAGAAGCCTAACATGGTATTCAGTCTTTACTCTCTGGCCTCCAAAAAACCAGAATCCAAAGAACTTTCTGTGATGTTATGTTAAACAGCATGCAGTAAGTTCTGCTATAATGTGATGATTGTGTTCCTAAAAAAGTCCACCTTATAGTAATTTATGCCCATAACAGGATTTATGGAGGAAATAGGGTTAGGTGCAGATTAACTGGATCATTTTAATGGCTTTAAAAAAAAACCTAATATTTTTAAAGTGCTTTTATCTTGTGAGCTGCCTTGAGTCTCTCTTTGGGAGAAAGGCAGCATAAAAATGAAATATATAAAAATAAAATCTCAAAAATATTATTTGTATCTAAGCTATTTTTTAAATTTACCTCAAAGTTTAATCTGCTGAAAATAAAGTTGGGTGGGTCTTGGGAGTTTCTCTGTCTGCATGTATATTTGTTTGCTGTGACCAAGGCCACTGCTACCACTGCCACTGCACGGACACACAACATGGCTAGATTTAGGCTTTCAGGAGCAGGAGGAGCAGCAAAGCTACACCTCCTCACATTGCAGGAGTTGGTTATTGGCTGGGGTAGAAATTCCTTCATTGCACCTTCTCTTCCTTTCCCTCCCTCCCTCTTCTCCTGTCAATGTGCTCCAGCCAAACACTGACCCCTGTGATCTTGCTGCTGCTCCTGAGAGCCTACGCCTAGCCAAGTATTGTTTGTCTATGCAGCAGAGGAGGAGGCTTATGGTCTCAACAAAAAGTGTGTGATAGTGATTGGTGACCAGAGGGACAGGGGGGAGAGAAACAGGATTTTGACTGAAGACGACAAGAGCAGAGCAGAAAAAGAGGGATCAGGGGACATGGAGAGACAAGAGCATTTGCCAGACCTGAGAAATTGCCTTGTAGAAGGGCTGGCTTGGGTTGGTTCAGCTAGGTGGGGAGCTGGTGGGGCTGTTATTTCTTGGAACTAAATAAATAAGATAAGGGGAGGCAAGACTGCCACTTAACAGCTGACATGAGAGGTGCCAATTTGCCAGTTCTGAATGCTGGAGATTGGAATTGCACTACAGCCAGTTAAAAGTTCCTGTATTAATTAATCATGTTATTACCAACTCACACTGTGAAAACACATTATAGCAGAACCTACTGTATTATTAACTGCAAGGAGAACTGAAATAATGACCTAGGTTGAAATAGATTTAACAGATTTATGTTCCATTTATGATATATGGCTCTCAGCCGGGTTTTTGAATGTTAAGCAGTGATAAAGAGCATCTAACATATTTAAAAGTGGATTGTTCTCCTGAAGATTTCTAGGTAAGGCAATTCACTTTGTTTTGACCAGAAATGTGGTGGTCCTTGTGGGTCTCATATGGTTTCATGGCCCCACTTTGCCCATTTCTAGTTCAGTGTTTTGAAAATGGATGCTTTTCTCTGCCTCCATATTGGAAAATGTGATGCTGTACTTGCATGTCAGGCCAAAAAGGGGGGCACAGTCTAGAGAGAGGGTATAGGAATTATAACTAAATTGTAGACCAGGGGTAGGCAACCTTTCCCCTTTAAGGGCTGAGGGACTTCAGCTCCCAGAATCCCAGGAGCTATTGGCCAGCATGGGACTATTGGCCAACATGGCTGAGGCTTCTGGGAGCTGAAGTCCCTCGGCCCTTAAAGGGGAAAGGTTGCCTACCCCTGTTGTAGACCATGAAGTAGTCTGCATAATACAGCAGTGGGGAGGGAGTCCTCCTCCTCATTTTGAAATGTGATTATTAGGATATCTGGAGGTCTCTTACACCTTTAACATGGTATTACAGTATTGACTATCTTCTTTGAATGCCATTTTCAGAGCCTGGTAAAGTTTCTTTTCTTTTCTTTTCTTTTTTCTTTTTTGGACTAAAGATAAGAATAATCTCCTAAGGGGGATTCTGGGGGTTGCCGTGCAAAAAGTAATGTTTCCCATCAATGACTGTTTCATTACCTTTCTTTTAAGCTGCCATCCTGTCCCCTTTTTGTGATGATAATCTCATTAAAATAGCAAAAGCACGATAAATTCCAGTTTATACCTCCCATCACTAAGTCCTCAGCCTTTAATCTTTGCATTCTTTAAGCAAAGTATTTGGTCTTTTACATTTCAACTATGTTCCTATCTCTGGGGCAAGACGAAGTGAATGGTGGGCAACTTAGCCCTGTCAGCATTTTGCATGTTATTGAGAAATTCATGCAAATGTATGTCTTCATTTTTCTTAGGGGGCGATGCAAAACTGCTGTTGATGTTGTGTGTCTCCCCCAGCCAGAAGTACGTAACAGAGTCACTGCAAACACTTGGATTTGGATCTCGTGCACGGCAAGTTCAGAGAGGGCAAGCCAAGAAAAGAAATCCACTGGCACTGAGCAAATCCAAATAAGACATAAAGACTCCTGTGGATTGAAGCATTATTAATGAGTTCCTCAAACTGAAATGGATCGTATTGTCATAAAAATGTAAACTGCCAGTTAAAATAAACAATACTCAGTAAAGCATTGGCAGGCTATAAACTTGCTAAGCAATATCCTGGTTCCAAGAATAATTGCATGTATTAACAAAAAGCTACTAGATAGGATAAGCGAGGATGTCTAGTCTTCATTTTAGAGCAGCCAGAAAATCATGTTTCAGGAAACAAACCGTTTCGGAGTGGCAGAAGAACAGAATTCCCACAATCCAAACCTTGTTATATAGTGCTGCTAGTTAACGCAACTGAGAAATGGAGCATGCCAGACATTCTGTGATGCAGAGTGGGGACATACTGCATATGTGAAAGGCCTATTCTTTAGATAGGTATGTTATCACATAGGCCTACATCCAAACCTAGCACTGCAGCATCAGTGTGATAGAATTTATCATCCTCCCTGTTCCACCTACAACCCTGGGAGCTGCCTGCAGCCTGGTTTTGGAGATATACAAAGGGCTGCAGTGGGAGGGGAAGATTGCTCCCCTCCTACTTCCACTTGGATCTGCTTTTCTGCTAGGAGAAGACTAGCACTTAGTCCTGCCCGCTACCAAGCACAGAAATACATTGAGTAGGAAGGAGCCCAAAAGCTCATCTTCCTGTGCAGGAAACCCACAGCTGGCTGTCCAGCCTGTTTAAAAACTTCCGATGAGGGAGAGACCACCACCCTCCAAGGCAATGCATTCCTCTGTTAAATAGATTGTACCACCAGGAAGTACTTGCAAATTATTAATTTAAATCTTTCTTTATAATTCATATCCATTGGTTTAGGTCCTGCCTTCTGGAGTTGCATAAAACAAGCTTGCTCTGTCCCTGCATGACTGATCTTTAAACAGTCAAAGACTGCTGTCATTCTATAGTGATCTCTTTTAGGATATACATATCCAACTCCCAAGCCCCTATAGGACTCAGATTCTGTTATAACCTTTATCTCCCTTGTCTAGACGTGTTCCATCTTATCAATATCCTCCTTAAACTCTTATGCCTAGAACTGAACACAGTATTCCAGGTGAGACTTGGCCATAGCAGGACAGAATAGTACCATTACTTCCTTGAGCTGGAACTGTATATTTGTTGATATTGCCTAGAATTGTGCCCTCTCTATTTATTATCACATTCCACTGTTGACTCTTGTTGACTCATTAAAATGTGTTTTTCTTGATGCTGGATTTTGATCTAGGATTTTTTTTTTTTTTTAGTTCAGAATATATACACCAGTAGCTTAAAGTCAGCATTTTAGTTGAAATGGGATCTTGTAGCACCTTTAAGACTAACTGAGGCTGCATCCACATGACAGAAATCATCTGTTTCGACACCACTTTAGCTACAATGGATCAATGCTATGGACTTCTGGGAATTGTAGTTTGTTGTGGCACCAGAGAATTGCATAGCATTGAGCCATGGCAGCTAAAGTGCTGTCGAATCAGATTATTTCTGCTGTGCAGATGCAACCTGAAAGAACAAAGCTGGTAGTATGAGCTTTCATAGATTTGAGCCTACTTCCTCAGATGCATGGCTATATTTTTGCATTTTAGTTGAAGTGAAGGTGGCCCCTCCTAGGAAGCTGCCTTCCACTGAATCAGACTCTTGGTCCATTTAAACCAGGATTCACTGGCAGCACCTCTACAGAGTTTCAGGATGAACTTCTTCCTAGCTTTGTTGGGAGAACCCTTGAGCTCCCTGGGATTCTCCCATCCAGGTGCTAACCAGGGCCAACCCCACTTAGCTTGAAATTAAATGAAGATAAGTGAAATACTTGTGTTTAGGTTGACACATCTGAGACACCATGATGAGGGGTTAAGACACTTTGATACATTTTATTACTGGCAGACAGGGTCTTTTTCATATATACTGCTATCAAATCAGGTGACAGCCATCACATATTTGTGCATCTGACTTTTCCTGCCTAATTTTTACATATGCTTCTTGAAATGACTTTATGTGGCTTTTAGACTGTAGCAAGATTGTAGGAGATGGTGTTAGAAGCTGTCTTTCCCTATTAATGGCACCCTTTATATATTACTTCTGTTTATCCAAAATCTAGTTCTTCAGATGTTTTCAATGACTATCTAGACTTTTCAGATTCCTCAACTGGAAATATATCATTCACAGTCTCAGGCTGCATCTGCACTGAAGAAATAATCCAGTTTGACACCGCTTTAGCGGCCATGGCTCAATGCTATGGAATTCTGGGAATTGTAGTTTTGTGAGACATTTAGCCTGTCAGAAAGCGCTGGTGCCACAACAAACTACAAATCCCAGGACTCCATAGCATGGAACCATGGCAGTTAAAGCAGTGTCAAACTGGATTATTTCTGCAGTGTGGATGCAGCCTCAGATGCAACTGAACGAGGCAGTGCTTGTATTATTTTCACTCTGAAAAAAATAGCTCTACTGTATATACATGTACTTGTCATTGAGACATTGCAAAGACATATGTCTGTGTCCCTTTCAAAACTAAAATAAAGAAAGCTGTTATGTAAATAGAAATCCACATTTTTTCCTCTGCAGAGGACAGAGGACAATAAACATTTACCTTGATATCTCTAGCATAGAGAAAACTGATTATTAAAGTTTAGCCTGCAAAGAGGAAAACGTTTTGCTGAGAGCTGCATATCAGAGTCTGTTAAATCTGTTATTTTCATTTGGTTCACCAAGTAACTTGGCTGTAATTTCCTTATATCCAATTTTGTTTTATCCAATTTTCTTAATCCAATTTAAGGATATAATGGCATCATGGATAAAGGAAACTGTTGGCAAATTTCCAGAAATGGCTACTTCATAACATACCATTTTTCTTTGTGTATATACAGTAGTTCTGACCTCCACCAAGAACATGTTGACATGGAGAAATTAAATTGCTCTTTGCCATATATGTGATTGTGCAGTAGTTCACATGTTACATTTGCTCATGTGATGGGAGCTAAGGGGTATAAGAACCCATCCTAGGAGTATTCATGATGTCTTTATGTGAGATGAATTTCCCCCCTCTGTATTCAAAATGTGTGACTCTCTTAGCACATTTGGAAATCTTGATAATAAATCATTATGGATTGCTCTTACCTATTCATGTTACCACTGTTAACTATTTATTTTACTTGACTTCTGGCCTCGCTTCAAGGAGCTCACATGGGAATTATCCTCATAACAATCCAGTAAGGCATGCTGAATTAGGAGATGGTGTGTGACTTGATCTTAGATTCATTCAGTTCACTTGGTGCTAAAGGTGGAACATGTGAACTTGGCAAATTACAGTTCATCAAATTAACTATTATATTCTCTTGTAAAGACCTCTGATTTGTAAAAGGGAAGTTAAAAGCAGAGCAGTATCACCATATCTGCCTTTCCCTTTTAAACTCTTTTTATCATCTCATTTGCACATGGTGACTTAAGATATGGTATAACAACATGGCAGCAAGATCAAGAGAGATTCAGTGGTATGTGGTAGAGCTTTATTAACATCTCATTGGTTTTATGTGCTGTTTTAATATTCCGTGGAGGTCCATAATTCACTCTGATTTTCTTTTGCCATCACAACTGCTTTCAGACTCAGCACTGAGGTCATAAGTGGGTCACTATGCAGAGACTTAAATGGCAGTTTGCCTACCCAAAAGACTTGAGTTTACAGCACTCCAAGTCTCTTAACCTTCCTGAGCATAAATATTTACCCAGAAATTTTATAGCATGCTCCAATTGGAATTTCACCCTTCAACATGTACCAGCTGCTGCATTATGCAGGGATCTGTATGTGGTATGGTCTCTGACCTTTTGGAATGTTTGAATTGCAGTAACATGACTATGTACCACAGTTTTAGGAATTGCTTCATAAACTACTTCCCCACTAATATTCAAGTATACTCATAAGCAGAAGACATCGGGGAGCAGTACTCTAAAGGCCCTTTTTGAGATTTGTTACCACCTCATGGTTTTCTAAAGGCAGCAGTATATGTATGTCACTGGAGGGGAAATAGACAACATTTCTGCAGATAGAATATGGGTGTGCATATTTTCCTGTTTCTAAATTTATTTGGTTGAAATGAGGTACATTTAGGGCTGCCAGATCTAGTCCTTAGGATGGAAGAATCTCAGGGCAAGAGTGTCTGTGTCTAATCCACACTACAGAAATAATGCTGTTTGAAACTGTTTTAATTGCCATGGCTCCATCCTATGAAATCCTGGGATTTGTAGTTTGCTGTTGCAGCAGAGCTTTCTGACAGAGAAGGCTAAATATCTCACAAAACTACAAATCCCAGAATTCCATAGGATTGAGCCATGACAGTTAAAGTGGTGCCAAACTTCATTATGTCTGTAGTGCAGATGCAGTCAGTATGTATATTCTACGCATTCCTAATATGTTAGACTTGCTTTTTAATTATTATACTTAATGGTACCACCAGGGTCTGACCTTGTAGCATTATGCTTGTCCCTGGGTGTTAGTTTTAATAATAATGTTTATTTCAGGATTGAAATCTCAGGGCCTGCAATAGCCTTGACCTAGCCGTGCTAAGTAAATCACAGACATGGCCTGGGTTGGGTGAAGGCCTTACATCATAATTCTAGATTTACTGTGTCAATATGGATTGTTTTTCTCTGCTTTTCAAAACAAGTAGCAAGCCCTTTTCTAGCAATAAGGGCTAGGAAAAAAAGTCTTGTTCAAGAGAGCAGGTTTAAAATACATACATGAGCTGCTTAAAGCATTGTCACTGTCAGTACTATATTCCCAAATCACACTCTGGGCTGCTGAAATGCCTGTTTTGCTTGTGGCTGCTCAAAGAGACACAGCAATTATTCGTGCTATATCTTTGCCTTTGTTGGTCTTTGGGGGTCTTTGATGTCTTGGTGTTAATGTCTCAGCTAGGTGCAGTTGAGTGAGTGTTTTCTCCCTTGTGCTAGCCAGGCCTTTTAGCTATGATGATGGTGTACCTATTTTTGTCCTAGGATGAAAGGCTTAATCTTTCTTTTGCTAGATTATCACCTACAGCATCTGTTCTGGTTCAATTGCTTCTTCTTATAATGGCACTGGGAAAGCTATGTTGACTAGCACTGGCCTGAGTATTCTAATAAGATTCCTTGAGAGTGACAACACAAGTTGTCATTTTGCCTTCTCCCTTCACCTATTCATTCATTTAGATCTTTGTTGTCACTGTGAGCCGCATGATCGCACTGAAGGATGACAAAAATGAGCAGGGTAAGGTCAAGAATTAAGCCAGTAGCTCTTGTGTTTGGAAAGATAGCATACACTGGTGTGAGGTGGTGACAATGCATGGTGAAACCTCCAAAGGGTCCAAATATGGGTAGGTAGAGTGGGAATAAGAAAGTATGCTCTATTGAGTCATAAGAGATCCAGAGGCACTCAGACCAAACTGCACCCCTGTTACCATAATAGGGGAAAAACTAGGCTTAATTTTAGGGTTTTTTGAGGATTTTGATAGAAACCTAGTTCCCTGTATCTATGCACTTCCCATATATAGTGAGATTTACTGGATCCAATCAGAGACATTATTAGAACAGAACCAACAACTTTCCAAGGATGGAGTTGCTTCCCCAGACTGTTCTAGAACAGAGTGAAATAGTGCATTCGCTATTTCCTCGTGCCAACTGGGTCAAATTTTATGGAGGAATCAAACCAATAAAAAACAATTGCTAAACTTCTTGAAACATATGTATGAAGGTATGCCTCAGTTAACAAGACAAAGGATGATGAGGAACCTTTGGAGTTCCTTTAACATCAGCCATTAGACAAATAGTAAGTGAAGAATTAAATTAAATTTATAGGTCTCAGACAACTAAGGCTCAAACAAAACAGATAACTTAAAAAGGAATTAATTCTCAAAATGAGTTAATGGAAAAGTTATAGTTCAATTTCAAAAATTTCATTCAAGATAAGAAGAAACAGAACATACTTGAGAATAAAACAAATAGAAAGAGGAAATTAAATGACGATGAGGCAATGTCACCTTGTAAGTGCACGAAGAAGTCCAAACATTTACATGATGATGATATGGACTTAGACCTAAGTTCACAAAATGAGGAAATAATAGATAATATAGAGAAGGACATGACTGACTCCTCAGATCAAAATGATGACAAAGAGTTAGATTCAGACAGATTGTTTGATTGTACAACTTTTAAAATTCTAGGGTTAGAATTGGAGTCACAAGATAAAGAAGATAATAGCAAGACAGAGAAAATAGTTTCAGTAATTAAAAAGAAACAACCACAAAGTAATGACATGCCATTACCAAAATTATTTAAAGATTTAATTCAAACAGAATGGGCCTCATCTTTAACATCATGGAGATTGCAAGGATTAGCAAATAAGATATATTCAGCCCTGGTGGTGCAGTGGTTAAAAGCCTGCTCTGCAGCCACTCACTCATAAACCACAAGGCTGCGAGTTCAATACCAGCCAGGGCTGAGGCTTGACTCAGGCCTGCATCCTTCCGAGGTCGCTAAAATGAGTACCCAGCTTGTTGGGGGGCAATCAGCTCACAGTTGTAAACCACTTAGACACCCCATAGCATGGTATGAAGCGGTATATAAATGAAGCTGCTTTTGCTTTATTTGATAAAATGGGTGCAAAATTCTTTAAAAAGCCCCATTGGTGAAGAGCAGATAAGGCTTTGAAAAAAGCTCACAACTTCTCTGCTCAAGCTATCAAAATTTCTACAGCATCTTCAATATTCGCAAAATCAGCCATTCTTTGGATATGAGAACAGCATTCTATTGATGAAATAAACGCAGGACATGACACAGCTGCCTTCATGGCTAGAGGCATGACTGAAACTACCAAGACACTTCTTATGGCTACATTATTGGGAAGTGGATAATAAGTCTAGAAACAATCTAGCTTTTGTGTCATTTAAAGGGGAGTTGCTGTTTGGAAAAATAACATTGGAAAAGGTGTTAGTGGAAAATACTCACAAAAAACAGGTTATGCTTACCATTCAAAAGAAAAAAGAGTGGGTTTTTTTGTTTTTGTTTTTTTGTTTGTTTGTTTTTAGGAGAAAACCATTCTTTTTGAGGGCCTAGGGACACACAAAAATATAATGGAAACAGATGGCAGAGGCAATGGCCCAGAGCAAGAGAAACAAATGGAAGACAATCCTACTTTTACAGACAACAACAAAATAGAAGTGGAAGACAACTTCAGAAAAGAGGGAAACAATAATATTGGCAATTCGATAGTACTGATGGGAGGACGTCTTCTGTTATACAGAGACTTGTAGCACAACATAACATCCAATCAATGGGTTCTTCAAACACTGACTCATGATTACAAAGTAATATTCAAAAGGTTGCCAATAAGCAGACATGTAATCTCCCCGGTATGAAAACAGAAATTGAAACATGATACATCAGCATTGATTACAAATTGATGCAATACAGGAAGTACCAATAATACAACATGGTTCAGGAGTTTATTCAATATTCTTCCTTGTGCCAAAGTCAAATGGGAAATGCCATCCCGTTCTGAATCTGAAATATCTAAATACATATGTAAAATTATATAGATTCAAAATAGAAATGTTGAACAAAATTCAAATAATTTGGAATTAAGAGATTGGATGGCATCAGTAGATTTGAAAGAAGCATACCCTCATGTGTCCATGGATCCATCAGACAAAAAAATATCTACAATTTCAATACCAGAGACACAATTATCAATTCAAAACTCTTCCATTCGGGTTGGCATCAGCTCCAAGAGTCTTTACAAAGGTCTTGATACCTGTAATAGAGTACTTGAGAAGAAGAAATGTCAGTTTATTTCCAAACATGGATATCTTATTGAAGGCAAGGACAGAGGCTCCGCTACAACAAGATCTCAAATAAACAATTCACATATTAGAGAAACATGGCTTCCTCATCAATTACAAAAAGAGTCAGTTAATACCAACTACTTTGATACATTTGGGAACAATGATAAATATCAAAACAGGTTACATCATACTATTGGAAGAAAGGAAACAAAAACTAAGAAAAGTAATAATGTTTATACTACACAGAGACAAAATACAATTAATGAAGCTGGCAGAAATAATGGGAATATGGATACCTGTGGCAACTGGTCCCTTGGGGACAACAACATTGCAGGGCACTACAAACACTGCTGATACCACATCAGAGAAACATAGCAAGAAAATCGCAATATCTGGTGAAAATACCGAGAACGGTAAAACAACAGATGTCATGGTGGATTATAATGGTGAAGACAGATGAAGGAGTGTTGTTAAAGACACCACATTATATATGGATAACGACAGATTGAGTCTGTCTGTCTAGGGACCCCATTTGAAGCAAATGACAGCACCACGAAAATGGATGCTCACAGACAAGACATATAACATCAATTACTTTGAATTGAAAGCAGTCAGGCTGGCTCTAGTCACATTTATGAGGCATGTTCAAGAGCATCATGTACAAGTAAGGACGGACAGCATGACAATGAGACCATATATAATAAAACAAGGAGGTCTCCATTGAAAGTCATTGGTGAAAGAATCAAATCTGCTGTTTAGTTAGGCAGAGAAACATCTGAAATCACTGACAGCAGTTTATTTGAAAGGATCATGCAATATAAAGGCAGATTATTTAAACAGAAACAAATTACATCCAGGTGAATGGAGCTGCATCTGGAAGTATTTCACAAACTTCAGGAGAAGTGGGACCCATTCACAATGGATCTCTTTGCAACTGCAAAATGCAAAACTACCACAGTTTTATTCCATAGATGGGAGCGAAGATGCAGAAGCGAACGATGCTTTACTGATGAAATGACCCAAGGGGTGTCATTATGCATTCCCACCCATTCCAATAATTCCGAGGTTCCTAAACAAAATACAGCAGCAAAGAGCAACAGTTGTAATCATAACACCTTATTGGCCACAGAGGCCATGGTTCCTTCGACTTCTTCAGCTGCCAGTAGTTCCTCCATATAGGCTGCCTCACAGACTAGATCTTTTAAGCCAAGGGCCAATTATACACTGAAATCCGTGTTGGATCAATTTGACGGCTTGGAGATTGAGCGCTAAAAATTAAGGCGGTAGTAGAAATGATCATGTCATCATGCAGAGAATCCACAACATTAATATATGCTAGAATCTGGAAAACATTTGGTAGATGGTGTTTACACAAGGATATACGATATGTGGAGGTTGGAATTAAATATGTGTTGCAATTCCTACAGGATGGTTTAAGAAAGGATTTAAAACCTAACACATTACAGAGACAAGTATCAGCATTGTCTACAGTTCTAGAATTTGATGGTATACCTCTATCAGGTCAACAAATCTGGTACTCAACAGGTTCGCACTGAAGGATGACAAAAATGAGCTATGTAAGGTCAAGAATTAAGTATTTTGAGAGCTTAAAGCCTTCAGTAGCTCTTGTGTTTGAAAAGATAGCATACAGTGGTGTGAGGTGGTGATAATGCATGGTGAAATCTCTGAAGGGTCCAACTATGGGTGGGTAAAGTGGAAAGAAAAAAGTATGCTCTATTGAGTCATAAGAGATCCAGAGGCACCCAGCCCAAGTTGCACCCCTGTTACCATAATAGGGGAAAAACTAGGCTTAATTATAGGCCTTTTTTGAGGATTTTGATAGAAACCTAGTTCCCTGTATCCATGCATTTCCCAGATATAGTGAGATTTGCTGGATCCAATCAGACACAGTATTAAAACAGAATCAACAGCTTTCCAAGAATGGAGTTGCTTCCTCAGACTTTTCTAGAACAGAGTGAAATAGTGCAATTACATGAGTCCTTGTAGTTTAAGAAATATATGTGCTATTCCCTATGTGACCTAATGTCAGACTCCCTTTCCAACCAGGCATGAGTACTATATATGCACCTGAGAAATTAAAAATAACACACCATGCATCTTATATTATAATATTTTAGTCTTAAAGGTGGAATGTGAGTCTTTGTTGTGTTCTTTCAAGAACTACCAGTTCTAGAGCTACTTGTCTATAAAAAGGTGGGAAAAACAAAGCACCATAATTAGGGCTATTAGCCTCAGGGATAGTGACAACCAGTGCTGGAGACTAGATTTATAAGTTTAAAAGATATATGAGTAAATATTAGTGTCTTTATGACCATGAATATGAATGGTTACAAATACAGATCAGGCCAGAAAAAGACACTTTGTTATTGTGTGCCTTCCAGTTGTTTCCAACTTATGGTGACCCTATCACAGGGTTTTCATGGCAAGATTTGTTCAGAGGAAGTTTGTCATTGCTGTCCTATGAAGCTAAGAGAATATGATTTGCCCAAGGTCACCCTTTGGGTTTTCATAGCCAAGCTGGGATTTGAATCCTGAGTCTCCAGAATACTAGCCCAGGGGTCAAAGCACTACACCATGCTGGCTCTCACAAAAGGACACTAGATCATGGCAGAAAGATTCCAAAGGGGTCTACAGTTTAAATTCAGAAATGTAGAAAATGTAATTTCAGCACAAAAATAGGAATATTTCTTTCATCACCCAAGAGACTGTACTCTTGGAATGCAATCGTGATCTAGGAATGAAGGGGGCCCACATGTTTGTGGTGACCCTGCAAAAAATTGTACTTGGACCTAGACTAGAACAATGATCCTGTTTATTCTCATAGCTAATGGAATATATACATAATATGTGTGTGATTTGCATAATCTATTCACATAACACTACTTTATTGGCACAAGAAACTTGGATTGCTTTGGCACAGAATGTACAGAGGGTGTATGTGCAAAACAAATAATGACCTGAAGATAGGAATCTGGCAAGAGAAGAAGAATAACATGGTCGTTTTGCACAATTTCAGCTTCTGCTTAAATCAGGAAGGGTAGCATGCTGAGGAACGTTTAGTTCATAAAAAGAACTCTGTGTGTGGCAACACAGGGATAGAAACATAAAAGGTTTATAAAATTATGAATACTGTTGAAAGAACAGACTGAATCACCCACCTTCTTGTATAATAATCAAGATCCCCCAGTGAAATTGGTTTCTAGCAGATCCAGGGTGGCCAACTACAGTATTCTTTCACTCAACACATAACTGTGGAATTTGTGACCATAACATGCAGAGGAGGCAAGTAACAGAGTTTTCTAAGGATCTTTTTCTTAAAAGCTTAACTGTTTTTGATGTGCACCAAATGTGAAAACATACCCATTGCTTCTGTGTGATAGTGCTTTGGTTTTACTCAAATTACTGCCATGATAAAAAAGAGTCCCAGACTGAACTTAAATTTCACACTATAATTTACAATGCAAGGAGGTATTTGCAGACAGAGCACCATGAAATACATATAGTCCTCAGAGACATAATTATGGGTGGGACTGGTTCTGTCCTTTTGACCTCATTGTCTCTTCCCTCCCCCCTTTCTTCTATTTCACTCCCCTCAACAGAAATTATTATGTGTATCCAGTTTCCAAAAAGATAGCTAGTTTGGTCTGTTGCAGCAATCTAAAAGATAGTTAGGTCCGCTACAGCAAAAACCAAACCAAAGCAAGAGTTTGGTAGCATCTTAAAAACGAAGACATTTAGTATTATATAATCCATAATCCAGAAAATTTCATGCTGCAATACATTTTTTTAAAAATGCCGCATCCTCATGAAAGCCCCTTTTTTCTAGCTTATTTGCCATTTCTGTGCACCTATCTGAAGTTATTTTAAACTCCTAGATCATTATGGTAAAGAATGCCTGCCAGTCCTTAAATTTAAGGTTGACAATTTGTGGCCCTTCAGATGTTAGCTCTCTAGTGGACTCAGCCCTGGCTAATCCAACATCTGGAAGGCTGTGAGTAGTCCACTGCAGCCTGAGGAAAAAAAAATGTGTTGCTGTGTTAATTTTATCTCAGAACATTGCAGGCAAGCAAATCCTTGCCATATGCCAGCGGTTCTCAAATAGTGGGGCGCGAGGCTCCATAAAGGGGGGCGCGTTACGGCTGGAGAAAGGGAGATTGTCCCAGCGCGGCCCCAGTAGCTCTATTTTGATTGGCCAAACCCGCCCATGTGATTGCGCGGGGGGGCGCGAAATGTTTTCTTCTTGCCTAGGGGGCGCGTGACAGAAAATAATGGAGAACCGCTGCCATATGCCAACAAAAACCTCAATGTTTAAGGACTAAGGGGATGGAAATGTGCATGGAAAACTGGATCATTTGAAAAACATTGAACTCAAATGGGAAAACATTGCCAGGTGTATAGCACAGACCTTTCCCCCATTCTACAAAATTTTAAGCTTGCCCCATTAAGGTTGAGAAGGACACACTGCTAATAAGATTACTTTTCAGTCAATGAAGAATTGGGGGAGGTGATGGTCCATCTGCAAGTAATGTCCCAATTTATGCATTTGTGAGATTCATTTGTGCCTCTGGGTAGGGGTGTGTCCATCCAAGCCAGACTAGTACAAAATCTGGCAAAATAATAATAATAATAATAATAATAATAATAATAATAATAATAATAATAATAATTTGTATCCCGCTTATTGGCAACAATCCAAGCGGCTTACAGTAACACCCCCACATCATTTCGTCCAACCAACCCATCCCCCTTAAAACAACATTAAATAACGCATAATTAAAATAACAATAAACATAGAATAAAAACAAACAATATAACATTTTACAATAACATCACTAGTAATCCACAGAGGGGTGTACATATGTGCATATGCCATAATTCTGTGAAAGTAAATAAAATCTGAAAAGCCGATCTAAGGAACAAGTGGCCCTCAAGAGGGTTGTTCAGCTCCAATATCCATTTTGCCTGACTATTGCCCATGGCCTGATGGGAGCTGGAATCCAACAATATCTAGAGGGCCACCAGGTTCCCAACTGTGTTAATGAATATGGTGCTACCTACAAAAATCAGCTTCCTGCAGTCTCTAGTTTCATTGCTCATATAGCAAGTTACTATACCTTACCATTTTGAGAATGTACTAAAAAGCCTGTGTTAATGAATATGGTGCTACCTACAAAAATCATGGTGATTTCTCAGAGGCTAGAGATATTGCTGAATATGATATCCCGTGGTGAGAGGGAAAGGATTTTTTGTGTTGTCTATAACTCCTTGCTACCTAATCACTGTTTTGTGCCATGAAATTGGCTGACTTATGCAGACCCTCCATAATGCAAGCCCTTCAGGAGCCTGGGACATTAGCCCTGCTCAGACCTTGCAAACTCAGAGCCACAGCTTCATTGATCGAGTTAATCCAGTTGTAATGTGGTCTTTAGGTTTCCCTAATACCTTCATCTTTTCCCAGCGCTAGTATCTTTTCCAATAAGGCATGTTTTCTTGTGATATATCCAAAGTATTGGATATATGTTTGTTTAGTCATTTAGATGACACAAGAATAATGACACATATCTTTGCTTAAGTCCCAGAATGCAGTTTACATGAATGCTATATTATAAATTCAAGTAGGTAGGGGAAGCAGAACAGAGAGCTGGTTACACTGGAAGTTTGCTTTTCAAGTGGCATGGTGGGTTAGGAATCTGTACAAAATTAAACTTCACAACAGAATGGGCAACTTACAGCCTCTGGATGTTGGGACAGGAATTCATTCCTCATCATTAGCTATGGCTGATGGAGAGCAGCAACACAGAGGGCAACAATAAATAGCCAAGCTTGTTGGAGCAATAGTCTGGCTATGGGCCTTTGCACTATTTATAGCAGTCTGCAAAAGCCCTATGTAAGTTTCTTTGGTTGTATTTCCACATTGCTACTCTCTGTGAAATGCTACTGCTATGGCAATTTTCCAATTCTCTTTTTTTCTGCATCTTCTACCCATTCCACAGTTTCATTAGTACTGACTGTGAACTACTGCCAAAACCCCTCAATTTTTAAAGAGCTTTAAATGCCTTCTTACCCATGGTTGGTTGTAGTTGTTTATCCTGCTTTTTTTTCTTGTTGGTTTTTGTTTAAAATTACCACTGCTCAAAGAAATTACCACTGTTTTTTTTTGTTGCTGTATTTTTATATTGTATATTGTTATTGTTTTAATATATTCTTAAGTTTAATTCTGTTTTAAGGGGTGTGGGAGGGATGTGGGAGGAGGGAGTGGGATATTGGATTGTTTTAACTATTGTATTTTAACTGCTGTAAGCCGCCCCGATTGCGATGCAGAGGGGCGGGTTAAAAATAAAACTTATTATTATTATTAAGAAAAAATAACAACACAGGAGCAAAAGCCTGTGGACCTTAGAATCTGTGCCAGGTGCTTTAAAGCTACAATGGAACAAGAAGTGAAAAGAATGTTTTTGTCTCCCAGAACAATCAGAAACTTTTAAACTATCTTTGTCCATCTGCTGTTTTCTCAAACTTAGTGCCCTCCAAATATCTCCAGCGATCATACTGCCTGGGGGTGATGTAGTCCAGCACATCTGGAGTGCCCTACAAAAAGACTATCCCAATGTTCAATGAGCAAAAAAGCAGCTTGTTCTAGGACTGCATGAATTTACAATTGTGGTGCTGAAATGTCCCCTTGTAGCACTCTGCTTTTGCATTTTAAAGCTATTGGCCTTACAACAGGGATCAACAGGCAGGATTCTGTCAGTTGCAGTGTACCTGATCTGTTTCTGATATGCAACTCACTGCAGTGGTTTATGACAGTCTGAAGAAGTTTCCAACATTATTTTGAACAGAAGAGTGGTCGCCTTTGGGAAAATTTTCTGCACAAAAATTCTACACTGGAGCTAAAGCCCTGAATAGAGGATCCTTCAAGAAGAGAAGCAACCCCTTCCAGGGCCTGACAGCTGCTGGATGGAGGAGGGTTTGGGACAGTGCATGGGTAGCCAGTTCCTGCATAGCAGTGGGTTGGTCTGGATGGCTCTTCTGGCCTCTTCCAACTCTGATTATATGTTTCTAAGGAGATTATCACACATACAAAAAGACCCAATTTATCTCTTCTGAATTTGAGCCCAATTCAGGCTGAAGTGGGATCTTATCGCATGGTTTTTCCAGTTTAATTCAGCTTCTGAGTACATCCCTGCTCCAATGCAGGTCCAAAAATGCACTCTGACCACCGGAGCACGTTTTTGGACCACGTTGGAGCGGGGATGTACCCAGAAGCCAAATTAAGCTGGAAAAGCCATGCAATAAAACCCAGCTTCAGTCCAAATTGGGCTCCAATTCAGAAGAGGTAAGCTGAGTCTTTTTATATGTGCGATAATCTTCTAAGACAATATGTTTCTAGCCCTCTCTATGTCCCATCCAAAAAGAGACGTAGGTGCACTTAAGATGCCAGTTAATGCATGAGTGCAGGTGAAACCTGGAAAACAGAATGCTTTACTAAAATGTGTTTGGAATGATCCAGCATTGAGAAGTGATTTATTTCTACTGTTTACACAAAACTTCTGTTTGACAGTCCCACATTACACATTCTGGCAGTGCTGGAATAAAACTCTGCAGACGAGATTACTAAATATGAGATTTCCAAATTTGAGCCTTTCAGTATCTCACTCTAATTTTTCTCCACTACCATGAGGGCTAGGGCCTTGTTCTTTACCTTTTCTTTCTTGGGAGAATAAACTGCAATTCTGATCCTTCCATCCTTTAGGGAAGGGAGCAATTGGGACCTAATGAAAGCAGACCCTGAGACTTCATGGGCCAGTAACAATTTTTCAGTACTAATTTCACTTGGGTGGTGGAAGTGGTTTGCTTTGAAGTGAATTAGAGCTGTTTTATGTACTGAGGATTATTTGTAGTGCAAATGCTTTGAGCAAGATTGGATCCAGCTGCTGCAGCCACATCGTATTGTGCTGGTAATTGGAGTATGCAAACAGAATTTGCTTTGGCCAAAGCCTGTGCCATCAAGAAGCATCCATGGAAGCAATGCATGGATTCTCTAAACCTCAAACAGGGTGGGAGAAGAAGGAAAGAGGTTAGAAATGGCACCAGAAGAGCCAGAAATAATAACAACAGCAAAAATAGTTTCATTTTAGTTTTCTTCCTGTCTGAAAAAAGATCTGTCCTGGGCTTGAAACAGTCCACAAGTATGCCAAAATTGCTTTCCACCTCCCATCCTTAGTCAACATGGGGTGGGCTCTTTTGGTTTAAAAAAAGGACTTAAAGTTAAAAGAAATAACACCAACACCACCCCTGCTAGGGGTGACAGCCTTCCAAAGTGGCATGGAGGCAAGGAATGCAACACTTCAGCTCCTGGAGTTTTCCTCCACCTGGCCTAGAGTTACCAACCCTTTTTCTTGATCTCTTATGAGTGAAACTTGCCTTCCACCAGTGGCCTTCACAGTGGGAAAATATCACCTTATTTCCATATATTAGGCTGCTGTTGAAAACACATGAAGCTATGGTAGGGGCCATAGTGAAGCTATGATCTTGGAAGGCATGAGCATAGTGTTCTTCAGGGGCCAGCAACCTACGCCCC
>CM034701.1:324380443-324405210 GCA_020142125.1 Phrynosoma platyrhinos
TTATATATAGTATATGGTATATAGTTATATATAGCTATAATGGTTATAGTTCTTCAGTCCTCTTTGGTTGCAGTGTCCCCTCTCCCTGGGGCAGGGAGTGTCATTGACAGATTGACATATGTAAGTAGCTCCATTGAAAAATGAACAATTTAAAGTGCTGCCTATTGATATAAAAACTTTGCCAGTGTTTGTTTTTCAGTTCAGCAGATTATTCATACATGCAAGCTTTCATGTGAAGATGCAGTCAATTGAGGGACATGCCAAGATGAATTACACTGAACTTTTGGGATGTTGTTTGTCATTATGTGACTTCAGGTCAACTCTGATTTATGGCCACCTTATCCTAGGGTTTTCTTAACAAGATTTATTCTGAAGAAGTTTGCATTGCCTTCTAAGGCTGAATGAGTATGACTTGTCCAAGGTCACCCAGTGGGTTTCCATGGCTGAGTGGGGATTTGAACCCTCATCTCCCAGAGTTCTAGTTCAATACTCAAATATACACTGGCTCACTTTTTCATTTTTATGTAACGAAATGAAAATGGAAAGGTGTAATTGTTGGATTCTGAAACGTAGTCCTAGAACTGGTGAACTGTTAAGGAAGGGTATGTGCAGAGTTGATTTCCTTCCCAGGTTGACAACATATACATTGAAATCTAGGACACAGAAATAGGGCTTGATACCAGGGATTGCTCATAAGCCTAGTGTGGGTTGTGTGTGTGTGTTTCATCTCAGAGTGGTTAAGCTCCTCAGCCTTCTTTCAACCATGGACTTCATACCCAAATTTGCCAACTACCCCCAACTCTCAGTGAAGTAATGGATAACAATCAAGCATTCATAAGCTTTATCAAGAAGTAAGCAGGACTGTTTGGTAAAGATCCATATTGTTGTCTTTGCAACTTATCACCTAAAATGTAACCAGTCATACTGTTTCTTTTCAATGCTCAGAATGATGAATCGTGTAAGAAGCATCCATAGCAATTTTGGAAGGAGGGAGGTTTTTTTTAAGCCATTGAAGGAGAAGCCGCCAAGACTAAAAACATTGAAATTACTCATATCATTTGGGAGAATAGACTGCTTTAATACCGAATAGAAATAATAGGCCAGTTGGCTAAAAAAGGCAGACAAATTCAGAAACCTGTCCTGTACATGGGGGAAGAGGGGAATCCATCCAATACCTCTCTTTAGTAAATCCACACCACCACTTATTTATTACAGAGGATGCGGAAATTGGCAGGAACTGGGAGACAGTAAACTTTACTAATCTCTCTGGTGCAACAATTTCCAAAGCATAAACCAGAGAGTCTCAAGACTGATGGAAAAAAAATTCCCTAGTTATAGAATTGGGTTATGCAAACTGAAACTAGAATTGTCTGACTTTTAACTCAGATATACACACAGTCTTATTTAAGATATGATTCAAGTGGGAGTACGCAAAATAGTCAATGATCTGGTTTCAACAGCCAGTATTTCAATTATAAAATTTTTCCAGGGCTCATGTATAATGGACTTGGAGAGGAATGCCTGTTTTGGGGATGAACACATTTTCCTCCACACACCAAGGTTTCCTCAGATATATAGGTTTAGGAATTAGACTTGAAAATTAGGCCTATGTTTATCTTTGAATGATCAGCCATAAAATAAGGCCTAATAAATGTAAGATACAAGTCGAGGATAATCGTGCACAATGACAAACAGATGTCTTTCACCCTTTACAGGAGCACCTCTTCTACATAGGTGCTAAACACATTTTCTACTTGACCTGGGGTCAGTGGCATCACTTGGGGAGTGTGGGGGATGTGGCCCACACTGGCTGACACCTCAGAAGAGGGGTAGCATCTGGTCAAGCCCTTTGGGGTGATAAGGGATGAGCAAACCCTTCCCAGCTTCCCTGCAGTGGTGGCTTCCTCCTCAAGAGAAGGCCACTGCTGCAGCAAAGGAGAAAGCTGAGTACGCCTCTCCTGGCTTTGCTGTAGCAGTTGCACCTTCCTTAGGAGGAGGCCACTGCGATGGCAAAAGAGAATGGAGAGCATGTCCTTTTTGTCACTGCTGCCCCCCCCCCCCCCCGATACCTCTCCTTCCCACACCGGGTGACAGCAGACATGTGGACACCACTGCCTGGAGTCAGATCCCTCTAATCTGCAAGTCCTTGATGAAATCCTCAGACTTTTCTTTACCTTTAGTGATCTCACAGTATGACTTCTACCTCTATTCCCATCTTTTCCAGTTTTCCTCCCACAAATCTAATGGAGGTTTCATTATTGACTGGAGTAAAAATTCCATCCATCCCATTCATCCCATTGGAGGCCAAAATGAGCAGCATTGCAACTTCTGACATTAAATAATGTTTCTGTGAGTCACCTGCCACATTTCCATACTACACTCTTATACTGCTGCTATTCCACTATTACTGCCCTGTCTGCCTCCAGTTGCATTCTGAGGCTTGTAATTCAGTGAGACCTAACAGCTCCCTGGCTGTTCAAAATTCTGAGAATTCAAAATTTCCCTCAACTACAAATCCCAGAATGCAACAGGAGGCAGCCAGAGCACTAATAGTGGAATAGCAGCACTATAAGAGTATAGTACAGAAATGTGGCAAGACTAGTGTTGTTTCATGCCCCCAAGATGATTTGCTCTAAAGAGCAGCCCTCAACAGAAACAGATAGGATATTAAACATTTATTATTATTATTATTATTATTATTATTATTATTATTAAACAATTCCTTATGATAGCAAAGTAAGTTGGTTTGTGCAGACTTCCACATACTACCTGCATCCAAAATGCACACATAGATGGAAGAAAATCAAATCCACAGCTAGTTGGATTGAACCACATTAAGCAAATATCTGAAGGGAAACTCATTGTTCCATGATAGACTACTTAAAGGTACATTAAGTGTGACATATCCTTCCCTCTAATCCTCAATATGTATATCCTTATCATGCCTCTCATTTTTAGATGTAGAGATTGGGAGTTTTGTTTAAACCAGTGCACTTCAAGTTATCTCAGTTGGGAGACCGGCAATCGCTCACAGATGTTCTGGAAACTGGTAACATATTTGTGTCCATTGGCTACAATTCTTTCTTTCTTTCCTGAAAAATTACTGCAGACTAACAGCCAAGATGTTTGGGACCAGTACAGGTCTATGGATCACCACTTTCAGTTTCATAGTTTAAGGACTGGATTCCATGGCAGGAGAAGGGCAGGTACACACTAAAAATAAATACAATTAGTTTAGTTTCATCTAAAACTTTGCTCTAGCCTTTGGAAAAAAGTTTGGACAAAGAGTCCTCTATCAGTATGAGTTGGGCTTCTGAAAACCAATTATTCACTGTGTGATCAATCCATAATGTCTACTTGGAGATAGATTCTACTGTATTTAAGCACACTTGGTCCCACGTCACTCTGCATAGGGTAGTAGCAAGTATAGTTGCTTCATCCTGTTGAATCCATTTTTCTTCTTTGTGTTTGTGACATTTTTCAAGATAATGACAATTTCAGACAGAATAGCCTACACCAGACCTTCCCCTGCAGGTCTTATTTAGAAGCAGGAGCTGGAGAATGGTTGTAACTATTTGCATGCAAAAGTCCCAGGATCAATGTCCTCACATCTCCAGGTATAGCTGGGAAAGTTGATGAACTCTAGGCCTGGAGAATGTTTAGCCCACCAGATATTGGAATGCAACCCACATCTGCATGTGCCAGCATAGCCAATGCTGAGGGGTGATGGGACCCACAATAAAATAACATCTGCAAGGCCACATGGTTATCATCTCTGGTGTAGACCAGAGGTTTTCAACCTTTGTTCTTCTTATCTTTTGAAATTCAGATCACAGGATCCTTCATCATTGCCAAGGCTGTCTAAGCCTCTGGGAGATGAAGTCCAAAATATCTGGGAAAAGAGGCAGAAACCATAAAGTACACAATACTGAGAATTAGTGGTGTGACTTGGTATAAGCCAGCTTCCTGCACTCCTAAAAAAAGATTCAGATACACATCACACATTTAACACAATCAGTGATATATACATTCTAAAGTATACAGTCTTACAGGGTGGTTGGTAGATCTGCCACTACAAGGCCTTTGACGAATCAGCTATGGATTTTATCCATACTCCTGACAGAGCTCCCATTTATCTCAGAGTGATTGCAGGTGAAGTAGAGGTAAAATCCTGAGTAGATTTGCTACCTTGAAACAACAGTTCCATTAAATGCCTTGGAAGTAAGTTTAACTGAAGCCTGAATTCTACTGGTAGCCCCAAATAAAGTAGACCCATTGAGTTGATTTTTGAATGGTATCGTTTTTCATAAATCCTACTGATTCCATGGGCATGTCCTTGTAGCCAATAGAATTCAGGTCCTAATCATCAATAAACATATCTGGCAAAGCTTTTAATTGTGCATTTCATTGAATTTTAGTGTTGATTAGTTGTAAAGAGTTTTCAGAAGACTGGACCTTAGTACAGCACATCAAATCTTAATATCACAGAGCCTGCACTCTGAAGATCATCAGTGCAAATCTGAGCTGCTTTCTGAACTTCTTTGACTACAATGGGCCATGGTAAGTTCAAAATTAGAGCCATCCCACCCTTTCTCTACTGGGTTGAGAAGGAAGTCAACCCAATGTGTTACACCCACGTGCCAGCAGGGAAAGGGTTATATCATGACTACTCATAAAACAGTCCTTTCAAAGAACTTTCCAAGGTCATCAGTGGGGTGCTAGACTCTAAGAAGTTACAAGAGAAAGTTATTGGCAGAGGAAGCAGACGGCTTTAAACAATTTAACAGCATTCTTGCGCCTCTGTGTTCTCTAATGAGGATTGATCACTGATGCCAGAAAGAGAGCCGTCTGTCTCCAGGGAGGACAAATACTTGCGTCAGCCCAAATTGCAACCAAGACTTTATAAGTATTGAGGGATGCCTCCCATAACTTTTCAGAACAAAGATGAAAAGAAGGAAAAAGTTTGCAACTGGGAAAACTACTTTTAATGCAGCATAAATAATATATCCATGGGGCAGTATTATTATTTTCAAGAGATTTTTTTTAAAAAAACATGTTTTAATGTGTATTTTTAAATGAAATTTTACACTGTCTGAAGTCAATTTGATTTATTTACTGCTTTTAATAATTCATCTTCCCTTTAAAACAGAGAGCTGTATTCGTTTGTTTCAGTATGAAAAGAAGGGAGGGAAATGATGGTGATGCCACTCTGCAGGAATCAGCTGTATCATGCAAACAATGGTTCTTGAACTGAAATGTGCCTGTGTTGGCACTGCTGATGTGATGCAGAAAATTCACTTCTTTCTCTTTTTCTTCTCAGCAATTTTGGCTGGGCACCTCCTTCAGTTAATATGACATCATTACCGTAAGTCTGTTGTGAGCCAGTGTGGTGTAGTAGTTTGAGCACTGGACTATGACTCTGGAGACCAGGGTTCAAATCCCTGCTCAGCCATGAAAACCCGGTGGGTGACCTTGGGCAAGTTCCACTCTCTCAGCCACAGAAGAAGGCAAGGGCAACCCCCCTCTGAGCAGATCTTGCTAAGAAAATCCCATGATAGGTTTGTCTTAAAGCCAGCACAAGTCGGAAATGATTTGAAGGGACACATAAAGAACAAATCTGCCATATGGCATCATAATACACTTTTACAGTCAGTCCCCACAAAATGACCAAAAAATTCCATTAAAACCTACCTTTTCGGAGCACAACTTCTCCAGCACAGTGTCTCCAGGCCATTTCCATGCTTGCTCGAGAGTGCAGGAATGAGTGGACATACAATCAACTTTTTCCTGTAGCTAGATGAGCTATGACAGGAAGAGGGCTGGAGGTGTTTGGCAACATGGAAATGGACATGTTGAAAGGGACTATGCTGCCTAAATGGTTGATTTTGTGGAGCATCAGTTACAGAAACATAGCTACATCGCTGTTGCTACATCTCCAGATACAGGATCTTGACCTTTATTTCTTCTTTTGGGACCTGGCATCACAGTGGCAATACCCAGATTTTATCTTCTTACTCCTTCCTTCTTTTTTCAGTTTTCTGTATAGGTATTTCTTCCTGGATGTTAAATCATCATCTCAAACTGGAGGTACTGTCTTGAATGTTGTGCTCCTTCCTTTAGAGAGTAAACAATATTGTAATGCCCTGTCTCCAGCTAACTCAACTAACACATGTCATGGAGGAAACAAGAAAGAGTTTATTGAAAAGATCAGCACAGAAGCACATCCTTTGCCAGATCTGAGTTAACAAGCTAAGTTTCACTTCTATACCTTGGGAGCCACACAGGGGTTGGCAATGTTTGGCTTCCAAGGTTGCTATTGAGGCCCCTCAGCCCTGCTCAACTTTTATGTGATTGCTCCCAGAAGCCTCCAGAAGCACTAGTTTGGGACTGGGATGGAAAAACATTTTCTTGGTCTCAGTGAAGAAGGCTGTCTCAGTTTGTTGAGACTCTGTCAAAAAAACATCTACCTCTACAAGATTTTTCAACCCTGTATTGGGGCAAAAAAACCAAAGTACTTGGGTCTCTCTTTTTTCTTTTTCTTTTTGCCTTTTTGTGTTTTTCTGTGCAAAACATGTTTTGTGCAAAAAATACTTTGAACAAAATACACTTTTTTTGTGCAAAAACCCTTCATCAATACTCCTTCCTACAATGTGACGAATCATCAAAAATTGTGCTTTCAGGAAGAAATTTTGAAAGAAGGAGATCTTCCTCAGAATTGTTTAAATTAAAGGATATTTAATGAAGACTTATAATCATGATTACCTTAAACTTCCTAAAAGCCATGGGTACTTCTGCACCAGTTTAGGGGAAATGATGTCTGAGGATTTGTGTTCAGTGTTCTACATTTACTGTGGAATGTTAAATAAGGCCTGTTCATCCACAGCTGGAATTTAGATGTTTCTGTGTCACTGTCAAGGTTGTTTTGCAATGTCTCTGATAATATCCATTTCCAGTAACCAATTGTTTGGTCAAACTATAATAATAATAATATAATAAATTTTTATTTATATCCCGCCCCTCTGCTTAGCAATCGGGGCGGCTTACAACAATTAAAATACAATAGTTAAAATACATTATAAAATCCCAATCCCTCCACCCATCCCTCCCACCCCTTAAGACAGAATTAAACTTGAAAAAAATTTAAGACAAAGATCAATAAAATGAAACAAAATTATCAATTAATAGTGGCAGGGCAACAGAGAGCATAGAGAGGAATTCGGTGTTCCGTCCTCTAAGGGGATCAATCTGGGAAGGCTAAACTAATTAGTAACACATTTACAGAATCAATACCAGATAAACGAGACAGCATCTAAAGGTCACAATATTTAGGGAATGACTGCATATATCTAGTACACAGTTCTTTGGGCACACTAAAGTTAGAATGTATGGATTGGCACCAATCTGTCAAGGACTAGTTATATGTTGTATTTGTTTAGGAGGTGGGGCAGTACATTCATATTCTCTCATCTCTCCCCCCCCCCATACAGCGACAACCAATTTTGCAATTGTTACTAAAAGGTCAGCCCTTCTTGTGTGGCTCTGGGGTCAGAGCTCCTGTATTTCAGAGGTAGGCAACTGTGGCAATTTATTTGCTCCTGAGAACCTCTACACAGGGACTTCTCAAATTCCAAGAAACAAAGGCAAAAGCAGCACCAGCAATGGCCAGAGGTCCACTTCTGATTTTTGGGGGGAGGGAGTAACTGGTATGAGGTCACCATAAGAGCCAGCATGGCATAGTGGTTTAAGTGTTGGATTCTTGAGACCAAGGTTCGATTCCCAGCTTTGTTGTGAAACTCACTGGGTAACCTTGGACAAGTCGCATGCTCTCAGCCTCAAGGGAAGGCAATGGCAAGCCTCCTCTGAACAAATCTTGCCAAGAAAACCATGATAGTTTCGTCTTAGGGTCTCCATAAATTGGAACCAACTTGAAGGCACACAACAACAACAACAATGAATGGGATCACTGTACATAAACAGGTTCCTTGAAGGCATGTGTGTATGTCCCTGAATTTCAATCACTGCAGAGGGTTAGAGTTGAAAACCATCTGCACCTGGAGCCGATTCATACTGTTGTGAGACTGATTGTTATTCAATTTCTGTTTTGCCAGTTTGATTACTCTGTTAGAGAGATCCACTAGTGACTCTCACATTTCCCAACACCCACCATTAGCTATCCTGTGTAGGACTGATGGGTGTTGTTGGCCCCAAACTACCTGAGAGCCAAAATTACCCAACCCTGGTCTATGGGAAAATGATGGATGAGCAAACACCCACAGTCATGGGGACACAATGACATGCACCAAAGAGAGCACACCCATTGTGTTGGCATGGGTTAAAACAGGGCCATGTAAAACTGGAGCTTGCTTAAAATTTGGCAGACGTTGAAAGTGGAGATGGTGGGAAACAAAAGCAACACAAGCTCTGCATATCAACATTTCTGCTTGTTGGAGCTACAAAGAAGACAAGTCCTAAGCAGTCTGCCAAGTAACACTCAAGAGTTTTCACTAGCGCTCTGATTCCTATTTGGTTATTTAGTTAGACTCTTGGGTCCTTTCCAAGTGTTTGCGGTTTGCTGGAGTGAGTGTATGTGTGTATCTATGTGCAACTGTCACTAATCCCTCGCTCTTGTCTGTGGAGACAGGGAGGATATCCCAAGAAGCACTGCTGTTCTTGGCAGGCTTCTCTTTCCTCCACACTTTCCCCCACGCTAAATGGAGTCTAAAAGAAGAAACTGTTCTTTTTGCCCCAGTAAGCTTGTCTACTGATGAAGTAAGATTTCTACTCCCCAAAATGAAAATTTCCTTCAAATTTCTAGCATTGCATTTTAGCCCTGAATGATACCATGAAAACCATAAAACTCTTATATTTGCTGCATTCCCATTCCCATGGTAACTTTGCTTGCCCCTTTTCTTTGGATGCCTAAACTATAGCCAAGATCCTGTATTAGGAGACCTATGTGTATCAACTTATGGTGGCTCTAAGACACAGGGTTTTCTTGGCAAAATTTGTTCCAAGGGGGTTTGCCATTGCCATCCCCTGAGGCTGAGAAAGTGTGACTTGCCCATGATCACTCAATGGGTTTCTTGACCAAGTCAAGAATTGAATTCTGGTCTCCAGAGTCATAGTCCAACACTCAAATCATTATGGCTCTCTTTTTTTCATACACAGGTGTAAATTGTTCTATGTATGCAGAGTGAATTTCATGGACAATGTAGAACAGACATATCCAGCTGATGATGACAAGATCAGCGATTCACATGCCAAACTGTTGCAGATGTTCAACAATGCACCTAGAATACTGTGCCAATGAACAGTGTTTCTCACACATGTGATACAGTGACATTAAGTATAGACATTGTGTATTGTTAGCATAGCATAGTGTAACTCCACCATCAGATATTTATGCTATACTATCTCAGGCTGTGGAACCAGTACCATACCATATTGGTTTTTAGTATATCTCTGCTTTCATCTGTTTGTTTTGATATGCAGTTCGAAACTAACTAGAACAGCTAATTTGGTGATATGGCTAATTGTTGTGGTACATTTAAAAGGTTGCCATGGCAGGTAGAATGCATTATATTGTAAGATCCCACTGTAAGCATGTCTCTTTCATTTTAAATGGAACAGACCTGTATGGCACTATCCTACATCTTATGGTTTTAGTCCACATTAAGTGCAATTGTGGAATAGCTTTGTGACATTCTACTTCCATTCAGTCCTTAACCTAGTCAGCATAACAATCTATTACTCAAAGAGTGCCTAATAATACATAGAAAAAGGGGGATTCTGAAAAAAAAAAACCCAATATTTTGGAATTCAGTCTTTGGCAAATTGTTGTATCATTAAACATACTTGAACGATTGGAAGACCAGTCTTCTATTATTTTGCCTGGTTAATGTACTAAAATATTATATTAGTGCCCTCTTGTGTTGTAAAAGAACAATGCAAGTCAGTGCTAGTAATGCAACTCGGTTAAGACATACAGTAATTAATTTTCTACTTCACCTCTAAAATAAGAGTTTGGGAATTGTTTCTTGGGGAAAAAGGCACATATTTAGGATCAGATTCTAATATTGGAATGAATACTTTATTTTAAAAATTATTCATACAGGTTAAAATGTTTCACTTGGACCTTTTCTCTATGCAAATTACTCTATGTGTCAGTGAAACATTCTGAGCAAACACAAGCATGTCTCAGGCAGAGACAAAGAACATGTAGGTCTTAAGATGTTGGGCTGCAACTTCTACAGGTCTCAGTCCTGGTTATATGAAGAACTGTATTTTCCCACCTGAACCTATTCATGTTTTGAGAGCTTCTGGAGAACCCCTTCTCTGTGTCCACAACCTCCCAGATATGTCTGTGGGAACACAGGAGAACGCTATGAAATGATATCATTTCAGTCTTATGTGCAGACTTTTTTCATCCCCCAGGCCTTTAAAACTTTAGACTTCAAACCACAATCTGATCTGTCCATCATTTCTGCTCATAATTTTATACTGCTTTTGTATCACTGGATGCTGAAGAGTTTTAATAGTATTTCATTTACATTATATGTAAGCCATATTGAGAATTCACTGGAGGGTGGAAAATACATGTTGATAATTAATATAATGGCTAGCATCCTGTACTGCAGTTATGGATTCAAAACCTAGAGCAGTGGCTCCCAAACTTTGTTTTGAACCTCAGCTCCCAAAAGTCCCAGCCAGCTTGGCTGATATTCAGGGATTCTGGGAGTGGAAGTCCAAAACACCTGGAAGACCAAAGTTTAGAAACCTCTGACCTAGAGTTACAGATCTCCAACTGCTTCATATTACTCCATATTCACAAGTGGGCCGCTATTGCCATGATTGTAAATGCCGTCACACACAATCAGCAGTTACAATGGGTGATGAAGGTCTATTCTGCTGGTGCATAGCAGGATTGGGGCACAGCAGGATGATGTTTCCAGCCCCTAAACCAGCGATCTGCAGTGTGGTGAGGAATTCTGGAGACATCCTCCTGCACCCCGACTGCCAGAAGAACAGACCTCCATCACTCAGTGTGGCTTCTGGCTGTTAAGCTAGCTTTTGGGGTTAGACTAGGAGATGTTAGTTATGGATTCATAACTAAGTAGGCGATGAAGGAGCCCAGCCACTGTTACTCATTCTTACAGACCATTTTGGGGTTACAGAAAAGAGAAATCAGCAAAAGCCATGTACAGCAGTTGTGCTTCAGTGTTTTGTGCTGTAATAACTGCTCTTAAAATGTATCTTGGATTCTTGACAATGGGCTGCATCTCAATGGCAGGGCCAATGCCTTTTATGACGGAGAAGGTGGTACAGTCCTTCACCAGGTAAAGGATTTCTGCTACTAGGACTCAGCCACTGGCAGACTCTGTTGAGATCTCACAAGAAGGACCAATGGTTTGGGTCAATTTAACCTTCATGCATCAGTATTTTTTAAAATTAAAATCAATTGAGTAAGCTGTGGGGTATATTCTGACCTCAAAGCAGAAAATGAGGCTGGATAGTAATGAGGATTTACAGTAGATTAGGGATGATCTTATAATACTAGTGATTATGGCTACAGCTAGGGTTAGCAATAGGATTCTGGAAACCATGCCCTACGAGGAACGACTTAGGGAACTGGGTATGTTTAGCTTGGAGAGGAGACGGTTAAGAGGGGATATGATGGCCCTGTTTAAATATTTGATGGGATGTCATATTGAGGAGGGTACTAGCTTGTTTTCTGCTGATCCAGACAACAGGACCTGGAACAATGGATGCAAGCTACAGGAAAAGAGATTCCACCTCAACATTAGGAGGAACTTCCTGACAGTAAGGGCAGTTCGACAGTGGAACACACTCCCTTGGAGAGTAGTGGAGTCTCCTTCCTTGGAGGTCTTTAAGCAGAGGCTGGATGGCCATCTGTCAGGGATGCTTTGATTTTGAGTTCTTCATGGCAGGGGGTTGGATTGGATGACCCTTGTGGTCTCTTCTAACTCTATGATTCTATGATTTAATGTATACTTCTTGTATTTATTGAATTTACTGACACTTCATTGTCTCCCATCCCCAAATGGAGTCAACTTACTGATAACCAGAGAAGAACTTCTGCTTCTTTTCATTAGGCTTAGTCAGATAAGGACCTGAGATCATTTTTGTCCCAATACATTGAATTTGGAATGTAAATGTGCATAAATTTTACTCTTGTGGGCAAGGACAATTTAATCATTTTCTCCCTGTGCAAGAAATTCAGTGAAAATACTACAATTTTTAGGACTATTCATAATTCAGCATTTATTCTGTTAAAAATTCACATGAGTTTTTTTGCACAAGAAAAAGGGTTTCCTGGATAGAAATGTTGCTTTCCACACAAGGCAAGAGCCTGCATTGGGAGAAATAGCTCTGTAACTAGAACTCCACAGCTATCTTCCAATACTGCCTCCTAAAACCTACCTTTTCAGCAATGCAGCCCCACACCCACCCAAGACAGCCATATACATGTTTCCAGAGAGTGGAAGGATAAATGGAAACATGTCCACCTTTCTTCCTGTAGTGTTCCTGCAACAGTTATCTACAGCATCACAGGGCATATAGTTAGAGGAAGAGAGCTGGACACATTTCCACTCATCCCCCTTATCCCCAACAACATGCAGATAGCTGTGTTGGGAAGGATTGTGCTGCAGAAAAGGTAGGTTGCAGGAATTTTTGGTTGTTGTATGCACAACTATAAAAATTGTGATGATTTAAGGCAGACTTGTGTGTGTTGTGTGTCTTCAAGTCGCTTCTGACTTATGGAGACCCTAATTTATAATGGGGTTTCCTTGTCAAGATTTGTTCAGAGGAGTTTTAGCCATTGCCTTCCCGAGGCTGGGATTGTGTGACTTGCCCAACATCACCCAGAGGGTTTCCACTGCTGAGCTGGAAATTGAACCCTGGTCTCCAAAGTCATAGTCCAACACTCAAACCACTACTTACAACATCATGGTCGTGGAAAAGGATGCCAGCCCATTTATTCCATAGGAAACTAGTTTCTTCACTGAAAATAACATTTCTTTGTGGAAAATGCTATTTTCTACACACACACACCATGTGTTGTTTTTTGTGTGCAGAATGAGTTCTGAACTGGCAAGATTTTCTCCATTGACGATTCTCCTTGACTGGGTTTCCAGCACTCAGGAAACCCATTTTTCATCTGGGATTCAAATATTTATGAATATTTTCCCATCTCTTTCAATTAAATTGGCTGAGAGGAAAAACGTACTCCAGTAGCAATCAACAAATTTCTTTGGATAAATTTCGTCCCAGCTATTTTTCACCTATTAAAAACTCATTTTACAAGTTTTTGAAATTTGCAGACACTGGTGACACGTCTAAGGTGACAATGTTGTGGAAGGTCTACATTGTGGTTTCAGTTCTGTGAGGATTCTGCAGGAAAACATAGCTCTCAGGAACTAAAATGTCCTGTCCTGAAGCATGAGAATTTGGGCAACTTCATATGTAACATTAAATTTTACTCTTTTAAAAGTATACACACACATGCATAAATTCCACTATAACTGGACAGAGGGGGAAACTGAAGTGTCTGAAGTTCTTTGGAATTCTTTGGAGACTAGTAAAATAACAGTAGAAAAATAAAAAAAGAATGCCTTATATAAAGAGCAATTTCAGTCTTTCAATATTATGAGAAATTGAGCTGAAGTAAGAAGAGAAATAATTGGGCCAAGGAACAGCCTCTGACAGAGGAAGTCAGAGGAAGGCCAGTTGATATTAAAGAATGATTCAAAACATGGGATATTCTTAGTTGAGGGATCAGAGGCACTACTTTACAACATGAACCAATCCCTGATGGATGCCAAAAAATGTCAATAAACGCCTAGTAGCTCAGTAATCTATTGGATGCTTGAAGGTTAGCAGGAAATGAATGTGGCAGAGAATAATAAGATAGGAAAACAATTCATAGAAGAAGGGAAATTTGAGCACTTATTGCAAAAAAGATACTGGACACTACTTGAACAAGTTGTTTCTTTCCCCTTCCCTCTGCCTTCATCATGTTTTAAAGATTAAATATCATCCACGCTCCAAGGATGTGCTCAAAGTTTAAAGCCAGTGACCAGGATGTGCTCAAAGTTTAAAGCCAGTGACCAGACACAATAAAGATGAGTATTGAGAAATTTCTTCAGTTGCGCTTAAGATATAAACCCAGAGACCAGACTCAGGAGTTTATTGCATGTCTTAAAAACCCAACTTACCACTGCTATGTTGAAGTCTCTTTTGGGATAAATTTGGGTATTACCACACGCAAAAATGTTGCCAATGCAGCCGTCGCCCGGCTAACTTCTGGGTCAAAGCTGGGCTCAACCAGCATCTTTTCAAAACTAGAAAGCTCCCAGCTTTGCAAATCTGCCAGCTGAGCCTGGATTTGGCCCAGAAGTTAGCCGGGCAGCGGCATTGGTGGGGTTTTTGCATGTGATAATGCCCAAATTCATCCCAAAAGAGACTTCAATGTGGCATGGGTAAGTCAGGTTTTTAAGACACGCAATAAACTCCCAGTAAAGAAGATGGGTGTTGAAAAATGTCTTCGGGCAGAATATAGTGAGATGAATGACTCAGAAGTCCAGGTTGCCATAAAAACATCCAGAATTTTGAAGCCACGCAAGCTAGAGAAAGGTTTACTACAAGCTCTGTAGTAACTGTCTATAGCAACTGTCCCTAACCTGACACCCATGAAATATGTTACACTACAATCTCCAACATTTGAGTCTTTTGGTGATGGAACTTGCAAGATGTTGCAAATTGCATTCAGGAAGGATGTCCTACAACTTGGAATGTAACTGCTTATCTATTTTGTCCTCACATGTGAGGATGAATAATTATGGCAGTTGTCTTCCTGATACAAGAGAAAACAAATATTCCTCTGCAGTATTTTCCTTGTATTGTATTTGAATGTGGGGTGCCAGTGGTGTCACTAGGGGGGTGCGGGGGATGCGGAATATATCAGGTGACACCCTAAGGGTGACACCACTGCTTCTCAGACACTTACTTTTTGGCAGAACTGGGCTGTGGCATTCATCTGCTTCCCTTTAAAATGCTTTAAAAGATGGTGGGAGTGGGGTGAAGCTCAGTGGGAGGAGAAAGGAGAGGCCCCAGAATTTTTTAAAATTCAAATTTCAATTTTTTATTCCTCAGATGCATTTGGCAGGAAGTAGACTTTAGTCTACAAAAGCTCATGCTGCCAACTTCTTTCAGTTAGTCTCAAAGGTGCTATAAGATCTCTCTACATACTGATTCTACAGACTAACAGAGCTATATCTTTGCATTCTGTATTCAGTAAGACTATGTAGTCTTATTGTAAGATTACATAAATGCCCCCCACCCACCTTAATAGCCAGGAACTGCATCATGCAAAGGAGGTCTGATCAGCTGCTGATGCGGGTGAAAGGAAGATTGCATTTAATAAAATAATAATAAGCAGAATTAAAGTTAAAATTCATTCATTCATTTACAAACAAACCAAAATAATCCCCCAATACATACCTGCAGGTTCCTTTGAGGTGACTAGATTTCAGTCTTGCTTTGCTGGACATATTCTCTCTCTCACTCACTAAGCACTAAGATACACAACCTCTCCCACTGCTAATGAAGAGTAGATGGTGGATATAGGCAACATAAAGGAATATCAGTGTCCCATTTATTTAGAGAATGCTTTTCTAGAGGTTTTCTAATGAAAAGCAAAGGTCCTTGGGCCTGCAATGACAATGTTTGGTTTCTCACACCACTATCTCCATAGTGGCTGATCTTGCAAAAGTTGTAGCAGCATAATAGGTATGAGAAAACATACATTTGACAGGAGCATCTTTGCACATTCTCTCTCATAACATCAAATACCACTTTCACACTTCTGTCCTACACTTAAATGACACACATACAAGTCTGTTTTTCTATCATTCTTTTTATTATATAAGTATACAGAGACAGACAGTTTGATCTATGTGTGTGCATGTGTTTTTCCCATACAAAAGATTTCCTTTCATGGAAAGGAGGAACATCAGTCATTAAAAATGGAGTGACTGCAACCACTCTTACAGCTGAACAAATATTGACAGCTGGTTTTCATCTCTTCAGTAGATTAAAAGCCTTTAAAAAAATAAAAATAAAAATTCCAAACCACAGCTAAACTAAACATAAAATAGACCCTCATGATGAAAATCAATAGATATATATGTCAGAACGCTTACATTTACAAGAATCAAAAGAAGATTGCATAATAAACATTGCAGTGCTTGGAGAAGTTTCATTAAGACAAGTTTGTATCACTGTTGGCCCAGCTTCTCATTTCAATAGGAGACATCATCAAGCAACTTATATTTGGCAGGATCACTGCTGGATTTCATGACTCTCAGGAGAGAGCTAGTCCTCATACTGGACACCATCTCACCATAACTGTCTTGAAAAACTGGGTCAAGGCACATGAAAGATTGCAGGATTTTCATTCGCACTTACTAAAATGAAATAAATACGAATATAAAGAATGAAGAGAGAGTATATAATAGCCTGAAGCAATGAGCATCATGCAAAGGGAACAACTGATAGGGGTGGCATAGATTTTTTATGTGTGCACAGTGAATATAAAAGCATTTGTTGAAGAGGGAGCTAGGGGTTGCCATGCCTGCTTAATGGAGCAGATTTTATAAATAAAATTACTGAGAGGAGTGGAATCATGAGACTCTCCACAGGCCCATTCACACTGCACAATTATAACACTATTATTCCATTTTAATTGCCAGAGTAACATCCTATGGAATCCTGGGATTTGAATTTTAGGAAGAGTATTTTAGAGTTCCCAAGCAGAGAACATCATACTCTACAAACCCCAGCATTCCATGGGATGCAATGCACCCATGGCAGTTAAGGTGGAACCATAATGTAGTGTGTATTGTGGAAAGGCCCCAAATGTTGTGAAGTCGTAGGCTTTCATGGCCGACATCCATAGTTTTTTGTGGGTTTTTCGGGCTGTGTGGCCATATTCTAGAAGAGTTTCTTTCTGACGTTTTTCTCTGAAGATGCCAGCCACAGATGCTGGTGAAACGTCAGAAAGAAACTCTTCTAGAACATGGCCACACAGCCCGAAAAACCCACAAAAAAGCCCCAAAATGTTGTTGGATTGCAATTCCCAGCATCACAAGCCAGAATACCCAATGGCGAAAGAATATTGGGAGTTGCAGTCCAACCACATCTGCATGATTCCTATACATGGGCACTGAGGGTGATTAACTGGTTCACTAGGATCACTGAAAGTCAAACTGGCAAAAGTTGGTAGGGGGCTATAATCTATTGGGAAGAGATTCTGCCTAAGCCCCTAAAAACCAACTTCCATTTATTCTCATTATGACAGTGACCTTTCTTTCAGCTAGTTCTCAGAGCTTGCTGCTGATTTCTCATCCCTTTTGCAAGGAGGCACACAAGAAAATAAAATGTACTATAACAGCAATCTTCATTCACATTCCTCCTTCTCCTCCTCAGTTCTTCCTCTTTAAATGTTTGGAGAGAGATTAAAAAAGAAACCAGTGTTGTAGATGTTACTGGTCTTTTCTAGCCCTACAATCTTGTGGGAAATGGGTTTCTTTGACCCTTTAATTTATTTCTATGGCAACAGCCAATCTGGAAAGAAATGTTCAAGTGATCAAACTTGGGGTGGACAAAATAAACATTCTACTGCCAAAAGGAGGAATAATACTATTAAGATAATGGTATGTTGTTTGAATTACATTCTCAGATTCACCATCAACGGACACCCACACTTGTGACAACACAGCACTAAACTGAAGGGGGCAAAGAAAATACATGGAAAGATATGCAATAGACTAAGGGCTGTTACAGAACGGTCTAAAGGCATGCTGGCTGCCTCAACTCTACCCTGACCCCATCCTGATGCCCTCTTGGTGCAGCATGTACACACAGCCATGGCTGAAAGGCCGGCCTTTTTGTCGTTCTTTAGGGGGTGGCAAAAAGGAGGATTGGGGCTGCGCCGTGCGGGTGCCGTGGCCCCGATCCACCGCTCCCAGGGGCAGTTCTGTGCTGCCCCTTTCAGGCCATCTGTATCAGCCCTAACTCAGTTAGGTACACCTCTTGATTGCTCCTTTCATTGTCACCTAACACTAAGGGGGCAAAACAAGAAGATATACCAATTACTCAATAAGCAATTGTGTGACTAGCTTTAAAAAAGGAAAGAGCAGGTGTGGGGCAGCATGATCTAGATAAGACCCAAGGTATAGGGACTTTTTTTAATATTGTGCCCCTTGTTGGGGTTCTCATTTGGACCTGCCATTGTAATTTGCATGGAAGGAAAGAGACAGAGAGATCATTCCTGTTTGTTTGACATTTCATCTAGGCTAGCCTCATGTAGTTCTGCATGTGGAACTGTGAAGCTATGCTGAGCTACACAGAAATGTAGCCAATGAGAGTTTCTCGTGCAATTATAAAATCCCTCTCCTTTCACTCCACTCATGTTGCTTTCTGCTGGAAAAGTTCAAAAGAGAACTTTAGTTCCATACTAGCAGGTCATTACTGCTTGATTCTATAGGCAGTAAGTGATGAATATGGGTGCATTAGCTAACCCCTAAGGAGGAAAAATATATCAGGAAGATATGAAGGACCCTGTTGTGTGGCTAATAAATGTTAAGACAAGATTCTTGGTGAAACAATGCTGGGATTAACTAGATTTCAGAATCAAGATCAGTTAACAGAATGAATTAGCAGGTTTCTTTCCCTACTTTCAGCATGTACTGTTATACAGATGGTTAAACAAGTTCATATTTCATTGAAATTAATGGGTTTCCAATGCACACTGTCATAAAGCTGAAGGGAAAGTTGTCATATTTTACAGTTCTGGGAAAGTCATGGACCAGTCCTACAGAAATTACTGACCTGCATTATCATTTCTAAGCAATTTGTGACATTTATTTACTTATAAAAAGTTTCTAACATATTGTGGCATGATGCATTTCAGCACCATGCAAACATTATGGTATAAAATGCTACTTATCCCTAAGAATAATATCAGTTGTTTTTCTGATCATTTTTTTTCAAAAAATGACTTGGAATAGGGGAGACAAAAGCTAAAACAAGCAGAGTCAAAGTCTCAAAGTGATGCTTTGAGGATGTAAAATATATGCCAACAGATATAAATATTGTTTTCAGAAATGTTTGGCCAAACACCTTGGAAATTGCTTATGACACAAGGCAGGTTTTCCATTTTAGGAAGCCCACAACAGTAACAGTAACATGGCATCTGTTTGGCAGACAACTGATGAAGGTACATTCCAGGAAACCAACCTCCCAAAGAATTACACATGCTGAAGTAGTGTGTGTGTGTGTGGGGGGGGGGAACCCACAATACAGCAAACCAGTTTGTGAAAAAAGAGCAAGCAAACGTTGCGTGTCTGCCAGTTATATTCATTAGTTTGCATCATTTGCCCACCAGGTATTTTAGTGAGAAACATATTCTTGACAATGGTTAAGGAACCATCTCCTCCAGTACTGGAACACTGAAGAGGATGTACTTTAATTATTAACTTGTACTTTGATCAGCTCTGCTGCATAAAAAAGGACAAACCACAGAGAGGCAACAATAAGGAAAGCAACTTTCCCACATTATGAGGTATAGAGATACAGAAAGAGAACGGCTTCTCTTTTCTATCAGACCAGCAGTCAATTTCATTTTTGTAGATGCTGTTCAGCGAGACTGACCCAGTCAGATCACACCACAAATTCCTCTGGGAGCTGATCTTCTCCCAAGAGATCCAGAGACAAACAGTTCATGGATCTCTTTCCATAGAGAGCTGACTTGGTTTTGCAGTCAGCTGTTGAATAAACACATCCGTAGCTGGCCAGCTTATCCTCTAATGCACAACCAAAAGTATAGCTGTGGGAGGTATCCGAAGACAGAGTGGCACTAAGTGGTGGATGAAGACACTTGTGAAGACGAATGTCATCTAGACTTTGGCTATGCTTGTCGGGGCACTTCATAGCTTTGGCCTGTGCAATCTGCCAGTTTAAGAAGGGCATACATTATAAGCAGACAAGATGAAGCAAACAATTCAGAGAAAAACGAGGAAGATTGTGTGTAGTTGTGTCCCAGTGCATCTCCACCTCATCTGAAATTGTTAACCTTCCTCTTGCTCTCTTTTAAGGAAATTGTGTTAATGAAGGAGCTGTGAACCATTACGTAATTGTGAAGTCATTCAATTATTAATGCCCAGATTTTTCTGAACGCAGAACACATTGTCCTCAGTGGCATGTACAATGAATGGACTATTGGAAAGAAATCATTTGGCTGAAATAACTGTTCTTGTCTGAGTCGGAAATAGGGAGGGCAGAAAAGGGAGTACAGCTACATCTCATGGTTACATTTCAATGAAAAAAACCTACAAATATTAAAGCATAGTGCAAAGTTAGCTTTTGTTTTTATCTCTGTGTAACTACATTTTTTCAATTTGGTCATGACCAAGTGATGATTCTATAACCATGTAGTAAAAGCTATGATTTGCTATGTTATGTTGAAGATCTATTGAAATGTGTAATTCTATAGTGTCAGCCCCATTCAGATGGCCAATGATAAGGGATTGTGTGAGTTGCAGGGCAAAATATTTGGAGGACCAACACTTCCCCACTTTCATATCCAGGATCAACTTATATATAAGAATCCATTTAAAGAAAAGAAAAATATTAGCCTTTGGTGGAGACATAATTTAAAAAAATATGAATTTCCAAACCTATAAACAATGTACACACACATTAAAGTACAGTACTTACATTGACCCATGGATAAGTCGACATAGGTTTGTTTGGTCAAATATTTAACCTAAATTTCTAGACTTGTACGAGTATATACAGTGTGTGTTTATTGATCTATTACATTAATATTCTTTCCTCCAATGAGCTCAGGATGGCTAATATATGTTCCCTAAGTTGTATTTAAACCTAGGCCCAGAATCCCTTGTGGCTTTATACTAGTGCAACCAGGGCTATGCCAAAGTAACTGTTTTTCCCAATACCTCCTTGCATAACAGTTTTGCCCCAGCTGTATAGCAGATGCTGGATGACACTAGGTAGAGCCCTACCTCTGACCCAAACAGCTACAGCCGGGGACATGTGCAGGGATGCACTGGGAAATCTCTCTCATGCCTCTGCCTGGCTGGCTATCTTTCTCCTCCATGAGGCTCCAGGATGCTGATGGAATTTGCACTCTGCAAACTCAAAACAGAGTTCAGTCTGCAACTCTAGACTCCTCCAGCCAGCATGGTTACTGAAGGGCTGCAGTTTAAATCATGTAAACTCTCCCTTTAAAATAAGGGAGACTCAAGAGCGCATAAGAGCACATCAGAATCAGCCCTTTAAAAAGTTCTCAGTTATGGTTGTTGTTGTTGTGTGCCTTCAAGTCATTTCCAACTTATGGTGACTCTAAGGCCACCCAGGTTGCATTCACATGCAGAAATAATTCGGGTTGACACCACTTTAACTTCCATGGTTCAATTTTATGGAATTCTGGGATTTTTATTTTTGTGGGACATTTAGATTTTTGTCTCAGAGAACTTTGCTGCCACAACTAACTACAGTTTCCAGAATTCCATAGCATTGAACCATGGCAATTAAAGTGGTGTCAAACTGGATTATTTCTGCAGTTCAGATCCAGCTTCAGTGGGTTTTCATGGCTGAGTAGGGAATCAAACCCTGGTTTCCAGAGTCACAGTCCAGCACTCAAAACACTACACCATGCTGGCTACTATGTATATTACAGTTATACACTAACTACCTTGTTGATTTTCATGGATTCCAGAGAAATGAATTAAATTAATTCTAACTAGATGAGTGTTGTTTTTGCAGCTGCTGGCATGGTGAATCTCCTTTAACTTTTAGATCTTTTGCTACATTGTGTGTGGGAATGAAAATTTCTAAATTTTCTTAGCTGAACAATTTTAACTTCAACCACAGGCCAAGAACAAACAGCTAGTTCTGCAATGTTGAAGGTCTAACATAAGCCTTTTCTTACAACAACCACCACATTTGGGATAGAGAAACTTTAATGGCTGAAGTATAAAGATGAACTATTTTTAAACAAACCACAATATTATTGCTTAAGACCCAAAAGAAGATCCTACTGCCAGAAGCTAAATCCAAGAGATAAACTCATCCCTGCACATCTTGTGTTTGGGCTGTATCCAACTTCTGAAGTGATTTCATCTAAATGTTAAGCTTAGAAATAGATGTCTCACAATACAAAATGACAAGAGTTTAAAACCAGATTAAGAATTGTGTGAAGGAGAATGGGGAAGAATGGGCCAGCTCTGCTCCCTCCCTTACTGTCCCTATCACCTTCTTTGTGTGTTAGAGGGCACACATCTGCCAAAGCAGCCTAGAATCTTTAGAAGTTATTTTTGGATCAGTTCCCAGAATGCCCCAACCAGCATGACTGCCAACTATGGCTTCTGTAGGTTTCCTGCCTGTGAAGTACAGAACCCTGATCTTCAATACATTCAATACACTTCTCTGCCACCATTGTGTCTGCACAGTGTCATCCAGTGGAGCTGTTCCGAGGGGTCAAGGGCCTTCTACATTCTGGCCCCCAAGAAGAAAACAAAGATTATTCAACAACTCTCTGTGAAGAATTTGTGAGACACTTTGCAGACAAAATCATTCGGATTCACTCTGACTTAGATGCTGTAGTTGACACAGGTCCAGTGAATGTAATCTTGGTGCCTGCTTGTCCTGGATTGTTGGATAAGTTTCATTTTGTGCAGCCTGAGGATGTGGACAGGATCTTTGGAGAAGTGAGGGCCACCATGTGCATACCAGATCTTTGCCCTTCCTGGCTTCTGAAAGCAACCAGAGAGGGACTGGCTGATGGGTAAGGGGAGTGACAAATGCCTCACTGCAGCAAGGCAGATATCCATCCTGCTTAAAGGAGGCTGTGGTGAGGCCATTACTGAAAAAGACTACCCTGGATCCCACTGTTTTGGATAGATCAGTCTCTAATATTCCATTCTTGGGCAAGGTTCTGGAGTGAGTGGTGGTCTCCCAGCCTCAGGGGTTTTTGGATGAAACAGATTATCCAGATTCATTTCAATCTGGCTTCAGACCTAACTATGGGATGGAGACAGCTTTGGTTGCCTTGGTGTATGACCTACACAGGAAAATGGAAAGGGGGAGTGTGTCCCTGTTGGTCCTGCTGGATCTCTCAGAGGCGTTTGATACCATCAGCCATGGTATCCTTCTGGGACATCATTCTGGGATGGGACTTGGGGACACTGTTATGCAGTGGTTCCAGTTTTTCTTGGAGGGGTGAACTCAGAAGGTGGTGTTGGGGACTCCTGTTCGACTCCTTGGCCGTTGGCCTATGAGGTCCCTCATGGTTCTGTTCTGTCCTCCATGTTGTTCAACATCTACATGAAACTGCTGGGAAAATTCATCCGGAGTTTTGAAGTGCAGTGTCAGCGGTATGCGGGTGACATTCAACTCTATCTCTCCTTCCCATCTGATTCCAAGGAAGCTGTCTCTGTACTGAACCAGTGTCTGCTGTCGGTAATGGACTGGATGAGGTCAAACAAACTGAAGCTTAATCCAGACAAGACAAAGGTGCTCCCGGTCAGTCGTAAGACAGATCAGGGAATAAGAATTCAGCCTGTGCTGGATGGATTTACATTCTCCCTGAAATCTCAGGCTCGCAGCTTGGGTGTGCTCCTGAACTCTACTCTGAGCCTGGATGCCCAGGTCTCAGCAGTGGCCAGGAGTGCATTTGCACTGCTTAAACCTGTGCACCGGCTGCACCTGTTCCTTGAGACGTCAGATCTGGCTACGGTGACACATGCCTTGATTACATCCCGTTTGGATTACTGCAACATACTCTACATGGGGCTGCCTTTGGAAACTGTCTGGAAACTCTTCTAGAACATGGCCACAGCGCCCGAAAAACCCACAAAAACTATGTCTGGAAACAGTTCATTTCTGGGCACAATTCAAAGTGCTTGTCATGACCTATAAAGCCCTACGTGGCTTGGGTCCAGATTATTTGAGAGACTGTATCTCCTCATACGAACCTGCGAGAGCCCTAAGATCTGCAGGAGAAGGCTTTCTTTCGGTTCCACCAAGATTACAGGCTTGCCTGGTGAGGACACGAGAGCCTTCTCAGTGGCTGCTCCCAACCTTTGGAATGCCCTTCCACAGGAGACTAGACTAGGTCCCTCAAAATAGTGGGGCGTTTTGCCAGCAAGTAAAGAAATTCCTATGCAAGCAGGCTTTTTAAAGTCATGCAAGCCTGTTTTTTTTTTGGGGGGGGGGTTGTTGTTTCAGATTATGTTTTTAACTTTTGTATATTTTATGTGATTTTATATTGGATATGTTTTAATTGTTTTGAATTTTATTGCCATTTTAAATGTTTTATCTGTGAGCTGCCTTTGGTCCCTCCAGGGAGAAAGGTGTCATATAAAATAAATAAATAAATAAATAAAAATGGGGAGTCTGCACAAGTAGTGAAGTCTCCCCACTGCATACATTCTTCTTTCAACATGTGTTGGATGAGTAGGTTGAAAATAATAAGGATGACAATAGAGGAAGTAGAGTGAATGGGACTATATGTTCTCACGCTATATTCTCCCATGTAAGCTTGCCTCAGATTTTTGATCTTTAAGGGAAGTTCGTCTCTCAGTCCTACTCAGAATTGTATCTGATGGAAATCCACTTTATCCACTTTAACTGCTCTGGCTCAGTGCTAGGGAATCATGGGA
>CM034701.1:324405310-324446514 GCA_020142125.1 Phrynosoma platyrhinos
CTGTCTGCATCCCCCCCTAAGTCCCTTTAAAGGCAAAGCAGGCTGCTCCCTCTCTATTGTCCTTTTGCCAATAGGCAAAACCCTATCTATTCAGGCAGACCTTAGGCAATTCATTGGATTTCTACAGAAGCACCCTTAAATGGATGGGTGTGTTTTTACCTGTCTGCATATGTGTTTTAATCGCAAATATCCTATTATTTTTCTTGTACTGTATCACCTAAATACCCTACAATCACTAGTTCCTATATGATAATGGAAGCCAAGCAGGGTTAGCCCTGGGTAGTAATTGGATGGAGACACCAATGAATACCAGGTGCCGCAGGCTGTATTTCAGAGGAAGAAACTGAAAAAATCACCTCTGAGTATTCCTTGCCTAAGAAAACCCTATGAAATTCATGGGGTTGCCATAAATCAAGTTGACTTGAAGGCATGTGTGCATGCACACACATACATGTGCACACACAAACACACATAGTTATTTGTGGGGCAATTAGAAGTCCTGAATATGGCTACCATATACATAAGATAAGTTTTTTTTTTAATCTTACCTGACGAAGGGATTCCACACTTTGGCCTTTGACCTTTATTAATGTGACTTGTACTACTGAAAGAGAGTTCTTATTCATGTCTGTCAAAAAGAGGAGATGGAAAGAATCAGAATGAGAGGTGCAAACTGGAAATTTGCCATACTAAGCACTGAATACTTTGTCATGAAATCAGTGAAACTTATGTTAGTCTTGATTAACTTTAGTCTCATGGATTTTGGTGAGTCTACTCTATGTATGATGAAGTCCAAAATCAATTTACAGTATGCTGAGAAATGTAACATACAACATTTGAGATCCTGCATTACTTTGTGTAGTTTGAGAGTTCTGCAGGTAGTGCTCTGCTATGGGTCCCTGCTCCTGTAGGACATTTCTACAACAGTCCCCCAGAATGGTCATTCAGTGACCATTAGAGAGCTGTGGGGAGAGGATTTAAGCCAATTCCTCATACTCTGCATCAGCCACAAAATGGCTGTTCAGGCAGACTGCTGCAGCAAAACCACAGGCTTTGGGAGGCTTTGGACATTAAGCAGGGTGCAAAATGCCAACTTCTACAACAACCAAAAATAGACATATGCAAATGTAAGATAATTTATGTTTGTGTACTGTTTGTGTACTGTATGTCACTAACAGGATGTTGGGTACCAAGTGTCACAGGAAGAAGTCTAAAGTTGAGCAAAGGTAGTGGGGAGTCACCCAGGTCCCCAAAATTGGCCTTTCAGAAGGAAAGCACACTAGGAAAAGAGCATGTGCACAGAAAGGACTGTGAACCTGTGCCTATTAGTGGTAAATCAGTAAGAAAGCCTGGGCAAGTCTGAGAGAATGGCATCACCACAATTTATTTTTCTTATGTTTTGTTGCATTGGTTCCACTTCCACATAGCAACTATACCAATGCTCAGACCAAATCCAGTTCACATCCACTGCCATTTATAAGCTGGACGTAATTCAGTTGGGGAGCCAGGGCCCATAAATCAGGCTGCTTTTCAGCATGCTTCCAATGTAGGAAGAGAAGGCAACAGACTGTTCCTGATAGCTCTGATTTGCTGTCCTATGATTTATGTTGACATTGGTAAGACGGACATCTAGGCTATACTAAGAGTGATATGTGCTTAAGTAGTTACAACTGATAAAAGACTAATATAAGAAGAGATGCCTGTTTCAGTGGTCCCCTTCAGATAAACTTTCCAGGAAGAAGGAGGTAGATTGTTCAGCACGAGAGGCTGGTGAGGAGCAGGCTGAATCTGTAAGAGCAGGACCCTCAGAGCTGGGCAAGGCTGTACTTCTAGATGGAGACAATTCATCTTCAGGCTCTTCTGAATATGAGACTGAACTCACCCAGTCTACATGAATGTCAATATCTGAAGGTACAAGCTTGGGCAGAGGTGCCCATGTGAAGTATTGAGGTCCAAAGAAATATACCTTGAGAACAAAGACTTTCTCAGGTGTAGAGAACTCCAGAATTTCAGCAGCTGTATATAATAATAAACCATAATGGCATGCTGCTCACTAGTTCCTCTGTGTAGCCTTGTGGCTACTTTTTACACTATTTGTATCAACAGATAAACTGGGGTGGGCAAACTTCCTTTTCTGCAGGGTCATACTTCACTGGAGGCAATTTGTTCAGGGCCACATTCTAGCAGCAGGCAAGTCTGGAACCAACAGCTGGTCAGACAACAGCCCAAAATGGGCCAGTCCACTCACTTTTTATCTTTCTGATGCACTGTTCTTTCCCTCTTGAGGAACAAACAAGACTTTTTAGAGGTTCGAAGTGACTGCAAGCAGTGGGCTGTTGAAGTTAAGCGGAGGGCCATATAAAGTTAGGCCAAAGGCCACTTGTTTAACTTAAGAATTAAGAAACTGCTCTGCAGGTTTCCCATTCTGAAGATAAATGTGAATAGGGAATATGCATTTAATAATTTCCCTATAGAAAAAAGCAAAAATAGTATGCATTCACTGGAAAAAGATTGTAATTCAGACAAACTCTGAAACAAGTTTATTGCACAAAAACTAATCATGAAAGCATGTAAATATATCATATTGAGAATTCCAATACTTTTGAGGAATTACTGAACTCTCTGAAAGGTATTCTTTACAACTCCCTCCATGTCTCCACAGACTCATCTCATGACCTTTTTAAACTACAATGCTTTAATGTATCATCCATATTTTTCCACTTCACTTCTCATACAAACCACTTTGAAGTAAGCAAAAAAGTAGAATTGGAATACAGCTGAGTAACTTTACTTTTCAAAGCTGGTTTTAGACAGAGAATTGGGAAGTTGCAATACTTAAACCCCCAGAAAACAAGATGAAGGATTGAAAAATTACAAAGAGGTATTCAGGGGCCATCTCACCTTGGCAAAACACACCATTTTCTGCCTGAGAATCAACAGACTCTTCATGGATAGTTTCTTCTAATGGCGGCTCATCCACTGGTACCTCTTCTGGCTCATCCACTACTAATTCAACTTCTAGAATTGTGAAAGATAGCTCAGCATAATAACTCATTGTTTTCTAACCTCATCCAACCACTACCAGAACTACCACAAGCCCTCTATCTTAATGGAAGGGGAAGAGGTAGGATGCTACTGCCTCTCACTCATTTCCCTCCAAGTCTTACCATCATCTTGAGAGTCATCTTCTGCTCTCTCTTTGCCACCACTATCAATGCCAGAGCTGCCACAGCTGATGTTTGAGCTGTAAGACTGCTCCTTCTGATGAACCTGACTCATCCCAAAGGGCTCATCCACTGACATCTCCACAGATATCCGGTGTCTTGAATCAGCCTCAATGCCAGAAGTGTGGGAGCTGCCATGACTGTCTGTTGACTGTCGAGATAATCGATTGTTTCTGTCACTGCCTCTGCTACTTCCGCTGTCATGTGAATGCTTGTCTGATGGATCAAGATCCATCTCCAATGTATCACTGATGTAGGATTCTCGATATCGCTTCTTCTCTGGAAGCAAAGGATAGGATGTAGAGAAAAGAGAGGGTAAGGAAGGAACTGCTTCTAATATCAGCACAATAACCAAGATAAATAATATTCAAATGCTGTGCTACAAAAGACTGGGGCCAAGATTCTATCTAAAGCTAACAGAGTGTTAAATTCTGCCAGTGTAGTTATGCAGAAGGTATAGATAGTCTGATGGAATTCTCCTGGTGCTTCATCCCCCCAGCCAATCATTTCCACTGAGGATGGGACAAGGGTGGTCTGACTGCCACTGCATAGTTTGAGAAAAAAAATGTTGTACAAGGAAGTCCTTGATTTCTCTTTGTTCAATGTCTCGAATGTATTTACACTGGTATCATAATTGGTTACACCAGCATAAGTCAAAAGAAAAAAACTGGGGAGCATCCAACATAATACACAAAAGAAGCAAGGTCACACCTCAAGATGCTGAAACAACCATCTTTTGAGCATCCTCTGTACACAAGTCACCTAGAAGTTTCTGGCCCCAAACTAGCTTTTTTGAAACTGCAAAAAAACTTGAATGCAGATGAACTGTGGGCAAAGAATGATGATCCCTGGCAATTAAGGAGGAAGGGATCACAATCATAAAACAGTATTACAGTGCTGCAACATATACAACTCCTCTTGCTCTTATATCTTTTTTGCTCAAGTACTTCAAACTGGAGAATGGGGAGCGGGGTAGGGAGAGAAACCAAGACTTGAGCAGAAGAAAGCACAAAGCCTGAACAAACGTATGCAAAATTGTACACTCAAAAGACCAAATTGATTTCTATAAAATTTCAGCATTTATTCTGAATGCAGAATTCAGATTTTTGTGGCATAGTTCTTGATGGGGGTATGAATGTTCCATTCATCTACAAATTAAAATGGCTAATAATAAACAGAACCATTCCCTAGACCTGTATCCACAATCATCTCAAGACCAAACAGAATCTTTCAGTGTAAAATTTGGCTCGCTGGCATGCTAATGCTCTTGTGCAAAAGTCATCAAAGATATAATGGTGATGTTTCACCTGAAGGAGTACCTGGTTTGAAATTCTGCTATAAATTTAGCTGGCTTCAGAAGCAAAAACATGAGAATGAAATGAACAAGTCTCTTGTCACGCATGCTGATCCATTTCCACTCCTCTCCACAACACCACTGTTTTCCACATATCAGACTAACAAATGTGGTAATATGTACATCTACATTATAGCCCCTGGAACAAACACTTATGTGACCTTTGGCATCTACCATGTGGGATCTACACAGTGAACAGACTCTCTTTTGTCATATTTATTGAATGAAAACAAGGGGAAGCAAAAGAAAGCATGGATACCTTACTCTGGTATTTTTCTGCTTTTCTTTATTATTCATCAGTTCAGCTATGGTTTTCTGTTGCTCTTAATTGATATATTTCATTGATAGCATCAATAAAAGTATCTTAGGGGGGAAGCAGACGGGTGGCCGTGGGCCGCCCCGGGAAGCTGCGCAGCGGGGCCAAGGTATCCCCACACTTTAGCCCTGCGGCGCACCTTCACAGCCCCTGGAAAGGAGCGCTAAATTGGCGCTCCTTTCAAAAGTCGCAGAAGGTGCACCGCGAAAGCTTATGGCGCACCTTCGGCGACTCTTCCACTGCAGTGTGTATGGACACTGCAGCAGGAGGTCCTCCTCGGAGCGCTGGCTGTGCGGAGGGCCAGCTGCTCTGAGGACGACCTGGGGAAGGGGTTGGGGCGCCGATCGTGCGGCTGCCCCTCCCCTCCCCTGCCCCCCAAACGGCCCAATTGGCCGTCTGCTTAGCTCCTTAATAATGTTTTTGGATTCCAAATAATCTACTTTATCAATTTGTTGAAATAGTTGGTTGAACTTTTGAGTGAGAAGGTATAGATTAGAAAATACTTTTTTTAAAGGCCATATCTGAATACCTGTAAAGCAAAGGATTCCTGGTGTCTGAAGAAGAGAGTTGGGAATAATACTGCCTGCCAGCTGTTATTGGAATGAAACACTGGACCTCAGCAGTAACAGATGATAAAAATAACATTTTAAAGAATCTGGAAGGCCTACTTTAATTATAGGCAGCTATCTCATTGGTTTAGCTCTGTTGTAATCCACCCCTACTTTAATTATAGACAGCTATCTCATTGGCTTAGCTCTGTTGTAATCATTAGCTTTCTTTGTGTATTACTGCTCTGAAGATCAATTATGAATTAAAAAGTAATGAAAGATCTCTCTTTCAGCCCTGGACCAGGCCTCCATGTAGGGCAGGGAAGGCTACCTGTGTAGACTTCTTTGCAGGCATGCAACCCCAGATTATGTAACCTTGACCTAGCCCCAGTGTGGACTCATAGTGGCTCCATTCATGACGAAGCAGAGAGATTCTGCCACCCAGGCACAGTTGGAGCTCACAGTCAAGGTAGTCAAGGTTTTTCAGGACCTATGCATATGTAGGTCCTTTTCCTTCAGTGGTCTCCCTCTCTCCACTTTCAACTCTTTACTTGAACCTGCTTGTGCGTCAGAGGAAAAGTTGATAGGTGAAGAGGTAGAATTTCCTCCTCCTTCTGACTGCTGCCACCTACTCACTCATCCCTGCTGGACTGAAGGTGAAAGCAAGCAGGTATTAATAGAAGGCTGCAGTGATTGGGGGCCTATGGCAGTGCCACTCTCTGCACAACATGAACCTTGTCAAGTTCCAAACCATGTCAACCACTGGCTCCAGTTCTACTTGCTTCAGGGTCAGTCCCACTTGCCACACAATTTTCTGATCTGTTCTGTTTCCACACTGCACAATTATACCAGTTTGATACCACTTCAACTATAACTGATCTAATCTGTTCTTGTAAATATTTGCTGCAATTAAGATTAAAAAACCTCTTCAGAAGAACCTCAGCAGCCATGAGTAAAACTTTATTCAGCAGAAGGAGTTTTTTCTCTTCAACTACTTCCAGATTCTCCAGTGGTGTTGTTCCCTGGCTGGTTGTCTTTTGCATATGGATTCAGTTTTCCCTGCCCTAACACATCTCTGGAAATCTTTTAAGTATTTTATTAAAATAAATTACTTTTCATTCACTCAATGTCTGCTGGCAGGCTTGGCCCTTTCCCAAATGTAAAACTTGGCATCCCATACCTTCTGCATCTTCCATCATCTGGATCTGCTTAAGTACAGGCTGGATATTAAGAAATAGCCGGTGACTGTTGCTGAGCAGCTGCAGCAAGTGTCGAGACCGGAAAGGGCAGCCGGTATAGTAAACCAGTTTTCGGGCGGAAGGCAAACCATCAGGCTGGATCACAAATTTTTTCCCCTAATTTGGAAACAAAACATAAAACCAAAACACAAAACAAAAAAGAAATAAAAGAAGGAAAAGGTGAGGATTTAAGAGAACATCAGAGCAGATCCCAAAAATGGAAGCAGTAGTCTATCTAGCCCTGTAGCAGTTGGCATCACCTTCTAGGATTTGAGGCTGGTCTTTCTTTGGAACCTGAATCAGCAGTTGCCAACACCTGATCCTAGGATCTTGAATGTACAAAGTCTATTTCCTATATCAGAGATATGGCTGTTTCCCACAGGATGGCCTACAACTTTAGTTCTCAGAAACACCCAAAGTGGCTGACTCCTTTTGCATATCCCAATAAGGTTCTAAAGATCCAAAGTGGTCTCTTAATTGGACATCTGAGCACAAAGTGCAGGGGGGAAAGACAATGTCTAAGCTGGGCCCTGGGTCATCTTTTAGGATGTCTGCCCAAATCTGAGCATCTTCTGCACCCTACAAAGGGGATTAATTTTAATTCAGTACAGTCCTCTGCATGTCTTCTTGGATGTAAGTTTTATTAAGTTTAATAGGACTTATTTCCAGAGGAGTCAGGGGGATGTAGTGGTTTATGACTCTGGAGACCAGGGTTTGAATCCTTGCTCAGCAATGGAAACCCACTGGGTGACCTTGGGTAAGTCACACTCACTCAGCCTCAGAGCAAAGCAAAGGCAAACCTCCTCTGAACACAGGAAATCCTCTCTGTAAATTGGAAATGACTTGAAGGTACACAACACAAACAAAGTGCATATAGGACTGCAGCCTAAATTGCATGGTTTAACTTTAGCTATTCTATTAAGACAGAACCAATGTGCTGTGGTGGCTGAGCATTGGACTATGACTCTGGAGACGAGTGTTTGAATCCCCATTCAGCCACTAAAATCCACTGAGTGACCTTGGGCAAATCAACACATTCTGAGTCCCAGAAAATCCCTTCAAAGGTTCACTTTAGGGTCACTGTAAGTCAGAAACAAAGGCACACAATGGCAAATTCTGTTAAGAAACAACAGTGATCCCAATGTATTTGCCAGCCCTGGAACATCAACATTCAAACTGATAAGGCAGAGGACATGGTTGAGTTCTGCAAAGCTCACCAGAAATGCAAGTTTCCCAACATACGACCAGGGGAAGTCATAGAGAAGCTGGCGAACGTGATTCACTTCCTAAAAGGAAATCAAATACAAGGCAAGAAATAAATTCTTGTGAGGTTTATAATATAGTCATGCAAGCAAATATTAAGACAGTGAAAGGAATGTAAGACCTATAGAACATCTGTGTGGCTCTACAGATGTTCCTGATCTCTAGTTTTCATGGCCAATGGGCAGAGATTATGAGCTGGAGTCCAAGAATATTTGGATGGACACAGGTCCCCGAGCTGTGGTTTAGAAAAAGGGTGGAAACTGTATGGCACACAGCTTGCCTATGGCCCAGGACTTCCCAGAACCTTCACCTCTTACCTGATAAATGTGCATCCCTTTAAGGGTCAGACCCAGGATGATTGTAGGACGTTCCTCCTTCTTATCCTATAAACACACAGAGAGGTGCAAGATGAAAAGGAGCTCTCCACAAGCATGTTTCTTTGATAAGGAATGGGGATGCCATTAGCCCACTAGAACTGGTTTGTAGCATGGCATGATTCTGGTCATGATGCTATCCTTGAGAAGCTGTGGTCAAGCTGCCTTTAGCTAACAACACTTATTTTACAGACTATACCCCTTCTTGGAGGAAAGGTTCTTGCCAGGATGAAAAGAAGTGGGAGCATGGAGAAACAATCTGAGCCGTACTTGCACTCACTGAAGGCTAGCTCCCTAGCACAAGGAGAGGTGATACTTTGAACTTTTACAGCAATTTAGTAGGCTGAACCTGCATAGGTACCAATTCTCCCCATATTTCTGCCCCGCCAACTGCTACCAATTAAGATCTACCTTGCCCTGTGTTCTGTCACTGTGTGAGATCAAGTCAACCTCATCAAAAAGTAAGGCCTTTTGGTGCTGGCCCTGAGGCTATAGTAACATTATTCCTAATGAATTTTGGAATGTGCTGCAATAGCTTTTTATTTAGAAAGATGCCTCTGGGTTGAGATCAGCTGAGGGACACATTCAGTTCTTCTGCCACATGTTTTACTTGTTTGTAAGGCTGTCTTGATTACTTGTATTTATTCATTCCTTTATTTTTAATGCTGTTTTTATTGCTTTAATCTCTCTCTCTTTTTTCCTTTGATATCCTGCCTTTTTGCCAAACAGTCCAAGACAATATATAGTCCTCTCTCTTTTTTAACATCACATTTTGCTATACTGAGTATTAGTCCGAAAGACAGTTTCTCTACTGCAAGATTGCCCAGTGAGCTTCATGGTGGACTGGAAATCTGGATCTGAGAGGAGCAGTGAATTAACCCTAGGTTTCAATCCAAACTTTTAAAGAAGTGCCAAAGGTCTAATTTGCACTGCAGAAAAAAAAAATGCAGTTTGACACTGATATCACGAAATGCTATGGGGTCCTGGGATTTATAGTTTGTTGTGGCACCAGAGCTCTCTAGCAGAGAAGATTAAATAGCTCACAAAATTACAAATCCCAGAATTCCATAGCATTGGGCCATGGTAGTTAAAGCAGCGTCAAACTACAAAGTCTATCCTGAAAATAAGGTCAGTGCCTTGGATAGCACCTTTAATGAACCTGAAGCAGATGCATTACCCCAGGGGTAGGCAACCTAAGGCCCGGGGGCCGGATGCGCCCCCCCCCGAGGCCTTTGGACCGGCCCCAGGATGGTCCTGCCACCAGTGCCGCCACCCCCTGCCGCCTCCTGCCATGATGATATTGATTATTGTTGTTATTACTTGTTCTTGGGGTTTTCTTGGCAAAATCTCCACAGGGGTTTTGCCATGGCTTTTCTAGGGCTGAGAGAGTGTGCATGCATATTGTTTTTAATTTTTTTAAAAATATATATATTTATATTTATTTATTTATTTATTTATTTTTGGTGCTTCGGCCCCCCAATTGTCTGAAGGACAGCAACCCGGCCCCCAGCTCAAAAAAGTTGCCTACCCCTGCATTACTATTAATATCCAAGCCACCAACCCCTACAGAACCTGGATATCCACAGTCCTAATCCATTGTACCACACTGGCTTTCCAATACAGGCTTGTGACTTTTAACTATATAAGCCATCACAATTGCAGGCTGAAGCAGGATATGCATATAACTAAATAACGTAATATACAAAATAGTCTAACAGTATTCTTTGGCTACACGTTCCATGCTTTTCTTCCTGTTATAGATGCCTCCCTCTTCTAGATGGAAAAGAGTATTTGTAGGGGAATTCAGGATTGGGAAAAACTCTTTACTCAGACATGTTATCAGGACTTGGTTGCAGCAATGTGAAACTTGTAGAGGAAACATAGAGCAATATGGATTAGAAACTCACTCAGTGCCATAGACAATGATTCATTTTTCCTTCCAGGCTACTACAGAATTTGATAATCATGATCATCATAGAAAAAAACATAACATATAAAATTAAATCCTATGAATCTGTCTATCAAGCACATAAAAAGAGAACACTCACATCCGTTTACACCCTGCAGTATTTCAGGTAAAACAAGTATTAAAGCAACCAACTGCAGATCTTGTGCATTTGAGAGCACAAGGCATGTCAGTTCTTGCCATTTGTATCTCTTCTAACTCATACGTACAGCAATATCCATAAACACACAGATTTAACTGGGAGGGGAAAAACAAGAGTGGGATTATAGAAGGAAGAATAGCACAGGCAACGTTTCCATCCTGCTGCTATAGAGATCAATGTATAACTACATTGCCTGATGAAGAAGCTAGTGTGATCTCGAAAGCTTGCAACATGTAGTTGTGCATTTTGGTTGGTCCAATAAAGGTATCATTGTTTGGATGTTTTTGAATGTATAACTACATGTAAGGTTTGTAGCCTGTGATTCCTTCAGAAGACTTCTTGCTTCCAATGAACAACTTATCCCTGAACTGAGGCCTATTCAATAATGTTAATTATAGGCCAGGGGTGGGGAACATGTGGCTCTCCAGGTGTTATTTGACTGTAGAGAAGAAAGGCAGAAAAAATGCCTTGGGGGGCTACATGTGGCCCCAGGGCTACACTTTGTCCAACCTTGTTTTAGAAGTTCAATATGCCAGCAAGAGTGCAACATCCTCCAAAGGAGATGCATTTCTGGTGCCAAGATTACCATTTTTTCCTGGCAGGGGAGATACCAGGTAAGTATTAATTGCCATGTAAAACAATATGAAGTAATTTTTATTTCCTGTAATTCCTCATCTTGGGCTAGGCTGGCTAGGATTGATCTGCAAGGTTACATAAGTTTCCCCAGCCTGGCTTAAGACAGAATGGGTTGGAGCCAGAATGGATTGGACCTAGGCAGGCTACCAACATCTGGAGGGCCATATGTTCCCTCCTTGAAGTATTAGGGCTCCTTATATCTAGAAGAGGCTTCTCATTCAGCAGGGTGATCCCACTTGTGGAGCAGAGAAGAGGGTTACATAATCTTTGTCAGTTCCTTCTTCCCGAAGCAGTTTCCCTATGCTTGCCTGAACTGGCTCTGAAACAGTGACGAAAGTGGCACTAAAGGGATTGCAGAACAAGGAGGGAAATAGTAAAAAACAAACAACTCCAATCCCTCTCATTCTCCTCTTTTCTTTCTGTGGGAGCATTTTTAGTGAAATTCTGCTAAAGGAACACTTCTGCCTTTGGAACAGGAGTTGGATCAGACTTAGAATATGTGACTTAATACTAGTTTAGTGCTTGAATTTTAAAGAAAAGAACTCAAAAAGGATGCCAGCTTCCAAACACAAACTTCCTGTACTTGAAAGAAGAAGGTGTTTTGCTCAACCTTCTGCAATCTGTAGAAGTGGACAGGTACGTCTTCCAGCAAGCATGACTCCTTGACATACTTCAAGATAGCTTCTCTGGTTGACAGGCCTTGCTGTTCTCGGTGCATCTCTGGAGCATGCTTCAAGATGTAATCACTCCCCCGCTTTGCTATTATCTGCCAGGAGGGAAAAAAGACAAGGTCAGCTGTTTCCTCAGCCTTCTTTCCACAGACCTATGAAAGGTGACAATTGGGATTCAATGGTATGTGAAGCTCAGGGAAAGAAACTCGGAAATTCTTCTGGCTACTTTGAAAAGCAAAAGGCACAAAACTGCTTTCTCTAACCTGATACCCTCCAAATGTCTAGGATTACATCTCCCATCATCCCCAGACAGATACTGGGATCACCTGATCTTTTTGTTCCGCTTAGGCGCCCCTTCTATTAGAGTACGGATGAGCAGCTGCAGTATGGCCAGGGGACGATTTTCTGCCTCTTTCTCCCCAGGGGCTGCATAAAGTGCCATAAATGCCTACACCAAAAATGGCTCAAGGTCCACTTCTAGTTTTAAGAAGGAGGTTGTTGCTTTTTAAATGAATATTCAATAGAACATCTCTTCCCCCCTCCCATTGGGGTGCTTCCTGAGGAGGTCAGCCACCTTTATTTATTTATTTTTAGGTCAGAAAAAGTGTGCTCTGGAAAATCTGGAGAGGCTAAGGGCAGCAAAAACAACCTTAGGGCTGCAATTTCTCCAACCCTTATTACAGGCTCATTATGCAAGTACAGAAGAAATGGCTTTCTGAGCTGTGGGACCTCTCTAAAGAGACACAGACCTACTGTCTGCTTCACAGGTTTTCTGGTGCCATGTAAAGCAGTTTTTTAAAAAAATAAAATAAAATAATTCCCAGACACTTTAATCCTGCTGCTCCATTCTGCTCCAAGGGTTTCGAAGTTAATTGTCAATTAATTACTTTTATTGTGAACTAATGTTAAACTTGAAAAGGCTAAAGGTTGGCATATACATGTAAGAAATAATCTGTTCAAAAAGGCGTCTTCGGGTATCATCTGCCAGGTGGAACTTGGCAGGAACTTTTTAAAATTCTGTGCCTCTTTAATTACAAAGCAAAAGCAAACTGTGAGATTCAAATGGTATTACAATCCAAAATTAAAATTAATCGTCTCAATGCCTTTAAAATTGTTAGCTTCTTCTGTCACGGTAATTCAGTAATATGAGAAGCTGCACTTTTATGCAGTCATTGAAGTCCCACATGTATCCTTCAAAGCTGGCTCATGGGAGACCTCCATAGATTTTCTTTAACTAAAAATATAGCAAAATGAGAAAAGGCAGCAACTTTCTTTGTGTCTGAAAAAGGTCTCATGTATATACATTTATTGGTTTGATTTTAGTATGGCTCCTTCAGATGGTCTTAGAAGAGTATGGTTGGGATGTTTGCATAGATACAGAGAAATGAAATACTAGGTTGATTATCTTTCCAGAGTGTCTGTTTCAATAAGAAAAAAATACACGGAAATCATACTTAAATGGCATTTAGCTATATATAGTTAATTTCATAGCTGGTTACAGGGAGCATACAGCTCCCTTTTTGCAACAGCTCCACTGGCTGCCAGTACATTTCTGGGCACAATTCAAAGTCCTGGTTTTGACCTATAAAGCCCTATACAGCTTGGGTCCAGGCTATTTGGGACTGTATCTCCCTATATGAGCCCCCTAGAGTCATTGGGAGAGGCCCTTTTCTCTGTCCCACTACTCTCTCAGGTGCATTTGGTGGGAACAAGAGAGAGGGCCTTTTCTGTGGCTGCTCCCAAATGCTGGAACTCCTTCCCTAGAGAGGCCAGGATGGCTCCATCCCTGCTGTCCTTCCGCCGACAGGTAAAAACATTTTTATGCCACCAGGCCTTCACATGACATGGATGCTGTTTTGTTTTTGTTTTAAAGAGTTTTAAACTTTAAATTTTAATAATGTAATGTGTGAATAGTTTAATTGGTTTTTAAACTTTGTATTTTTAATGTTTTATACTGTTTTAACTTGGACTTTTTTAGATTTGTTAGCTGCCTCGAGTCCCTGTACTGGGAAGAAGGCAGGATATAAATAAGCATAAACATAAACATAATAATAATAATGATAAATATAAACCCCACTCTTTCCTCCCTTTGCTGGTGAGGCTGCAAAATGAAAACTTCCTTTCAACATTTATGGTGGTTTTGTAGTAAAGTATCTAAACATCTATATTACCAACTAATACCTTACAAAGACTCTAGAATTACCTCTTCCAAGCTTCCCCCCCCCCCAAGAAGGCAACGCAAAGGGATCTCATAAAGCCTGGACTGCTTATTTATTAGTAGCTGACAAGGTGCTCATTACTCAATTTTGGGATGATCTAAAGGGGATATCTGTGTATAGCAAGGTGCAGTAATTAGATTTGACTGAAAAAATAGCTACTACTTTAGCCCAAATGGCTAAGGGAAAGAAAAAAAATATTATGGTTTGGAACTGGTTTATTGAGGGGGAGAGGTAAGGATGGTCCTCCAAAGGCATTGAAGTCTTTTTGGTTGGCTATATGTGAAAACAATTTTGACATCTATCGTTTTTTGTGGGTTTTTCGGGCTGTGTGGCCATGTTCTAGAAGAGTTTTTTTCTGATGTTTCGCCAGCATCTATGAAAATGCCAGCCATAGATGCTGGCGAAACATCAGAAAGAAACTCTTCTAGAACATGGCCACACAGCCCGAAAACCCCACATAAAACTATGGATGCCGGCCATGAAAGCCTACGACTTCACAATTTTGACATCCTTAAATTATGTATTATCACTGTGTACTTTAATATGAAATATAATTTTATGTATCGCTGTCTTTTTTTAAGGGTGTGAGGTTTGTTTATATTATAATATGATGATTATTTTTTTTAAGAAAAAGGTTTCTGAAGTGAAAGGCTTGGCCAGCAGATGGCAGTGCTGAAGTGATCTGAAAAGGGGATTTCTGCAGGTGACTGCAGCAGACATCATGCCAGTAGTGGACTGGACCCAAGGCTTGCATGACTGGAATACTGGGACTTTGAGGTTAGCTGGGACTGTGGTATTTGCCACCCCTCCCAGCTTCTCTGTTCTTCTGATCTTGCTGAAATTCTTACAATTACAGGCCAGCTGGAAGAAGAGAACAGGTTTTCCCACTAACAAGTACACTTGTAACCTATCCTCATTTTATGAGCTATTTGAACTCATTTGGTCTGGAATGGGCAATTAAGACTCACTCTTAGGAAAAAGGAAAACTGCTGGAACTGTTTTGTTGACACAGATAAACACAGCTGCCTGCATTTCAGAGATTCTCTTTAGAGGCCTAACTATGGAGGCTCACAATGAGCACTTAAACTTCAACATTTGCCATGCCTTTGTATGACACTAGTGTCACCTAGTGACCTCTCAGCATATGGAGACTCTTTAAGTGTTGTGGTGTTGAGTCACATTACCCAAGCAGGAGATATTTCTTCTAGATTTGATGATCTAAAGTATGTGTAGTAAAAATCTGCCTTGGTTAACATTGCAGATCCTAGTTTTTCTTTCCCTGGCCACTGTTCAATAGTGAAATTTTATTTTTCCAAGGGCATAGTAAACTCTTGAAGGAGTGCTTTTGTCTGAATGTTTTCTATTCCCCTTAATTACAGAAAGGCTTTTTCTGGTTAACCACCCTATGCTTCCTTTTGTGTCTCTCAGCAGACTCCATAGTTTCAATTATTTTGCTGTCACAGGGCCTGATTTTTCTTACCATCTCAACTGAGCACCGTGGGTCTGGGAACCAGACTGTGTGTTTCGGCTACACCCCCACCCACCCCTTACAGTCATCCTTATCCACCTTGTAACAACAATCCTGAGCCAAGGAACTGAATGAGAAGTATTTCATGCATTATCACTCTCCAGTGGCCTGGGGGAAGGACAGAAGCTTCTCATGGGATGTCAGGTGCCATCTCCATCTTGGTGGTAAATGCCCGACATCAGTTTGCAGATGAAGAGCAACACAGGTCCAGTTGCATTTGAAATTTGGGGTGCTTACAAGCTTTACAAATTGTAATGATTAAAAAAAAGAATCCATATTCTTTGTTCTACTCCTCTTCAAAGAATCTATGCTGTACTGATCTTAAAATGGCAATTCTAAGAGTGAGGCAAGCACAGCCTGAGACTCAGGTGTTGTGCCAGAAAAAGACCTTGTGCAAGGGAAATGTTTTGACTTGCTCACCTCCTTCACAGATGATTTCCTGGTGATATGCTGGTCATTGACTGTAATTAATTTCATTTCATTTCCTGGTGATAATGGGTTGCATCCAGTGACGAGTTTGTGCCAGGGGAATTCCCTCCTCTTAAATTGTAGCAAGCTTTGCTTTAAAAAAAAGTCTTTCCAAGGTTGAGGGACTTCCACGAAAGGCATGGGATGGGGATGGTCCTATGGAATGGGGAAACCTTGCTTGCATCTCTGAGTCTTGTCCTGTTGTAGGCCCCCATTTCTCTTCACAGGCCTTTCTTTCTCCCTATCCCCTTGACCCTCAAGGGAGATGTTCTGAGGGAGTTAAAGGTTAAAGTGAGGAGGAGCATCCTTGCCTTCACAATATATGGGAAACTAGATATATGACGGTCATGAGTCTTCCCATTTCGGAATGGCTGAACTTAATCCCCACCCAACCATCTCCCTTTCCTTGTGTGTCGTGTCCTCTTCAGATTGTAAGAGAAAGGCAGTGGCAAACCACCTTGGAACATTTCTTGTCTTTAAAAATCCTATGAAATTCATAGGACCACCATAAGTAGGCAGATAGCTTGAAGATACACATGCACACAAGCCTGCAAGAAGGGAACTGCCAAACCAACTACAGTCAGCCTCTCACATTCATGAAGGTTAGGGGTACATCCCCCCTGTGAAAGTGAAAAAATGCAAATATAGGCCTGGTATTTTTTTTTCCAGAGAGAACAATTTTCTAGACATCTGTAGGTCCTCCAGCAGTCAGCCTTTGGTGGACGTTGACCATAAAGTCGTACTGGGGAACCTACGGATGGCTAGAGAGAACTTTTTTTTTTGGTGGCAGGAACAAATACAGTAATCCGTGAATAATCAAATCCACAAATGCTTAACCTGCAAATGTGGAGGAGGTACGACTGTAATTATAAGCTGCTCTGGGAACCTGGGAACTTTTGTGGTTTAAGAGTGGGGTATAAAATAACTTCAAAGAGTTTGGGGTCTCTTTGGAACAGATTTGGGGAGAGTATGAGGCTGCAAGGGGAAGAAGTGGAAGAAACATCTTGTCACAGAAGGTGAATTCAGATAACCTGTAAACTCAGGTGAAGTCAGAGGACTTAACAGAAATTTTGGGGAAGGGAAGATGAAGAGGGGGGGAGAAGGATTGGAAAAGAAAACCTCCGTAAACTTTATTCTATCTGCAGAGCCTCACACCTTAATGGTTACTGTTTCACTCTCATAATGTCAGACTTACCCATTGTGGGAAATAAGTCTGGGGCTCAAAATAGTTTTCTCTGTGAAAGTCTTCCCGGTAGTCACCCACATCAATCTGCAGACCATACGCAGCCAACAGAAAGTAGATTTCTTCTTTGTCTGTGCACCGAGACCTCAGGACTTGTTCCCTGAGATGACAGTAGTAATAATGTCGGGCTACTTTGTCACTGCAGAATAAGAAAAACATGCATTAAAAAAGAAAAGTAGAGGGAAGGTAGAGGAAGAGGGAAGAATAGGATGTCATATAAACAGAAGCTTTTGTTGGTGTTGTTAACTACTGCTAGACAACTATCATTCTGAGGAAAAAATCTTTGTGCCAGGCTTATTTTGTCACCATTAATTACTATGCTGATTCTTTACAGAATGTTTCAGAACACCCTTTCAGACCAGGTCAACTGGAAGTATTATTCCTGGATGTTGTTATGGGCCTTCAAATTGACTCTGTCTTATGGCAAACCTATTACAGGGTTTTCTTGGCAAGATCTGGGGGTGGGGGTGATTTGCCTTTGCTTTCCTCTCCTCTGAGACTGGGAGAGAATGACTTGCCCAAGGTCACCCAGCGGGTTTTCATGGCTGAATAGAGATTCAAACTCTGGTCTCCTGGTTTCCTAGTCTAATACTCAAACCACTATGTTAAACTGGCTCCTTAGTTTACTCTTTAGTTGATATATGGTTCAGTGATACAAACGATTAAGAGTTTGGCTTAGGGACAAAGGGCCTGTGCAGACTGCCAGAAACAGTGCAAATTGAGTCCACTTTAAGGGTTAGGGTTAGTGCTAGGGAATCATGGGAATTGTTTTTTTTCTGAGACATTGAGCCTTCTCTGTCAGAGAGCTCTGGTGCCACAATAAAATACAGTTCCCATGATTCCCTAACCCTAACCCCTAAAGTGGACTCAATTTGCACTATTTCTAGCAGTCTGCAAAGGCCCAAAGTCTCTGCAGGGCACGATGCATGGAAAAGCTTTATTGTTCCTCTTTGAATGTTTTCCTGGAAAAGAATGTTGTCTGTTCTATAAAACAGTGGGTTTTTAAAAATCTATTGCATCCATTATCACCATATGGTGCAAAAATATGTTTTCTTATCAGGACTGTGGAGGATAGTGCAGTCTCTATGTATGACCCAGTGCTTACTGGCCAAGATCCTATACAGGATAAAAGTTCCAGAGATGGAACTCCACTATGGCTCCCTTCTCAGCACCCCCAGGACTCACCATTTTACTGTGATAGCCCATAGGCTTCAAGGCCAGACATGGAACGATGACATCATCAAGATGTCATAGCCGATGGTACCGTCATAATGCATCTGGCTACAAGGAGATAGCTAGATGTTTCTCTGATCCTACCTAGCTCTGCACCAGCCACAGAATGGTTAGTCAGGAGGACTACTGTAGCAAAACCATGAGCTTTGAAAGGGGGGAATGGACTTTAGTCAGTGTGGAGGAAGGAAATGAATGCCAACATTTACAGCAATGGGCATGTCTATGTGGGCCAAATGACCCATCTCCCTGTTCCCCCACTCTCGCACCAGCCTATCCAGACGATGCAGGGTCAAAAGCCTGATTCAACTGTTGGCTGTCTACATGTGGGAAGGGTAGTTCTGCTATGAATCCAGACCATCTCCACTTTAATGTGGATTTTAAAGGCTCACTATTTACTCTGGACCTTCTCAGAAGCAGTGCTAGGTGGTTGTCTACACAGCATTCCATTTTATTGTCGACTGCTGCTGATGCAAGTCACTTCTGTGAGGTCACAGTGGGGTGTACAGCCATGTGATTGACACTGGAGACCCAGAGGGAGTGACTTACACCACCAGCAGCAGACAGCATAGTGGATCACTGTATAGACTACTCCAGAATGTGCAGGAAACAGGGGGAAGTCTGGGCAACTTCAGGGTCAGAATACTCCTGGGGCAGCCCAGGGTATTTTGGCTAGTGTAGACCTGTCCAACAGCAACACACACACACACACACAAACTGGCATACACTTGCCTTCCATTTGTCAGTAATAGGATGCCCAAAAATGTGTCCCTTAATCCTATAAACCAGGGGTAGGCAACCTTTTTGAGCTGGGGGCTGGGTTGCACCATAAATAAACAAATAAATAAATAAATAAATATTTAAAAAATTAAAAAATTAAAAAATTTAAAAAATATGCATGTACACTCTCTCAGCCCCAGAAAAACCATAGCAAAAAGCCAAGAAAACCCCAAGAACAAGTAATAACAACAATAATCAATATCATCATGGTGGGTGGCGGCGGTGGCAGGAGCAGCCTGGGGCTGGTCCAAGGGCCTTGGGGGGCCGCATCCGGCCCCCGGGCCTTAGGTTGCCTACCCCTGCTATAAACATAGGGCTTATGAAGTCTACTTAACCTGGCTGACATATTATAATTCACAGGATGTTTTCAAATAGGTTCCTATTTACAATGGTCCAAACCAGTTGTTCCCAAACTTTGGTCCTCCAGATGTTTTGGACTTCAGCTCCCAGAATTCCTGACCAAGATGGGTGGGGCTTCTGGGAGTTTAAGTCCAAAACACCCCAAAAACACCTGGAGGACCAAAGTTTGGGAATCACTGCTCTAAACAAAAGACAATTGATTCTGGTAAAGGGTTTGTACATATCTTTGTAGAGAATTCCCACTAAAAATTCTAGGTTAATGTTGACATCAGTTCCAGATTTCGGAGGAAGCATAAGCCTCCTACTGACAATTATATGAGGTGGAAAGTTGGATCATGCCTACTGGCCCCACTCACTGCTGTCCAAGTATGGGGCACACCTGCATGGGAAAAGCCTCCTCTCCTTATGATCTGGAACCGTGTTCATGCAATAGCTATGTGTATTTAGCAGTCAGGCCCTCTATAGATGTGCCCCAATAAAAAGGAGGTGGACATGGAGCCTTAACGGCAGGGAAGCAGCCTGCCTTTTCCCTCATGTGCTTGTCAATAGTGTGGAAATGACTGGACAGGGTTTGACTTCCTACATGGTATCTAAACATTTTTTTTAAGGCAGGGAACAGAAATGAGTTCTTCTGCCTCCTCCTAGAGCACCAAATTGGGCCATTTGTAATGAAGGAAGACAGAGCTACCCATTGTGTGCCAAGTAATGTTTGAAGGGCATGTTGACAGAAGCATTATGAAAAGGACAAAGAGACCTTCTCAAGACAAAGCTACCATTCCAGGATTGTGACTAGGGGACATATATGTTTTCCAAAGCCTCATAATTACATGGCTTTGTTTTTCATTAAGAAGCTTTTGAAAACAGTAGAAGAAGGAAGGCTAGAGTTAAGGATAGCAGAAAGAGAACTCAAGATGATCCTAGATGCAAAAGAATAACAGCCTTGTTCAGATACAGATACAAAATGTTCATCCAGGTTAAAAGGCTGGACATTAATTGTCCAGAAATCTCCATGCTCTTGTCTTCCCCAAGATTACAAACAACAGTCTGAAGCTATGATACAAACTATTTACTCTGTCAGTTGTCCATTTTGAATTGAACCAGCTTTTGCTCCCAATGGCAAAGTGGCTATGTATTGTATAAAAAGTAAAAGGATGGTGTTTGTTTGTGAAGTGATCCAATAGCACCTTAGGGGGCAAATATATTTCAACATAAGCTTTTGTGGACTCCATGTCATCAGATTAATCAGATTTGCACAGTTTCATCCTGATTCTATGTGAATCGAGTTTATTCAAATGCATCTTTTCCCTGCTTCATCCCTCTGATATTTCTCTTATTAAGTATTAGAAAAAGACAGGAGGAAAAGAGACATACTGTTCCTGACGCAGATGCAAGCAGAAAGGCATACAATCAAGTTTCTACTTGTAACTGAACTGCTCTTGCACATTACTGCACACTGGTGCTAAACTGAATGTATCTGTAAATGTAAAGCCCTATCAAAATAAACCAGGTACAGACACATAAGAGATAGAATTCATCTGCCATTAATACGCCAAATGGGGATGATGGGAGTTATAGTGCCATATATTTGGGAAGAGATTGACAGTTTGTGGAAGGCTTTTCTACAATCTATGGTCATGCTAAAGATCCTCTTTGGGGCTTTGCAGACCAGCCTAAAGAGCCAGCCTGGGGGTGGAGTTGGGGCTGGGCAGCCGCACACCAGCCACCTCGACCCCACCCCGATGCCATCCTGATGCCGCGTGCCCGTACACACACTGCGCCAAAAGGGCGAGGAAGAGCTGCAGTGCTGGCTCTTAGAGTGGCCTTTTGCCACTCTTTTGGGGGTGGCAAAAGGCAGGATCGGGGCAGCGGCATGTGGTTGCTGCAGCCCCTATCTGCAATTCCCAGGGGCGGCTCTGTGCCACCCCAAAAGGCGGGTCTGTAAAGGCCCTTAGTTTACTGCCAAATCTGCTAACAAAGTGGGGTGGTAAAGACCACAGATCTTTGTAAATATCCTACTATGTTCATACTTACTGAATCACTGAGACAGTTTGTCTGAAAAAGAGACTTCTCAGGATAAGAGACATCCAGTGTGACATGTTAAGATCCTTAGCACCTTTGTGAAAAATATTAGCAAATAACATGCAGAGGGAATACCAGAGAGAACCTTGGTGGCTGCCTGAGACTTTAAATGCCCTCTCTAGGGAGGCAAGTATGGCTCTATCTTTGCTAACCTTCCGCTGCCAAGTGAATATGTTTTTATTCAAACAGGTTTTTAGGAACTAACTGAAAGGGCTTTTAATAGTGTGCTGTTTTGTTGACTTCTATGTTTGCATTTTAATTGATTTGTTTGAAATGGTTTTAATTTTATGGATAGTTTAACTGAATTTTAACAATAATCTTATGTATGTTTTGCTTATCTCTCTGAAGTGCTTTAAACTGTTTGAGCCACAATACTCAAAAGTAGATGGGCTACTAATGAAAAAGTAAAAATAAGCACATCAATAATAGCACCAGAGCTCCAGGCAAGGGAATCAGGTAATTTAGGATAAAAATCACTCTCCAAAGAAAAAATACAAGAGTATTCCTTGATATGAGACTTTGGGGAGATGATAGAAGTTGTAGTTCAATACATCTGGAAACATTAAAGGGGAAGGAAGAAATGAATTTTGATAGCTATAGGTTTTTGTTTTTTGTTTTGCTCCAAGCTCGAATCTTGCCAAACTACTCAAAGGACTCCCACTTGCATTTAAAACAGTTTGTGAGTCGCATTGACACTGGGTTGCTGAATCGATTCAGGCTGATGCATAGTTCCCATTATGGAAGTGAATTATTTCGTTATTCTATGTATTTGTGTAATTTATGACACTATTGTCATTCCCACTAGATTTGCACTGCTACAAAATGCATGCTCGGTATTGATTGCGATCGATCCATCCCGTTTTTTTTTAATGTCACTCATATGATGCGCTTCTATGCGTCATTTGTGACACAACCAATGGCTCGTCCCAGTAAACCCATACAAATGCAATAGTGTGATTATACTGTCAATTTTTTTTCATACTTCTATGTTATGTCAGAGACTACCACCCTTTTTTTCAAATTACCCAGTTACAGTTACAGTTACCCAGCTCCAGAGCCCGCTTGGCTTCCTGGGTTGGGAAAAAAACACTTTCAGTGGGTTTCTTTCCTCCACATGGGAAGGGAGAGGAAGGGAAAAGTCAGCACTCTTTGGCCTGGGAACAAAGGGATGGTCACCCAGAAGGGGAGCTGCCTTGCCTTTATGGGGGGCTGGTTGCACAATGGGGCTGAGGGGGGTTCCTGAAGCAGAGAAGCCCTTTTTTGTGAAAGAAAATCTCTTGGTGGTGGTGGTTGTTTTGGTAAGAGAAGGTTGTTCTCCAGAGAGCACCAGGCAAGGATTGCTGAGGGAGCCCAGGAGAAGGAGCAAAAGCTTCTGCTGTAGCTGGGTGTTAAATTTCACCACTTGCTTGATTTGCCATTATCTCGCCAAACTCATCTCTCAAATCTCCTTTCCTCTTGCCCGCATGGCTGCTTGAAGAGGAAAGGCGAAAGGCCATGCCTTGCCTCAAAGAGCAGCCTGGGGCTTCTGTTTTTGGTTAGCACTTCCCTGCTCGAATGAATGCAGACAAATGCATTTAGGAACTCAAAGGACAAGGAGTGGTAGCATCTCCCACAGGAAAAATATGAGTAAGGAAGAAGAGGAGGAGGAGGAGAAAGAAATGCCAGAGTGGAAGGGAAAGGAGATGCAGAGAGGGGGAAAAATAGTGGATTTCCCCAAAACCTGGGGCGGGATGGGTTACACCCCTCTGACAACCCTCTGGCATAGTCCCTCCCCTCCAGTGCGATGCAATTGAGATCTGAACGTCGTTCACGTTTGTTGGACATGACTGCAAAGTGATTCTTTTCAAAGGAATCACTAAAAGATTCAACTTCAAAAATAGTGATTATTTTGCATTTGTCTCGCTTCACTGCGATTCTCCATGATTCAAACCAAATGCAGTCAGGTCTGAAATCGTTTCCAGTGCAAATGAGGCACATATAAATTGATCAGCAAATCGGTTTAAATCAGTGGGAATGAGCCAAAGTGTCTGACCAGTTGCACTGAAGAAGTGGGGAGATGGGAAGATAATGGGATAGGGAGTTGAGGAAAACTTTCTACTTAATTATTCAAGAGCCTAACACTGTGTGATATAATAATTGTACACTATACACTAGGGGTAGGCAACCTTTCCCCTTTAAGGGCCGAGGGACTTCAGCTCCCAGAATCCCAGGAGCTATTGGCCAACATGGGACTATTGGCCAACATGGCTGAGGCTTCTGGGAGCTGAAGTCCCTCGGCCCTTAAAGGGGAAAGGTTGCCTACCCCTGTTATACACTGTTGTTATTAATATTTTATAATAATATACAGCAGAAAATAGTCTACAATATAATCAATGGAAAAGATGTTACAGAAGAGAGTCATAATACATCCCTACAGTGGTGTCCCTAGGGTTAGTGTCACCCAGTGCGGTAGCTCATGGTGTCACCCCCTGCATTGTCCTCTTCCCACTTCACACCATACAGAATCCTTAGTAATGCTTTTTTGCACTATTACTCATCAATCGTCATTCCTATACACCACTGAATGTGATGATAATAGTTGTGACATAAACAACTAGCAAAATTAAAATTATACCTTCAAATTAGAATATCATATGCACAATCTAAATATATTTACATATGCATAGTGACGATTTGGTTAAAATGTGATGTTTTTAAATAAAATTTTAAAGAAATAAAAAATCAAAACTTTACAAAAATTTAAAACGTTAAAAAAAATTAAAATTTGAAATTTGAATTTTGAAAAATTCTGGGGCCTCTCCTTTCTCCTCCCACTGAGCTTCACCCCAGTCCCACCATCTTTTAAAGTATTTTAAAGGGAAGCAAATGAATGCCACAGCCCGTTTCTGCCAAAAGGTAGGTGCTTGAGGAGCAGGTCACCCCCCCTTTAGGGTGTCACCTGGTGCGGTTTGCACCCCTAGTGATGCCACTGTATCCCTACACCCTGAGAAAACATTTTGCTTCCATACATGTAGACAAATATCATTATGTGGAAGTCAGTCTTTCAGGCCTAAAGGCCAGAAATTTTGGAATGTCCCTGACTGCTTGAGTGCCTTGGGAGCTGAGCAGATGAGGCAAGGATAGTATGGGCCAGTGTGGGGATGAGCAGATATTTACATGCCCATACACTGCTGTGCCATGGACCACTTATTGCCTGCCTGCACTGCCTCTGATGTGGATACCTGGCTGGACCCACGTGACCAGATGCTCCATTTCCACATCAGATGTCCCAAAACTTATGTGTTGGTACATAAGAGGTGCATGGGGTCATCTGGTCAGGGGTTTCTGCAGCTTCTGAGAAACTCTACAGCAAACACTAGGTCATTTTGGCCTGTGTTAAGTCCACTTTGCAACAGGATCAGATTGGGACTGCCATATCAGCATCTGGTTTGCCTGATCCTGGCCTAGAGGTATTGGCTTTCACCATCTGAACAAGACAATGCAAGGCCAAGGGGAACATGAACCTTTTGACCCTGGAGACAGCTTCTTGATCTCCTGCTAAGCAAACAACTCATCCCCCCACCCTAACCATATTCCATTCCAAGACTCACTTTTCCCTCTTGCATTCTTCATATCTTCTTCTCCAAAACCAGAAATTCTCCATCCCTTCCCTCTCACTGCTTTCTTGCCAAATACACCACACAGATTAGCCTGATTAACAACTGAACCATGTGATGTTCTGATATTTCTTCTGAGACAACAGGCTTTTGTGTTTTGCTGAATGTGACAGAAGGAAAGACACCCACCCTAATAACTGTAATGACTTAATTCACTAAAAATAACTTTTAATTTCAGTGTTAATTGGAGAATCTAGAAAGTTAGATGGCATCAGTAGAAATATCTAGCAAATTAATATCTCAACAAGTTAATCAACATGTTAATTCCAAGTTTTCTCTGGAGGGCATGATAATGGGGGAAGTTGAACAACAGACAGAGTGGCAGCAGACAGAATGATAAGAAAGAAAAGAAGGAAGAAAGAAAGAAAGAAAGAAAACAAAATATAGTTCTTTTCATACAAAGAAGACATAATTAATACAGTTCTTTTTATATAACAAGCCAACTATACCTTATCAAACGTCCATTTTCTATATAGTACTGTACTCTGAGGAAAGCAACCAAAGGAGGGCTGAACTTCTCTGTTCCCTTGTGAAAACAGATAGCAGAAAAAGGAAATTGGGCAAATATCGTATATCAAAACTGACTCTCATATCTTCTCCAGCATTCAGCATTGTCAACCATAATTCCATTCCTACATCAGGCATTTAATAATTTTTTAATTCTTCAATTCATTCTGTAGTACAATCACCATCAATCATCATGAATATTAGCAATGGTTGGAGTAACCTTGCTTTGCAAGTCCCTTATTCCTAATACACATGTCCTCAAACTGTGGCTCACAGAAGACAGGTGGTTTGGAAGCCCCTGCACCAGAAAGAATAGTAACTTTGACATCAGCTGGAACTCTGGTGGTGGCAGTGGCTGAATTTTGGCAGTGGCAGCAGGAACATGGCCCCCAATGGCTTGGGGTGGTTCTGGTTTCCAACCATCCAACTACCAGAAAGTTGCCTAATCTTGTTATACATGCTTATTCACAAGTAAACTGAACTACATCTGATGTGGTCTAATTTTATTTAACTTTCCCAACCCTTCCTGAAAAACAGCTAAGGAACACAGAAGTCAACCATAAGTGACTTCTAGTTGTGACTGTTAGTTGAAAATTGCAAGAAAAAGGCAAAGCAACCTTGGATCCCATTAAAGATGGGGCATACATTCAATAAACAAACCATGGAGCCAAAAACTGGCTGCTGCTCCTGCCATATCTTTCCACTTTTGTCCTTGACTGCTGGCTGTCAATTTGGCAAGTAGTCTCCACAGCTATGAAAACGTTCAAATGTCATTTTTGCAGCAGATCGCATCACTGTTAAAGCCAGCCTCCAAGACTGGCTGAAAAGCTGGCAATGTTATCCACACTGTAGAGGATCACTCCCTGCCACAAAATTTATGGCTAATTTATCAATAATAGGTTTCAAAAACAACAAAAGGGAAATTAAAACTTAACCAATACAAAAGGAAAAAAGAAATGAAGTTAGGGTTTAACTTGATAGGGAAGAATAGAATCTATTTGGCTGAAAATATTGGTGGACTGTGAGTAACAGAAACAAATGGCTTCTATTTTTTCCCTATAAAGTTTCCTACTACAGTCAATTGTCTTCTGAACAACCCTTTCACCATCTGAAACTGAGGGCCAATGCAGACCGCCCCTGGGAGCGCTGGATTGGGGCCATAGCAACCACACGCTGTGGCTCTGATTCTCCTTTTTGCCACTCCAAAAAGAGCCACCACTATGGCTCTTTTGCGCCCCTTTGGCGCAGCGTGTGTTCATGCTGCGCCAACGGGGTGCCCTGACGCCGCACGCTGTATGGTCAGGTATGTGGCGTGATGGTGGTGTCGGGGTGGCCAGCATGTGGTTGCCCGGCCCCAACTCCACCCCCAGCCCTTTAGGTTGGTCTGTATTGGCCCTGAGTCATCTTTGGCCTTTAAGAAGACTTGCATTTCTAGAGACTAGAGGTCTCCCCACAGGACCTTGGTGCCTTTTATTGTATATTATTTGGACAGTTCAACTTATTTGACTGTATTCTTTGTTTGATTTGAGAGTTTTTAACAACATATATGCATTCACATAAATATTTCAATATTAATTTTCATAAATTAAGATTTTATGACCCCTAAATTAATTTCTTTTCCCCTTTTAATATATCAATAATAACAAAGCCTAAATGTGAGCAGTACAGCAAACTGGCACAGATAAATAGATCTACAATGAAACACTACAAATGTGAATAGATGGAAGACATGACTTTGCTCCTAAGGGCCCTTTTACACTACACAATTATAAACACTGTGTTTCTGCTTTAACTGATATGATTCCAGCTTATGGAACCTGGCGATTTGCAGCGGAGGAAGGAGCATTTAGAAGTCTTAGCCAGAGAGCTCTAGTGCCTCCCCAGACTAGAAATTCATGGATTCCATAAGATGCAACCATCACAGCTGGTGAAAATGAAATCATAGTGCTACAATTGTGTAGAGTGAAAAGGTCTTAAGCCACAATGCACCCAGTAATATAATGCACACTTATTTGAGAATTTGCATGGGGTTTACTTCTGAGTGAATGTGGATAGGACAACATTTTAAGAACCACAGAAGCAACAGTAGGAATAAATCCATTGGCAAGAAGATTGATATTGGGCCCAAAAATGAACATTAGCTTTAGTTTCAACCAGAAATTGCAGTGTGCAACACTTGTCAATAATTTAACGTCAACAGCAAGCCCTGCCAGGCACATACTTTGCTTGTTTCCTTCTTCCACTCCTTTGGGAAGTATTTACAAAGCTTCTGCTCCAGGTCAATAAATACATATTCATTATCTGAAAGAGAAACAGAGGAACTGCTAGGACATGTGATATTTTTAGCAGAGTATGTTGAACCCCCTTTCTTCTTAAGTTAGTAACTGAATATTAACTATTTAATTGAATAATTTTTCAACATTTAAAAAGAATCTCCCTGTAATTCAAATAATCATTTGGAATATTTACCCCACATAGGCCTTGGTTACCTTATATTCTCTGTATAGCAAAGGAAAAATGGGAACCGATACTACATGGACTTCTACTTGCAATGCAAGTTTTTGCTTTGTTTGTTTTCACAGAGATTGAAAAATTTCAGATTTTGACCCTACTGGATTGAACTACAAGATTTTTTGCATATTATCTAACTTTTGTTCATTTTAAGACAGCAAATGTGGAGGGGGGGGGACTACTTTTCCATACACAGCACAGAGGTTTTTGTGCAAAAAAATTTTTTGCAAAAAAATCTAGAAAAATTGGGAAGTAAAACATGTTCTTTAAATATTTTAAATGCTTATAAGTCACCTTGGACCCTGCACAAGGAGAAATGTTGGATATAAATTAAATAAATAACAAAATAAAAATAAATAATACAAAATACAAAAATTTTCCAAACTTGCTGAAATGTGTTGAGACACCATTTCTTGATAAGAACAAAAAAATTGAAAATATTCTTCAAATCCCTCGTTCCTTTCACTCCAAGGAACACAGGATGGTGGGCATATCCCACATGGTGATGTGGAAGACCATCTGACACATGCTGACTCATAAACATATTTTATTGTTAAATGGTATATACTCCAAGATAATTGGGATTCAAAATCAGAATCCCAATTTTTCAGGGCATTTTTCAGACCTTCTTGTACCAAAGGTATAAGCCCTTTAAAATACAGAATGCTGAATGAGAGGTGTGGGGAATTATTCAAAAAGATTTGTTGGTGTGTGCCTTCAAGTCATTTATTGTATGCTGCCCTGCGATCCTCATATATAGAATGGGATATGTATATTTATATCAGGCCAATATGATTTAATGGTTCAAGCACTGGTTGTGCAATGGTTAAATGCTGGTACTGCAGCCACTCACTCACAGCGGCAAGGTTGTGAGTTTGATTCCAGCCAGAGCTCCAGGGTCGACTCAGCCTGGCATTCTTCCAAAGTCACTAAAATGAGTACCCAGCTTGCTGGGGGCAATTAGCTTACACACTGACAACTACTTAGGGAGTGCTTAGTTCACTGATAAGTGGTATAGAAATGTAACTGCTATTGCTATTGCATATAATTCTGGAGATCAGGGTTTGAATCCCTGCTCGGCCACAGAAACTGACTTGAGTGAGTCACATTCTCTCAGCCTCAAAGGAAGGCAAAGGCAAACCCACTCTGAACAAATCTTGCCAAGAAAATCCCGTGATGGGTTCACTTTAGGGTTGTGAGAAAATGAAGGGAAAAAAACCTATAAAATGCTTGGAGGTATACTCCGGTACTGTTGTTGCAATTAAAAAAAAATCTATGTTAAGTTCCTGTTATAACAAAAGTTTATTTATTTTATACATTACAGCATGCTTGGAAGCTTGGTGCCAACACAAGAAAGTGATATGAAGAAGGAACAGCTTGTGAAGAAGGGTCCACACCCAAAATGCATCAGCTGAATAAAATAAAGTTTTGTTATGAACAACATCTTAACAAACAGAATTTTTTATTGCAACAACAATACTGGAGCATACTTCTCATCTCCAATCATTTTAGGCTCACCATAGGTCAGAAGCAACTTGGAGGCACACAACAACTACTACAATAAATACCTTAATTAAGATAAATGTCTTGGGTCAGCCTGTGACTGGAAGAAAATCCCCCCCCCATTGTCATCTGTAGGGGATTCCTCTCTTGCAAAACTAATACTAAATTCAGAAAAGAGACTTTCTGAAGGATCAGAGCAAAGGTGAAAGGGTTAAATCTCCCATCACAAACTTGATGTGATTCCAGTAACAATTGATCCCCTGAGAACTAATATTATTTTCATCCCCAAAAGACTGCCAATTAAATTAAAAAAATTTTTTTACAACATGTGCAGTTTAGCCCTAAAGGTTAGTACCTGCTTCTTTACCACTACAGAGTAGAAGAAAGCTTACTCCCAAGTAGAGCCAGCACTGAGGCAGACAAGACACTTGCTTCCCCCCATGTCAGCAGAGGAACTAGTCTATGGTCCTACACTAATTTTTCTTAGAATTAGCAGGTCTACCCTAGTGTGCATTAAATATTTGCCACTGAGCTGTGGAGACATCCCATGTTGTTTGTATCTTGAAATGGACACACAACTGCATGACTGTTCAGGTGCACTTCTGGGAAGGGATGACTAAACACAGAAACTGAGTATTATTTGTGTGTGGAAGGGGGAGGAAGGGAAGGCAAGATTCATTAAGCCACTTTAGAATTTCATAAATAGTGAGCAATCTCCCTGCCTTTCTCTGTCAAGAACCCTCCTTTTTCTTACTCCCTCTCTCCCCAGACTGTTGTTTTGACCATCATCTACCCTTCGGTGCAGGAATGCAGCAGTACATTCCAACTCTAATGAGGTTAATATTTTCAAAATGCCAACCTGCAGCATAATCCTTCAGCTACAGAATCGCAAGGCCCTCCTTCACTCCAACTTACTCTCACATAAAAGCAGTGATCCCCCCCCCCCCCCCCCCCCCCCCCCCCCCCCGGCTGCCTGCCTGCCATGGATTAAAGGTGAAATTTACAGATTCCTGTCATGTGCTTAAGTTGCTTCTTCTTCTTTTTTTGATGTGTTCCTTTGATTAAATGAAATGTAAGCAAAATTCAATCCGATTAAAGCAGAAATGGAGGGGATAAAAAGAAAGGGGCTTGGATATGCACGCAAGCTTGCATATTTAAGTGTCATTTGCAAAACACTCTGATGGGAGCAGCAAGACAGCATTGCTTTGCTTTTCTGGGGCACATGGACTCAAACAGTAGCAGGGTTCACATCCAGAACACCCACACTCAGTAGCTCTATTCAGACAAATTGATCTCTGTCCATGGAGAAGCCAACTGGATGGGGAGGGGGGCATGGGGAGAGAACCCCTCTATCCCCACAATGAGAAGGAAGAGCTGATGCTACTAAGAACCTAGTTCAAATTCTTTTCCATACCTTCCCGCTCAGCAAGGAAATATCAAAGGGGGAAGAGTTGCTGCCCATCCACCAATACAGAGTAGAAGGCTGAAATATGGCTCACATTCAATGCTCTTAAAACAGTAACTTTTAAAAGGGCTTTTAGAACATGCAGAATATACCGCTTGCTCCACCACCAATGCACAACTGGGCAAGAAACATCTGAATTCAACTGCCCTCAAGTCAGCCCCGACTCATGGTGACCCTGTGAATGAGACACCTTCAAGACTCTCGGTGCTCAACAGCTCTGCTCAGGTTTTGCAGACTCAGTGCCATGTAATGATAGAATCTATTGGTACTGTTTGTGAGCCTTCTTTACATAACAGAAATTTTAGCAAAAAGCAACTTTACAAGTTATGTCTTGGAAATGAATTGAATCTGGTCCCAAAGTTAATAATATTCTCTAATAATTCTGACTAGTTCCGCCACAATGAAATAGTGGCAGGCAGGACAGCTATGGATGGGGCAGGGAGAAGAAATGAAAAAGCACTCCCTCCCTTCCTGTAATACACATATTCATAGACCAGGGGTAGGCAACTTAAGGCCCAGGGGGCCGGATGCGGCCCCCCGAGGCCTTTGGACCAGCCTCAGGCCGGTCCTGCCATCGCCACTGCTGCTGCCGCCCACCATGATGATATTGATTATTGTTATTACTTGTTCTTGGGGTTTTCTTGCCAAAATCTCTACAGGGGTTTTGCCATAGCTTTTCTGGGGCTGAGAGTGTGTGCATGCATTTTTTTTTAAAAAATAATTTTTTAATTTTTAAAAAATATTTATTTATTTATTTATTTTTGGTGCTTCGGCCCCCCAATTGTCTGAGGGACAGCAACCCAGCCCCCGGCTCAAAAAGGTTGCCTACCCCTGTCATAGACGAATGACCTATGGACGCTGACATGATTTGTAATGAGGCCCATGCTAACCGAATTATACTGTAATGCCCTCTTGCACACAAGCACAGATGCAATGCCATGGACATCTGCCAAATAATTTCTCTCCATGCTTACTTTTTACAACACTGATGCCAAAGAAGTGAGGATCTTTAATTTTCAGAATGTCGCAAACTTTGTCAAAAAGTTCCTGTCCAGTCGCTTTTACCTACAAGCAAATGAAAAGAAAGTGAAATATGTAATCAGCCTAACATTGAGACATATGGACACTGAGGTTAAAAAAACTGAAGGTGCAAAGTCCAAGTCTGTGCAAACTTTTGCAGTAGGGAATTTGGACTGCCTCAGGGCTGAGTGATTCATTGTATCATGACATGAGATAGCATGAACTGAACACACTGTCCCACGGCTTATTAATAATGGACCACAATTCCCTGTATTGCTCACTATTAGCTATGTTGATAGTCTGCTGGGACTTGCAGTCCAACATCTGAAGGGACACGTGGTTCCCTTTCTTGGCTTGTTGGAAGCATTTATTATTGGATTTTAGAGCATTATATTTTATCACAATGTTTACTGCTCTACTATTAATAAGCAATACTCAGATTCTGGTCAATATTTAAGAGATTAACGTTATATGACTGCAAAGGTAAAACAACTCCATAGCACTGGATAGTTTCTTATGGTGTACAGTACAAGAGCAAACAGTGAAAGTCAAGTACAGTTGATAAGTCTGCATATTGGGGTCCACTGTGCAGTTTTAAGCAAGCCACACATTAAGTTCATATGTAACAGGAACAATACTTTGTGCAGCTGAATCATGATTTATGTTTTAATGTTTGAAGCCCACCATCAAAATATATTTAGTGTTAGACCAACAAATCAGTGCCTGGAATCCCAGTTTCTGACACATGCTAAGTGTAGGTTTCTGTTATGTTTGAATTCACAGATGACTGATAATCCACAGTTAGGACCACTGCTCCACTTCAAGAGGCTTTGATGTTATGGAAACAGTGGTCCTCCACTTCAAAAGGTGGCTGCACCATAGATATATGAGCGAACCTTTGAAACTGTTCCTGAGTAGATGGAGAACAAGAGCAGACAAGGAGCTGCAAGTAATGGTTTATCTGTTGCATATCTGGAAGCTCAAACCATGATGGAATTTCTTAACTTGGGGGCTCTGCAGACGGTGCAAAGCACCATCTTGGAGCCAGGGAAGGGGAGGGGCAGCCACATGCCAGGCGCCCCAACCCCTTCCCGAGGACGTCATCAGAGCGTGCGCCATTGCACATGGCGAGTGCTCTGATGATGTCCTCCCAATGCAGCTTCCGGACATACTGCGCCGGAAGAGATGCAGAAGAGATGCACACCATCTCTTCAGGTGCCCCTTTTGACCACTCTGGAAGGAGTGGCATTTTAGCGCTCCTTCTAGGGCCGGCAGAAGGGTGGATTGGAGCCACTGCGTGTGTTAACAGCGGCCCCAATCCTCCGCTTCCCGGGGCGGCCCATGGCCGCCCGTCTGCATCCCTTCTTGGTTAGCAAAAACTGTGGTTTCCTGTTATGACTACCAAAGTCTCTCACAGTGCTGTTTCAAGGAGAAATAAGGTCAGGGTATATAAATCATGTTGTATGGTGAAAAGGGTTGCCTCAATCTTCTCCATTCTGGTACCTTCCAGATATTTGGAACTACAACTTTAATAAGCCTTAACCAACATGGACAATGATCAGTGTAGTCCAACATTTCTGGAGGGCACCAGACTGAGTAAGGAAGGTTATATAAAGTTAAAAATAAGTGATATATTTTTGGAAGTCAAAAGGAAATGGCACATAATCACATGGTTGTGTAAACACTTTGGAGCATAAGCTGTTTTAGTTGATAATCTGTACAAAGTGCCTCTACTTCCCTTCAGTTTTTCTTATAACAGCTGACAGAAGCCATCTAGACGTTGTGTTTTTCAGAAATACTGTTTTGACTGAAAACTATCCTTTTGTAGAATCAAGGCAATGTGGAAACACTTTCAAGAACAGCATGAAATAAGTATCTGATACTGTGGATGAGAGAGAGAAGGCCTTCCAGCAAGTGTTGAGAGAATTTTTAAAGCCATCATATACTACTGTGAAAAGGAAAGGGAGGAAAGACAGGTTTGAAAAGTAGGAAGAGCAGCAAATCCATACCAAGATCTGTCTAAAAACAAAGGGATAGAATTTAAGCACAGAGGAATATATTCATGTAGAGTCACTTGAAACTAGGAAAGAGAATGGCAAAATCATGAGCAGGTCCCTTGTTTATCAAAAGAAAGATCTATCCTTTGGCTTCTTGAAGCCTCTCCCATGCTTCAAGGATTAATGAGGGATTTGCACAGCACTCTGAAATGTGGGGTGAAGCAACCCATGTCTGACGGTCATTGGAGTAGAGGCAGATGCATGAAAAGAACTCATGTCTGGAGAGCCCATGAGCAACAACTCATATGTGTTGGGCTGTGGGATTTTCTCCATAATGCAGGGATTGGGTAATCTGTGGTCCAAAACATGTTTTTATGCAAATGATGGGAGTCCAAGAAGAAAGAAGGAAGGGGAAGGGTGATGAAAATTGCAGGGAGGAGCCACTTTAATTGATTCAAACTGTAAGGAAAGGTGGGAACAATAGCGGGGTAGATGCAACCTGGACAGAGTAATGGAAGGAGCAGAGTAATGAAACTGGAACTCTTTTACACTATATAATTATAATGCTATGGTTCCACATTAAGTGCCATGGTAACATCTTATGGAATCCTGAGATTTGCAGTTTAGGGAGAGGTACTTAGACTTTTCAGTCAGAGAGCACTAGTGCATCACTGAACTGAAAATCACATGATTTCTACAGGATGTTGCCATGGCAGTTAAAATCAGAATCATAGTGCTATAATTGGTTAGTGTGGAAGGACCCCACAAACAATCATTTCAGTCCTCTTGTGACATCCATCTGTCTTTCCCAGCCTGCTGGGTTTGAGGGAGAAGGAAAAAAGATGGGTGGCAGATGGAGAGAAAGGGAATGGCTCTGCCCACTTCTGGTTCCACTCACTATGGGTCTGGGGCTCCCAACATGATTAAGGAATATCTGAGCAACAGTGGCCTTCTAGGTACTGTTGGACTGTAGCTTCCATCACTCCTGCCCATTGGTGATGCTACTACTCCTAGGAACTGTAGGCAAGCTTTCTCATTATGTATATGTGAATATGCCATTTTTTAAAAAGAATCTAAAATCTGAAATACTTCTTGTCTTAAGCATTTCAGATAAGGAAGACTCAGCCTGTATATTAGGATGACTGGAGCAAGTTGCCTTTTAGAGACACAGGGGGGAAGCAGATGGGCAGCACGGGGCCGCCCCAGGAAGCTGTGGATCGGGGCCAAGGCATCTGCATTCCTCAGCCCCGCGGCGCAGCTTCGCCGCCCAGGAAGTGCTCCTTCCACAAATCGCCGAAGGTGCACCGCAAAAGGCTGCCGGCGCACCTTCGGCGCCTTTTTCACCGCAGTGTGTGTGGGCGCTGCGGCAGATAGGCATCCTTGGAGCGCCGGACATGCGGAGGGTCCGGCGCTCTGACGATGTCTTCAGGAAGGGGTTGGGGCGCCCAGCATGTGGCTGCCCCTCCCCTTCCTTGCTCTGAAGACGTCTGCTTAGGCCCTCACTCTGAACTCAATAACACTTTAAAAACCCCTCAGTGTTTAAGATACCATATGATTCTTTCTATTGTTTTTGCTACAATAAAGTAACACAGCTTCTCTCTTTCTCTCTCACACCCACTTTACACAGCTACATCTCTCTCTCCCCTTATAATGAAGTCTTTCTTCAGGTTGGGTATCCCTTACCTAAAAATCTGAAATGCTCCAAAATCCAAAACTTTTTTCATGGATGGCTGATAGTGACACCTTTGCTTTCTGATGGTTCAGTGTACACAAACTTTGTTTAATACACAAATTATTAAAAGTACTGTATAAAATTACCTTCAGGCTATGTGTATAAGGTATATATGAAACATAAATTAATTTTCTGTTTAGACTTGGCTCCCAGATATCTCATTATGTACATATATCCAGGTATTCGAAAATCCAAATAAATAAATAAGTAAAAATCCAAAATCCAAAACACTTGTAGTCCCAAGCATTTTGGATAAAGGATACTTAACCTTTATAGCACAGATTATTACAATTCCTGATCTTGGTTTTCTTTTCTATTCTTTTTATGGGAATGGGTGTATTATGTCTGCTTGACACTATAAAGAACCAGTGGAGACAAAATAATTTTTTACAACTTAATGTTACTGGTTGATTCTATTCTTATTGAGTTTTTTTTTGCCTGCTTCTCAAACTGGCAGAACCAAAGAGATTCCTTAGATTTCACGTGATCCTTACAACTCAATGCCTTTTTGCTCTATTTGTACCAAAAATATGTATATATATTTTTTAAAAACTTTGATTTGTTATTATATTCCAAACAGTGTACTTTGCACATATCAAATATGGTAATTTTATGCAAAACTAAGTTATATATAATATATTTTATATTCCTAAAGTAGCAATGTGGCTTTCAACCTGAAAAAGGTGTTAATATTGTGATTTGCGATTTTTCTAAAAATGGGCATTTTTCTACGTGAATCCCCTCCCCAGTTTTTCCCCCTCATAGCTTTGAAATATCCAGAAATGTTACATCTCTAGTTATTTTAGACTTCCACAATCCCTGGTCATTTAATAAAACTGAATGGTGTTTGTGGTGGTTACAGTCCTACCACTGGAAGCATATGGAACCAAGTTATCCTCTCCTGGTCTATGTACCTGAGGCATCAAGAAGACAACATTGAACCAAGAAGCTCACCATCTAAAGCGAGAGAGTGCAAGAAAACAGGAGACTGAAATGGTAACCAAAAGGCAAAAGAAGATGAGAAGGGAGGCAAGAATCATAAGGATAACAAATATTCCCATTCGAGTATAAAAATGTCAAGAAAAGAGGGGAGGGGAAAAAAACACTCCCACTGAGTATCTTGCAAAGAAAAGCACAGTAAAATTAAATCAAAACAGACACAGTTGTGCGAATCCTCCTTTAACTCTTCAGTTGCAAAGGGCATGATGAAATGGAGTGACACCCTAACATATCCCCTTGGCTATTTATGCTGCTTTTTCTGAAGCCTCTTTGAAGGGCCACATTAGTGAATTACTTTGAACATGTACAGCTCTGTGCATTTCTCACCAGAGATGCCTTTAAAGTGCTCTGTAACTTTATACCTGTCAACAGCAACAGATCTTTTAATCAGCTTTCCCTTCTTTTCTTTTCTTCTTTGGCAATGGCCATTTTATTGGCAGAATAGATGAAAAGGAAAACAGGCAGGTCTGTGCATGGAAAGAAGATGCTGGCTGACCCAAAATATATGCATTTTCAAAAGGGACTCCCCCCTCCAAGCAGGTGCACACTGTATTAACAAAAAACAACCCATCAGCTCTTTACTGAAATTTGCCTCCAGTAATAAGATTCCCCTCTTCTTTATTGCACCAATTTTAAAAGTATAGAAATCCCGCACTTTTAAAATCAGTAACAGAACAAAGGAATCAATTCCTTTATATATATTTTAGTGCAAAAGAACCACCACAGACAATATGTTCCACCATTCTCTCTCTTAATACGTAGCCTACATTTCACCAATCTGTAGGGGCAAAATATTTTATCTTCATTTTGCACTGGGCTGATACAAAGAGATGAGATTGTAAAATATGTTTCCCCCATATTGAAGAAAGAATGCCGCGTTGGAAAAACATCAGATCTCAGGTCAGTGGGTATGAAGGAAAAGTTACTTGATAAGGTCCACTTGAGTCTACTCATATGTAAGCAATTTGTTTTGCTTTGAAATACTGTGTAATCAATTGAAAGGAATTTCAGAAAAAATAAACACAAGAGTCAACAAACTCCTTCCAGAAAGCAGTCTGTCAATTGAGAGGCAAGTGTCAATTTTTCGATAACCATGGGATTTTTGGCTGGCAATTTTTTTATCTCCACAATCAAGCCTTCAAAAACTATTTACACTGGCTACTTGAATATGCTAACAACAAATCTGTGTGTAATCTCAGATGGAAACTTAAACTCACTTACCCCAACGGTCACATTGAGCTGGTCTCTGTTTGGCAGCAGCACACACATGCTCCTAAACTCTGGTGGCATCTTGTTTGGCAGTAGTTGCTTGCTCATGGCAGAACCAACCATAAACTTCTCATACCCGCTCCACCACGAAAATGACAGCAGCAAACAGTGTCGGGAACCAAACTTTTTTTCTCTCTCTCTAACCTGAGAAACATAAATCCTCAGCGTTTGTTCACAGGGATAAAATGTGGAAGTACTGAGCAGTAGGGACGCTCGTTCATTAAAGACATATCTTTAGCTTCATTCCAAAGAGCAGCACTAACAGCCAGGCATCTGAAGAGGCTGCATTCAAAGCAATGTAGTCATAAGTAATTCTGTCATTAGTCAGCTCTTTCCGCGATTAGTGGCTGGCTATATTAAAGTGTAGGAGAGTATGCAAACCTCTGGAAAGTTATCTCAGCTTCAGGGAAATAGCATGTACTGCACACACATTTTCTTCTCTTGAATCATTCTTTTTGTCCCCCATGCCAAGAATTGTAGCCCAATGTTATATTCTGTTTTGTTTTTCTGCCCCTTTGTCTGACCCACATGGGTGCTCAGTGGTTAAAAGCACAATAGTATTTGGAAAGTTAGAGAAAACAGTGCAAGATGCAAACAAAGAATGGGAGGAGGGAGAGAAATAGTTAAAGACTACCAAGCACAAGATTACAAAGTCAACAATAAACAGCCCCATAGTGTGGGCAGCTTTCCAAAAGGTGAATCAGAGAAGGAGCAATCACGCGCCTTTGTGGGTTTAGGAGTATTAGTAAAAGTATGTGGGGAGGAAGAAAGACTTTTTTTCTCCTTTCCAGCACCTGATTAGTAAATTACGCTGGACTTGGGTGGATATGAGACATACCACAGCAATGTATTGTGTAAACCAGCATTACATCTGTATTTCTGAACATACTAGATACCAGGGTAAAGCACAGGGCAGTATTGTTACCCATTATGTCCTGGTTATGAACCTCTTAGGATATCACACTCCTCATTTTTCCCCAATCTGGGCATGGGACGGGATCAGGCTGGGATGGACTGGAATGAGTGTTATCACAAACAAAAATGCCGCTGCATTACTGCTTGATCATCACCTATCCCCCATCCGTGCTTAGCCAGCTGATTTTGGTAGTATGGAAGATTTCCGTACTACCAAAATTGGCCAGCTAAGTGCCGCTGAGGGACAGGTGGTGGTTGGGTGGCAGCGCAGCAGCATTTTTATGTGTGATAACATCCATCACAGCCTGTCACAGTCCAATCCCGTCCCGTGCTCAGATCAGGGAAAAAGGTAAGTACAAAAATCTCCTTAGACCTGGCTGCTGCTGGAAATAGAACATTGAGCTAATTAAAACAATCCTCTCGTCTGGGCTCTTTTTTGATGTTTCAGTAACGTGAAGAGAGATTCATGCAGAGCATGGAAAAGCCGATTTTGTGGGGTGGTGGCAGCTGGGAATACAGCTCCTAGAACTCTCCAGCCAACAGCCATGCTTGTTGGGGGATTCTGGGAGCTGTAATCCAAAAAATAATTCCACCAATTGCTGGGCTCATACAACCTAATTTTATGCAGTGATCAGAAACAGCTGTTCATTCATTCCAAGAGAAATGCAAAAATTGTGTAGTTAAACAGCCTTCATGTACCTGGTATATTCAAATGGAAAGCAAAATTCTAGGGTCAAAGCAAGTAAGGGTATTCTGAAATGACTGATCCTGTATACATGTCTTCTTCAGATTCACCATGCTGGCATTCAACAGGTAAGCGAAACACTGTCCAAACTGGACTAACTAAGCACAATAAAACTGTGTTGCTGTTAGCTGCCTTCAAGTCAACCCTGCCCTTAATGATCCTATTAAAGGGTTTTCTGGCCAAGATTTATTCAAAGGAGGTTTGCCTTTTTCTTTAGATGAGAAAGTGTGACTTGTCCAAAGTTAACCAGTGGTTTTCCATGGTGGACCAGGGATTCGGCCTAGTCCAACATTCCAACCACTATACCATGCTAGTTCAGTAAAATATGAACTCTCTAAACCACACTATAATACTTCACCTGTATTGGCTCTGGATCTGCCCAATATTTGGGCTCACAGAACAACATTTGTAACATATATAAAACACAAAGCAAACTACCAGTAATATTCTGGCAGCCTGATGATAAGGCCAGTGCTGTATTTCTAGAGCAAATCCAAACTTATGCCCATCATTCCAGCTCCACCACAGGGTTCTCACTGCATCAAAATATATATCATGGAAGCTCCCATACTAGGGTTGACTTAATGGTGCTTGGGAACCAATGCTTTTCTGATTGTAAATGAAGGAATCAATATACAGCCGGCCTTCCATTTTCACACGGTATCCATTCCAGATCCCTCTGCAAAAACTGAGATTTGCAAATATTCAAGCTCCATAGGCTTGAATGGGGTACACCCCATTGATTTAAATGGAGGTCGCTCCTCCATGAATATGCAAAACCGTGGACTTCAAGTCCGCAATAATGGAAGGCTCACTGTACTATAATAAGATACTCCCAAGAATGGGTTCCATGGTTTGAAAATGAGCAAATTTTACATAAGCTTTCTATTTTATATACAATATAATCTACATCTGGTTGTCATGAACACAGCCAGGTAAACAGTTGCTCAACTGATGCAAATGGTCTAGTCCAGCGATTCTCAAAGTGCGGTCACTAGGAATGAAGTAAAGATTCAGGAAGGCAGGAAAAGGGATCAGCAGGGGGGACTTTCAGTCAAGATATTGCCATGCAAGAAAGACATGGGGAACCATGGTGGGGATAAGAGTTGCATGGAATTACTCTTTTCAGTATCCCTTAAAACTACTGTGCAGCCTAGTTGATATTTTTAATAATAATAATAATAATACGGTTTATTTCTATACCGCCCCTCAGGCAAGCCAATCGAGGCGGTGAACAACAATGTAT
>CM034701.1:324446614-324476571 GCA_020142125.1 Phrynosoma platyrhinos
CGCTTGAGCCGCTGGTGGAATTGCGGCTGGGAAGGGAGCTCTTAAGGGAGCTCTTTTCTATAGTGGAGTCTCCCACTCTTTGCCTGCCTGCATAAGCTCACTCCTGTGGCACCATTTTGGGACAGACTAACAGACTGGAGTGAGGAGTTAAGAGCATATGGTGTGGTGGATAGTGGTGGCAAAAAGAAGCTTTCACATTTGGGATCCTGCTTAAGCTTTGTGAATTTTGCTAGGACTTGGCTGACAGATTGGAGTTGTGCTGCTGGTCCTGCTAGTAGTATATAGGGGTAGCTCCTGTCAAAAAATGATTTATGACCTTTTGATGCCTGTCAAAGAATGATTTATGACCTGTCAAGAATGAGTTATGACCTGTCAAAATGGATTGATGTATGACCTGTCAAATTGATGGGTGTGTCCCTCTACCGGAAATGCTAAGGTGGGACATTCTGGTCATGTGACTGACCCAATCCATAGTGGGGTATGGTTTGACCCCTCCCCCTGACCCCAGGGGTTCCCATTAGCGCCCCTTGAGTCCATATGACCCCACTTCCCGACCAATGGCTGCATATTGGTGGCCTCTTCTGAACCACGTGTCCCAAACTGCCCAATCGTACTAGATTTTCCATGTTTTCTGATTAGGCCCTTGAGTTCACGTGCGCCTCCTGACCAATGATTTGGTCCCCATGAGAATCACATGGTTCATGTTAGCCAACCAGAAGGCTGGCTGCAGAGAGCTGTAGCGAGAAGCTGCCATTGTATGCATGCCCAGACATGGTCTGCGGAGGCAACATGGAGACACTGAGCACACCAATGTGTTTGGCTGCATCTTCTACAAGGAGAATAAAACCCACAAGGATACCATCCTGGCCAAATAATTATCACGGGTCTGTGGCATTGCCAACACCCATTAGTATGGGTGAGAACTCACATTCTAATAAAGAAAATTGTGCTCCAGAGGAAGATTCCCATAACAGGCAGGTAAAAATTCAAGTCCAAAACATGTTTTTGTATTTGAGACTCCAATGATAGAGATCCAAAGCAATAAACATTTTAAATTACAGAGGCCTGGAACAAACAGTACTCAAGCTGCTGCAAAAGATGGTCCTTGCAACTTAGCTCCCTTCCTAGATGTAACAAGTGTCTTGGTGTATGTGTCTTCAAGCCACTTGTTGATTTATGGCAACCCAATGAAATTTTCATAGGGTTTTTTTTTAAGGCAAGGAATACTCAGAGGTAGTTTTGCCAGTTCCTTCCTCTGAAATATAACCTACAACACCTGGGTCTCCCATCCAAGTACAAACCAGGGCTGACCCTGCTTAGCTTCCAAGATCAGACAGGATCTGGCGCCTTTAGGGTGTCACATATTACTCAGAATCAAACTCCATTGCACAAAATTGCATCACAAAGATTAATTCTTAAGCTGCTGTGAGTAAAAAAGTAAAAACAAGAACCTAGCTATGTTAGGTCATGTAATTACTGGATGACAGCTTATAGGATATTAGGAGGGCCCAACACATGTCCTGGACAGACCCCTAAGGGTTTGGCAGCCTACAAAAGGCAATCAGAATGTCCTTCATCATGGGATTACAATTGGCTAAGTTGTCAGGCCTTTTTACGCTAAATGAATGTATAAGATTGTGATTATACTATGAGCATATTCCTTCCTATAATTTTCTTCTATTGCATATAGCTTCATCAGCTGTTACCTATCTAGAATGTCTTGTTGATTTTAATCAAAACAGTCACAATTTAAAGATTCACAGTAAATTCAACAGGAAACAGGCAAAGACCCTTGGGGGCCTTAGACATTCATTATTTACCACATTTTGATCCACCTACCTATGATATGGGGCAGAGGCAAGGTAGTCTTCTACTCATCTGTGGACTGAACTATGTCAAACAGCAAATGCTTAGGGCAAAAATAAGTACTGTATGACTTAAAATGGTGTTCATCCTGAGTAGGAGCAAAGCAAGTGCTGCTGTACTTTTGTTTCTTGGACTTTTAATTCTTCTTCCTGTGGTGCTACCTATTCTTTTCTTTTTCTTGGCCAACCCATGTTTCATAGAATCAGAGAATCACAGAGGTGGAAGATACCCCAAGGGCCATCACTGCCATCCAAGAACACAGAATCAAAGTACTCCTGACAGATGGCTATCCAGCCTGTTTAAAAACTTCCAAGGAAGGAGACTCCAAAATCATTACAGTTCACTTCCAAAGAATGTAATGTCTGGTCAATATCTTTCAGTAATCCATAGCATACTAGCATACATCTGGTAAATGTTCTTCTAGATGACACTGCTATCTTTGCTTTTGTGTCCCCTAGTTTTATAAAATGACTCTAGGTGCAGTATTTTTAAAATATAGATCAGGATACCTTAACCCATTCCTGTTGGTAAACAGAAGGGGACTTCTGCCAGACTCTTCCCTCTCCTGCTGCTTGATATAATGAGGTGACTTTACTGCATCTTCAGTTTCTAGGGTGATGGCAATCAAAGCAAAGGACAAGGGGAAGTGCAATAAGATGGCAAGGTAGAAAGGAGCCTTGTTTTTAAAAGATGTTATGCATTGTATATTAATCTGTTGTTCCCCACCTCAATCTATTGGGAGAGGCAGACAAGAAATAAAATTAATAAATAATAATGGTAATCATCATCATCTAAAATTCCATTATATAAAATAGTATAATTGATCTGGTATAGTTGATCTTGAGAACTAAGCAGGGTCAGCACTGGTTAATACATGGATGGGAAAATGTCAACCAATACCAGGTGCTTTGGGCTATATTTTGGAATAAGGAACTGGAAAAACCACCTCTGATTATTCCTTGCCCAAGAAAATGCTATAAAATTCATGGGGTCACCATAAGTTGACAGGAGACTTGAAGACACAAACACACACACAGCTGAATGCTACTGGTGTCACTGGATTTTGTATGCACTCTGCTATCATCAGATGAGAGGAATGCATTATATTGATGCTCTTTCATAGTGTAGCTCTTTATTCCCCAAACTGGAGACTTCTAGATGTTTTGAATTACAATCCTCACCAGCCTTGACCATTGTGTTTAGCATCTGCAGCTGATGGGAGAAGTCTAAAACACCTGGATGATATTTAAATACCACTGGGGAGAAAGCTGGTGCAACTCATGCACTGTATCATCAAAAATGTGTTAGCTGCATCTTATTTTTCCCATTATAGTGGGTGACCTTCAGACTTTAAAGTATAATCCCCACCAAACCAAGCCACTATGGCTAATGAGGAGGAATGATAGGAAACCACATCCAAATATCGCCGGGTAGACATGCAGAGAGTTGAAGATTCCCAGTATTTTTAGATGCTGAAAAAAAGTAGGGTCTTTGGGTTCTGTCAGATATTCTCTCCTATATCACCTACATCCAAAAAGGACATCAGAGGAGAGGAGATAGATTACAGCTCCCAGTTCTTTGCAAGTTTCAGTTAGTTAATACTCTGCCAAAGCTCCAAGAAAGAACAAGCAAGAAACCCTCTGTTTCCTGTTCATAGTTCAGCTGAAATGGGAAAGAAACAGGGGAAAGGGACATAACCTCAATCTTTCCAAAGCTTCTGGCATTGTAAAGCAATAGGAAAGGAAGGTTATGACTTATTTCCTTTCTTTTCCTCTCCACTCCAGTTCATTCAGTGTCAGACTATTTGTAGATGACATGCTTATCATGTTTTTGCAGAGGTGCTCCCTCAAGTGGTGAAAGACATTTGTTTGTCATAGCTTTTTTTCATCTATGTATCTTACATTTCACATGCTTAGTTTTGTAGCTGATCATTGGAAGGTAAACATAGGCTTAATTTGTACATCTGGCTATCAACGCATGTATCTCAGGAGAAATCCTACTGTGACAAGGGAAGCCCATTGTGACAGGTAAAATATTGTAAAAAATTCATATTCCCCTTAATGTCTGGTTGGGTCTTGGATGAGAGGGTTAGAAAAATGTACAAAAATGTACCCTCTATGTATTATTCAGGGATGTGGTGGTTCAAGTGGTTAAGACACCGACTCTGTTGATTGCAAGATTGGCAGGTTGGCAGTTTGAGGCCCGGCTGCTGCATAATGGGGTGCGCTCCTGTCACTAGTCTCAGCTTCTACCAATCTAGCAGTTCGAAAGCATGCAAATGCAAGTAGATAAATAAGTACCACTTTGCACTGTCTGCAGAGGCCCTTAGTTACTATTGTTTGGTGATTCCATCTCCACATTGCAGCCTCTTTCCACATCCTCATGTCCCATCCCATCCCGTTTAAGAGGTACCTCAATCCTCCTGAGAGATTTTTTGGGGGTCCAGAGGCTACAGAGGAAGAGAGCAGACATGCCAGCCTTCTCTCACAAGCTTCCTCCAGAATCCAGCCCATGATCTTTCAACCTAACTTACCTCACAGGGTTATAGTAAGAATAAACTGAGACAATAACAAGTGCAACAATCATAAGGTAGAGCACTGAATATAAATGCGAAAAATCAATACAATAGTAAGTATGTATTTCTTGCTTAGGAAGATCCTATGAAATTCATGGGGTCACCATATGTTGACAGTCAACTTGAAGGCAGGAAGGCAGGCTGGCATACAACTAAATAGCAAGCAGGCTATAAAAAAATAGCAATTCCTGCCTCACTGTGCAATGCAGTCATAGTAAAGAGGTTAGCAAAAAACAAAAATAGCATTATCCCTATTTTTTTAAAAGAAAAGGCACAACATAATATTTTATTTTTTTAAAAAAATCTAAGCTAATAGTACAAGCATGTGTGATAAAGCTCAGGCAACCAGAAAGAGAGTAGGTTCACTCAATTAGACTGTGAACCTGAAAGCAACACACATATTTCTATACAGATGGCTTTAGCCTAACCATATGTCAGGGTTTTGTTTATTGCAAATTCTGACCCCTTAACCTCAATTAAACCCTGAAAGCCCAGCCAATACATTGTAGAAGAATTAAAGAAAGAACAAAAGCCACTCATTTGTCTCCACTTTTGTTGCTACTTGTGGTTGTGCTTTTAAAAAGTTACTGAAATTTGAAGCCTCCAAGAACGCATGCATCAAAATATAATTGTCCTCTCAGGGACCAACTTAAATTTCCCCAGAAACAGACAGATAACCCCCCTCCTTATGTTATTTACATCTCTGAGATGCCTTCACAGCAGTATTCCCAGAGGCTACTCTGAGATCAGAATGTTGGATTAGATAAACCTCTGATCCGGCAGGACTCTCCTTATGCTGTTATGTTGAGTTGATTCTATACATTGAACGTAACACATTAACATTGCAATTCAGTGCTAAATTCCAGGGAGTTAAGGTGCAGCATTGTAAGCCCCAATGACTTCAGTAGGGGTTGCTTACAATTAAAATTAAAAATGAAATGTCTTTTCCCACAAACAAAGCTAGGGCTGCTATCTGGGATGGGTCAAATTGAGCATCCAGTATGTTCAAATCTCTTCTGGCTGGCTGTTTATTTCTGAGTCCAGTTCAAGCCCTCAGTGACATGGAACCTGGATATCTTAAGGACCTTCATCCTCCCCTATGTCCCCTAGTCAACCTCCCAGGTCCAGTCTTGAGTTTCCCTGTCAACTGAGATTGAAAAGACAAGCACAAGAAGGCAGGGCCTTTTTGTTGGTAATCCTAGACTTCTGGCATGCCCTTTCTTCAGATCACTGAACAGGTTGAACATCCCTTATCTGAAATGCTTGGGACTATAAGTGTTCGGTATTTTGGAATTTCCCCCCAGATTTTGGAATACCTGTGTTCGTATATATGAGCCATAATGAGGCTGGAGGGAGATTGAGAATCCATGAAATGATGGGAGGCATGGATTCCTGCCATTTAATAGATTATTGTATCTCTCTCCAATCATATTGCTTGAGGACGGAGCAAGCTTTTTTTCTGCTACTCCAGAGACTATGACCTGGAGCAATGGATTCAAGCTATAGGAAAAGAGATTCTATCTAAAAATTAGGAAGAATTTCCTGACAGTAAGAGCTGTTTGATAGGGGAACACACTTTCTTGGAGTGTGGTGGAGTCTCCTTCTTTGGAGGTTTTTAAAAGAGGCTGGATAGACATCTGTTAGGGTGCTTTGATTGTGTGTTCCTGCATGGCAGAGTTGGACTGGATGGCCCTTGTGGTCTCTTCCAACTCTATGATTCTATTATTCTTTCCAGTCTCCCAAATTCAGTACAGGTAGGTACTACACTACTTGTATTGTAGCTCAAAAAGTTCTGAATTTTGGAGTACAGTGGGCCTTTAGTATCCACTGGGGGTTGGTTCCAGAATCCCCTGTAGATACTAAAATCTGTGAATGCTCAAGTCCTATTAAATATAATGGCATAGTAAAATGGTATCCCTTATATAAAATAGCAAAATCGGGGTTTGTTTTTTTGGAATATATATATATATATATATATTTATATATATATATTTAAATATTTAAATATTTTCAAGCAGTGGATGCTTGAATCCATGGATAAAAAATTAATGGATACGGAGGGCTTACTGTACTCTGGAACATCAGAATTCTGGATAAGGGATACTCAACCCAAGTGCACTGCCTCTTTATAATGGCCTTTGAGTAAATCTGAACCCATCATCTTTATTGTTGATTTTCATAGCCTATTGTGTTGATGTGTGGAGACTGAGACTTGACCACACAGGCATGGGTGCAAAGGGTAGGCATTGTGGATTCCTGTGGAAGGCATGGGGCTACTGAGTTACTCTTTTGACCACAGTAGCTTGATAAGACATCTACCCCTCCTAAAACTCAACTCAGGATTTTCTCAAATGGCTTTGATCCAGAATAATCAGAGATGTGGGGAAAGGGGGAAGAGCCTTGAGTTTCTCTGGAAATGTTGACATATAACAATGTTGACATATAACATATTCAAGGGTAGCCATGTTGACCATACAGAAAAGTACAATATCACCCCAAATCCACAAAACAACAATACCTTTATTACAGCAACCAAAATGCACAAAGTTTGCAACATGTATTTTGTGCATTTTGGTTGGCCTAATAAAGAAAGGTATTGCTGTTTTGTGGATTTCTGAGGTTATTGTATATATCTGAGGGGTAGTCGAGTTGCTCACTAGTAGAGACAATAAAGCATGGCAAGACAGAAGACAGTTGGAAAAGGAGACCACATTGCAGATGGATAGACAAAGAAGCCACAGCCCGAGTTTGCAAGACCTGAGCAGGATGACTTGAAGGTCTCTCATTCATAGTCTCTCCATATGTCAAAGGTGACTTGATGGTAATTAACTACAGCACCACAACAACTGAGTTGCTAGCCATGCTTTGTAACCTTAATGAGGCTAGGGGACAGAGGGGAAGATAGTACTACAGCCTCCATTATACCACAGCTTGGAAAAATGTATTTTTGGAGTACAATGCTCAGAATCTGTCAACCATTGCAGGGCATACCAACTGGAGGATTCCAAGAACAGCAGTTCAAGCTCTACATTATACACAATAAATATATCTGGTTTAAAAGTGCGACTCACTTTCTCTTATCATTTCAAACTTAGGCAGTCAGATTGCTGTGGCATCAATCCCCATCAACTCTGGTCTTATGAAAGTTCTGCAAGCCTTCCAACAGCTGGTTGCTATCTTGATGGTCACTTGGAGAATGAGAGGGTTGCTATTTGCAAAGATGGGAGCTAGGTTGCTGGGTACATGACAGCAAGCTTTGAGATTGCTCTGTTCAGCATATGACTCTCAGAGGAACTGAGGGAGAACAGAGATCTACCCTAACTGCCACCCACTATGATTTGTAAGTTCCATTTTGTACTGTGAGAAAACCAGGTATCATGGAATGGCTCTACAGAATCCATACAAAAGAGGCAACAGTATGGGTGGCATAGTAACATCCAAGCTACAGAACTCCATGGAAGAGGGCATGTTTGGGCAAGGAAAAAACAGACATATGACTATGAGGTCTTTGTTAACTCTGAGTTGGATTGTCCTCAGGCCTACAAAGCAAGTGAGCCTACTGAAGTGTCAGACCAAGCCAGGTACACAAAACATGCAGGCAGGGACACAGAACAGTTTAAATTTGGTCACAGAGGGAAATCACTTATTGGATATTCCTAGCTAATGAACAGATTTTAACAGAAAAATTCTTCCATACAATACTGTTTGCTTAGGGCCCAGTATGAAGTACAGTGCATGGGGAATTAGACTGAGGTGTAGAAGATGTCATTCTATAGGTTGGCAAGGTGGGCAAAACTTACCTCACCAGGTTGTTGTGAGAATAGAAAAGGTAGAGTACAAATACAAGTGTGCAAAATAAATAGCTTGCTAAATGGTTTTGGAGATGTCGCCATCAACCTTGTAATTTAAAGTGCAGGTGGTCAATATGGCACTCAGCTAAATTATGATGTCCCTCTCCACCTCCAGGCTACTTATTTAAAAAAACCTTAAGTAAGTAAAGGTGAATAATAATATGTTTTCCTAAGTGTGGATTAAAACTAGGAGTGGAAATATTCCTCCCATGAAAAGACGTGTAAAACGTACAATTTAAAAATTAAGGAAAATAATCAGCATTTCTGGATTTCCACCTAGGCCCAATGTTCCCTATAAACATAGAAAGAGAGGATTTGTCTTGTTATTTAATAACTTGTATAGTGACAGAACACTTTCATAATTACAATGACTGGCAGGAAATGAATTTGCAGCATGGAAGACAGGAAAGGCTTGCAACAACTGTAGCCCTAACAAGACTTACTAAGGAGTAAGTAACACTGGGTACAGTAAGGCATCTGAGTAAGCAAGTATAATGCTGGACTGCTTATTATATTTAAATAAAAGTTTCTTTCTAGAAATATCCTGTGTTTCAGAATCTCAAAAGCAAAATTCTAAAGAGCTGCCAAAATTTTATTTTAGCAAGAAGCTCAAATAGTGTCATCATTGTCATGTTAGCATCCACAAAAGCAATGCGTTGCTGGTGATCCCATACACCCATAGTTCTAAACAAATATCTGCAAAATGGTAGATTTGTAAAAGAAGCCAGTTAAAGTGATTGTAGCTCCCTGCCTAATGCTTCAGTACTGGAATAAACCCTGGAAGAACAGAAAAGAAATTTGGCTTTTAATGTATACAATAACTTAAGATTTAGAAAGGAATTTAAAACAAGGGAAATGATTCTTTGGAATGTTGGTATTGTTTTATACAGCACTGAAACAGAAATATTTATTACAGGAATGTTAACAGACTGAAAACACCGAAGTGCACATGTCTTTTGGTTTTGTTTGTTTCTATCTGTACCTGGGAGAAATGTTGTTTTTTCACTAGGGACTGACTGTTAAGCATATTTTTAATGTTAAAATCATTATAGCTTTGTGACCTTTTACATTTTAGTTGTTTAGTCTAGCATATAATGATGAATGAATGGTTACCATACACTTTAACTAATCAGGACAACTTGGCTATGTTGGTTAACAAATACTTAAGATAACATTAATAATCACATAAAATCATGCTCTCTTATTCTTAAGTCTATATTATTAATCTTTTTTAAAATTATAATTTTGTTAATAAAGTATGACACAAAAGGCCAGGTACTATGCTAACATTGCATGAAGGGAGCATCTCATATGTTCTATAATGTTGAGATGCTTTGGAACAAAGCATTACAGCACTACTAACTTATGACGATGCTATGAATTTCAAAGTGGTCTCTTAGGCAAGGACTACTCAGAGGTAGTTTTGTCAGTTCCTTCCTTCGAAATATAGCCTACAGGACCTGGTATTCATTGGCAGTTTCCTATTCAAGTACTAACCAGGGTTGATCTTGCTTAGCTTCCAAGATCAGATGGGATCTGCTGCCTTTAGGGTATTTAGGTCACAAAATACGTGTGATTATTATGTGCCTTTAAGTCATTTCTGACTTCTGGTGACCTTAAGGTGAACCTATCACAGAGTTTTCTTGGTGAGATTCATTCAGAGGAGGTTTGCCCTTGCCTTTCTCTGCGGTTTAGACAGTGTGACATGCCCAAGGTCAACCAGTAGGTTTCCTTGATCAAGTGGCGATTTGAACTCTGGCCTTCCAGTGTCCAATACTTATTCAGAGAAACCAAAAGTCTAGGTCTCAACCCAACTGTTAATCCTAACTGGTGCAGACCCAAATGAGAACTTATTAAGTCAAAACTTTGTGTCAGGTCCATTATTTCAATGGGAATACTCTAGTTGGAACTAACAATTGGATTTAGACCCTGCAGCCTAAAGCTGAGGATGTTTGACTTGAAGTATGTCTCAATGGCTTTTTCTTCTCTACAATGCTATCCTATGCATATTTACTCAGAAGCAAGTTACATGTTCTTCAGTGGGTAGACTCCCAGGTAAGTGTGGCTAGGATGGGACTCTTAGTGTGACTGGTTGAGAATTGTATTTTAAATATATATTCAGAGTTGTTTAAAGGCACCACAATTATTTGCATCTAAAATAACAGCTTGAATTTTTACTGAAAAGGTATGATCTGGTAGAATTTTATTACTGTTAGAAAAGACTGTCCTTAAAATTAAGTTGTCTCCACCTTTTCGCCTTCAGTCTTCCAGAAAACATTTTATATTAGTCAAAAGTCACAGAGCATAAAGCAGGGATGAAAAATACTGGAAGCTAACTGATGGTGACAAATGACAAAATTGATGCCATACCTGAGAGAGAGAGAAATGAAAGAGATCAGTCCCATTCCACCATGACTTTAAATTAATTCCTATCTACAATAACATCAGCAGTGGTTAAGTTCCCAGATATCTCAGTTCTAGAAGGTGTCCAGATTCTAGGAAGGTACTGTACGAGAATCTGGCATTATACTTTGATCAGAAAACGAATGATATTCTACAGGGTACAGCTGGAACATTTATTAACTGTGGCCAGCACCTCATCTTTCTTCAAAGCTCTTTCTGAAACAAAATCTGAAGATTTGCCCATCATCCATATATGTAGTACCATAATACAAAGTAATTCAGTCATAATCATTATTTTATTTTAATTTAGTTTTATCTGATGAATTTTCATGCTGTGTCACTAGTACACTCATAGTCTTGATAGCCAACTCTGAACTAGGACATTAATTTTGTTTTCAGTTAGAAAACTATAAGGATATAATTGAAAGAGATTCTGTAAGTTACCTACTCAATCTCCTGCTGAAAGTAGGACTCACAATGTAGTATCCAACTACAGCAACCCTGACAAATAGCCATCTCAGTTCTGCTTAAGCACCTCTCGTGAAGTTACTTCTCTAACCATCCTCTACGTTCGTGGAGTTCCAATGGAGAAATTTATAGAAATAGAAGTTCAGAAAATCAATACCTCCTACAAAACACAGAGTGAAGGTTGACAAGGTGTGGTCCTCCAGATGTTGTTGGATTCCAACTCCTAGTGCTCTTCACTACCTGATGGGAGTTATAGTTCAATATCATCTGAAGTGCATAATTTTCCCACTTGTTATACAAACAGAGTATGACTGATAGCCTTTCACAGAGATATTTTGTGAAAGGCTATCAGTCATATTCTATTTGTATAACAAGAAATATGGGACCAACAAATGACCTTTGAGCATGCCTCATCCATCACTAGTCTACTGGACCTTCCCTACCAGGATGCAGGTCAGGACAGTGAACAGAGATTGTGCTGACTGGTGTCCTTTGGTTTCCAAATAAGGGAGGGCAACTGAAACCTGTCTGCCTTATGTCAGAGATTATCAAATGATGAATTAGAATTCTTAACCTTGTTGCCTCTGGAACCTATGAATGGGGACTGGCAGTCAAATCAAAGGAGGATTAAGGTAGGTAATTTGAGGGTCAGAGAATGACATTTACAGATGAAGACTCCCCCCCCCCTCTAAAGTTACAAACATAGGATCCCTTTGGTAAACCATTTCAAACAAGGACACTAGTACATTTCCAAAAGACCAGTGATCTGAGGGAGAATGATTTCAGGAGTCTTCGCTGTTTCTACTTTTTGGATGCTATTAGAAATTGGAATGGGAAACATATATTCTGGGTCTAGGATTTAAGAGGTTAGACTTTACATTGAAGAAAATTATTATTTTCTGGATATCGCTAGATAATACTTTAAAATATCTCAAATTTCCAACTGTAGTATACTGTAGTATCTACTAGTCTCCTAACTGTACAGATGCTAGGCATGGTAAGTTACAGGGTGTTTATTGTGAATTGAGGGCATATCATTAACACTTCTCTTCTTCCCTCTCACCTAGTATCGTCAGTCAACACAAAGAGCATGGCCTCTTGAGCTAATTTTCCTGTAATGATGGAGGAGGGACCAAAGGCAGATTGACAAGCAGTCTCCATAGGGCAACTTTCTGCATTCTGATCTTCCATTAAGGATGTCAGAAATATCTCTACAAGGCAGTTGCTCCATGTGGCTGGCATGCTTCTGTGTGTGAGAGTCCATGTGTATGTGCATCATGGGCCACACATATCATTCTGTATGATGGGTTTTTACCCATAAATGCCTCACAACATGGAATGGCATTTAATCATTCTGAAATAGCATCACAAGAAAGATCTCCAATAAAATGTTACAGAGTGGAATACTCTTTTTCCATGTATGCCCTCTCCCAGCATATTCCATTGCACGGCCCATCCCACTGTCTTCTCATTCTTTTCCTTTCCTTCAACCTTAAGTCTGTATTCTTTGGCAGATGGAAAACAGTCTTCACTGGGCTGGGTACAGGTCTCATTCTTTATGATTAGAAAGTAGTATTTGGGTCAGGAAGGCACTTCTGTAAGTCCCGGGGAGTCCCTGGGACTGCTGATCCCTCCTTCTGGTGTGTGAATAATACCACTGGATACAGAAGGCCCCACATTCAAGGAAAGAGTTACAACAGTACTCTTCAAAGTGATGATCCCTCTGGATCTATGCTGGCCTCTGAAGCTTCAGCTGCTGCTCTGCAGTGAGCTTCCAGGAAAGAAAGAAAAAAAAAACCCACATGTATCCAATGGGCACAAATTGAATACTATCCCTGGCACATTAGGGAAAAAAATATTATCTTTCTCCACAATAGATAGCCATAAAGCATTTGCAGGCTTAAATGCCATTCTAAATATACTTACCTATGGAGGTTTTGATTTGGACCCTAAGATTCCATGCCATCTTTGGGTTTTTTTGAAAATCCATCTCTACTTTTCGATGTAAACTTTACAAATATGATGACAGTATGTACTAAAATGGTCCAGCACCAGAAGATAAGTAAGAATGGCATTCCTGTTAACACAAGTGAAATATCATTTCCTCCTTTACTAGGACTTATAATACATAATTCATTTCAGGTCTTCTCATTGGGTATCAAACAAGTCACACAGTTCTAGTTTAAGTGATGCATTTTCAAGAAAATACTGGCCAAGATCTTGATGGGGCACTACACTGGCATAAAAATAATTGCAAGTGGCTGTGCTTTCTCAGAGGCTACATGAAGTGCAATCCCTATTGCAGTCCATCATTATGAAAGTGTGCATGTACACACATGCACACACGGAGTCCTCTCTCTGCCTGGGTGGGTTGAGAACTAATCAACCATTGTACAGTGAGTGGGTAAACTCAGCTACACTGGTATATATTAACATGCTGAAAGCCAGCATTGCTGTAGTGGTTTGAGCACTGCACTAAGACTCTAGGAGGCAGGAGTCAAATACCCACAAGGCCATGGAAACCTAGTAGGTGAGTCACACTCTCTGAGCCTCAGAGGAAGGCAATGATAAACTCCCTTTGAATAAACCTTGCTAAGAAAACCTTGTGATAAGGTCACCATGGGGTTGCCATAAGTTGTGAAGACATGCTGCAACAACAACAACAACATGCTAGGTAAAACTGAAACTAGTAGGAGAAAAGGAAGACCCTAACAGGGATGAATTTATTCAATGAAAGCAGCTACAGGCCTGAGTGTACAGCCGCCCTGATTGTTTGACTGTTTGTTGTTGTTGTTGTTGTTGTTGTTGTTATTATACAAGACCTGAGCAGAGCTGATTGTTAATAACAGAAGCTCTGAGATGTCTCTCATTCATAGGGTCACCATAAGCAGGGATGGCAGAATTATTTTTAAGGTGGGCTCCCCCTCAAGATTGGCATAAGAATTTTGCTTAAGTGTATTATGTTTTTACAAAACAGTAAAAATACAGAATGCAATGAATAATAATAGTAATAATGCCACCAGTTAAAGCAGTTAGCAGTCATAAAGACAATGACAAAATAATAAATCAAACATTATAAAATTGTTTAAACCATAAAAGTAATATCAAGAAACATGGAAAATATAGAAGACTCTATTACGCAAATGAAAGATGGCACAGACTGGTAGGCCCTTGGGGGCTTGAGTACACAGGTGTCTTGATGGTCTTTATCCTTGCTGCCAGATTATTTCAGGAGGGGCTCAGCCTCCACAGCCTAGGCATAAGCCTTCTCTTCCCCCATTGTGGACTCCATTGCCATAAGTCAAAGCTGACTTGATAATAAGTAACAACAATTGGCTACCAATTAAAAAGTGATACACAAGATGAAAGTTACAGCTATCAAACCTATATTTTCTAGAGATGTTATGCTAGTTTAACTCTCAGATCTATATAAATACCTTTAGCTATGACACAATGGATTGATTCCCTTCTCCAGTAACTTATGGGCTAAGCCACTGGAAGCTGCTGGCTTACTTCTATAATATTCCTTGATTCAATTTCTTTCCTGTAAATATAGAAGATCAACACTGACATGATATAAAAGGTACAAGAAGGTGCCTTGTATCAAGTCAGACTATTATTCTATTTAGCTCGGTACTATCTATTTTGATCACAAGCGGCTCACCGGTGTTTCAGACAGAAGTCTTTTCCAGCCCTGTCTAGAAATGACAGGAGGTGAATATTGGGCTTTCTGGAAGCAAAACATGTTGTCTTAGCAAATGATGTCCCTCTGCCTCTGCTTGTGTATTTGCAGCTTCAATATGGCATCTATTAAAGACAGGCTACTGTTAAGTTCAGAGGGCTGTGATATAAACAGTTTTTTTTCAACAGTAGCAAAATCCAGCACCAATTCTAAAAGACAAAACTGTCTGTTGCAGAAAGCAATAGATGAATGAAATAGATGGTCAATCTTAATTTCTAGTTGAAGATTTCCTTTCCTCCTTTCTGTCCTATACAATAATATACCTGTAAGTAGTCTATTTAACAAAAGACTCAGAGACCACCAAATTGATCTGAGGATGCTTGACATCAATATGAACGAACCATTTCAAGGGGGGTTTGAAGACCTCAAATACCTGAGCAGGTCTTTATTGGCTTTAGGGACTTCTTGGCAAGAATGTTATGAGGAAGACAGCACATTTCCTGCAGAAGCCATGTGCACCTGAACTAGTTAGCTTCCAAATCAAAATGATGTTGAATAGACATGGCATACTCAGCTATCTGGCAGCTAGGATCACTGTAGAAACACTGAGCAATCAATCAGATGCCACAACTGAGAGGGACTCCTTTGTTATGACAAAGGTTCTTTGTTCCAATATTGTACACTGTATACTGAAACGATCAAAAGATCTGCTGAAGTTAAACAGGACAAGCAGACAGAGCAGAGGTAGAGTGGTAAATGTATACAGGGCTTGGAAAAGTTATGTTTTTGGAGTACAATTCCCAGAATCCCTCTGCTAGCAGCATCAATGAAAGCTGTAATGTTAAAGACATATTTTTTTTTAAAAAAGAGCGAATGTCCGGGATAATAGGGGCTGTTATCCAACATCTGGAGGACTATAGACTTTGCACTTTTGCAATACAGCACAAGGATAATATAGCTATATTGCCTTCACAAGAAGGGCCTTGGGCAGTCTTTGTGGAGAAACAAGACAGCAGGAAACAAGCCCTTACAACCAACATTATTTGTGGCCTCAAGACAGACAGCTAGCTCATTTGGGAACAATCTGAATGAGGGAAGCTTTTCTCACAAAGAGAACCCAACTAGTCATCTCTTTAAAAAAAGCTTGCTGGAGTAGCTGCAAGAGATATGGAAAACAATATGTCAACAGATATGGAAAACAAAACAGTAGCCAGCGGATTGGAAGTGATCAATATACATCCCCATCCACAAAAAGGGAGACACAAGAGACTGCAGCAACTATAGGACTGCAGTCTCCCATGCAAGCAAATCTCCCATGCAAGCAAAATTATGCTCAAAATTCTGCAACATAGATTCCAACCATGCATGGAGAGAGAAATCCCAGAGGTCCAAGTGGGGTTCAGGAAAGAAAGAGGCACTAAAGACCACATTGCGAACATACAATGGCTAATGGAGCGCATCAAGGAATTCCAAAAGAAAATCAGCATGTGCTTTATAGACTATAGCAAAGTCTTTGATGCATAGATCATGAAAGGCTATGGAATGCCCTTAAAGACACTGGAGTGCCAACACATCTGATAGTTCTGATGGGGAATCTGTACTCAGGACAAGAGGCTACTGTGAGAACAGAACACAGAGAAACAGAATGGTTCCCAATTAGCAAAAGAGTCAGACAAGGTTGCATATTTTCACCCTATCTGTTTAACTTGTATGTACAACATATTATAAGACCCTCACAGACCTGGAATACCTACTAAGAAAGATCAAAGAAGAAAGTGCAAAGGCAGACTTAATGTTAGACATAAAGAAAACAAAAATAATGACCACCGAGGACCTTCACAAGTTCAACCTAAACAATGAAGAAATAGAAATAGTAAAAGAATTCTCATACCTGGGATTAAACATTGATAGAAATGGGGACTGCAGTCAGGAAATCAGAAGAAGATTAAGAATGGGAATCATACAAGCCATTGTAATCCCTATTATCATGTATGGATGTGAGAGCTGGACAGTTAAGAAAGATGATAGGAAGAAAGTCAATGCATTTGAAATGTGGTGCTGGAGAAGAGTATTGAGGATCCCATGGACAGCCAAAAAGACAAACAAATGGGTCCAAGAGAGGATCAAGACGGAAATATCCCCGGCAGCCAAAATGGCCAAACTGAGGCTGTCGTACTTTGAACACATCATGAGAAGGGAAGACTCATTAGAAAAAACAATAATGCTGGGGAAAGTGGAGGGAAGTAGGAAGAGAGGAAGGCCACATGCCAGATGGATGGACTCTATTAAGGAGGTCATGGGTATGGGTATGGGGTTGCAAGATTTAAGCAGAGCAGTGGAGGACAAGGTTTTTTGGAGATGCCTCATCCATAGGGTTGCCATGAGTCAGGATTGACTCGAGGGCAGTTAGCAACAACAACAACAACAACAACAAGTAGCTGCAGAATGCCTTGCATGCCTGCCTCTGAAAATGTGGTGATGATTTATGGGGCTTGCTCTACAGTGGAGAGGCAATCTTTTCTGTCCAAGATGAGCCAGCTAAGGGAAAATGTCTGAATGGCAACCAGCCTTAGAAAAAGAAAGGACACTGTTACCACAGCCTTGCTATATGCATAGACAGTCCACCTCTACCATTCCCAAGAACCCAGAGAAAAGAGAGGAAAAAACAGACCTACTAAAAAAGGATGGCCATCTGTCGGGGATGCTTTGATTGGGAATTCCTGCATGGCAGGGGGTTGGACTGGATGGCCCTTGTGGTCTCTTCCAACTCTATGATTCTATGATTCTATGAAATGTAAAGCCTCTTCTCAACTTCAAATTCTTGGTCATGTCAGGCATGGATGAAAATGAGGTTACTTGGCCCAAGCCTAATGAACAAGACAGGATAAATATGTAAAATAGCAGCTGTCACAGGGGAAGCTGCATTTTGCAGAAAATACAACACAAATTTCTGCCACTTTCTTAGAAACTAACAAAATCATGGCACAAATATTAGTGGGCAAATCTAATGAAGTGGACTGTCCACAAAAGCTTATGTGATTTAGTCTTTAGGGTGGCAAAGATTTAGACGTTGACTCTGTTGATTGCAAGATCAGCAGGTTGGCATTTTGAGGCCCAAGTGCTCCATGATGGGGGGAGCTCCCATCACTAGTCCCAGCTTCTGCCAACCTAGCAGTTTGAAAGCATGCAAATGCCAGTAGATAAATAGGTACCACTTTGGTGGGAGGGTAAACAGCATTCTGTGCAATTGTGCTGGCCCCATGATAAGAGAGTAGTCTCTGACAATCCTGGCTCTTCGGCTTATTAATGGAAATGAGCACCACCCCCTATGGACAGACATGACTTGACAACCTTGTCAACAGGGAATACCTTTACCTTTACCTAACAGAAAGCTAACAAAATTCAGGGAGAAAGGCACTCTAGCATTCCATGTACAAACACTCTGTGTGTGTGAGAGAGAGTGAGGGGGGCCCCCTGCATTTTAAAATAGTGCAGAAGTTTGTGCTTTTAATGAATATCTTGAATTTATTTTTGTGGTGTGGCCAAATTGGGCATAAGCAACAACAACTCACAGTAGCAATATATGAAAAAGTTCAAAGATAAGGGAGGGATGGAGAAATGGAAGAAACTGTCTATAGCAGGGGTAGGCAACCTTTCCCCTTTAAGGGCCGAGGGACTTCAGCTCCCAGAAGCCTCAGCCATGTTGGCCAATAGTCCCATGTTGGCCAATAGCTCCTGGGATTCTGGGAGCTGAAGTCCCTTGGCCCTTAAAGGGGAAAGGTTGCCTACCCCTGGTCTATAGCTATTTACAGTTATAAAAGATTTCTTTCAGCTGTGTTGAATCCCCTTCTCTCTTTCCAAAACAGACCCGAGTGCTAGTGAAAGAAAACAAAAATAACTTAGGGCCTCTGCAGACAGGCCCTTTGCGGCGTCCTCGAGGCAGGGATGGGGAGGGGTAGCCACATGCCGGCCGCCCCAACCCCTCCCCGAGGATGTCCTGATGCCACACGCCGTTACGCACAGTGTGCGGTGTCAGAATGTCCTCCCGGCGTAGAAGAGCCACACGGCGGCTCTTGGGGTGTCCTTTTTGCCAGCTCTGAAAAGAGTGGCATTTTGCTGCTCTTTTCCAGGCTGGCAAAAGGGAGGATTGGGGCCAAGGTGTGGGGCAGCCTCGGCCCCAATCCTCTGCTTCCCAGGGCAGCCCAGGGCCGCTTGTCTGCATCCCCTCTTAGTGTAATTGAATGATACAAATGATACTCTAGAATCAAGGCCTTGAAAAAGCATTTTTTTTTGAAACAGAAGAATCATCATTATAGTGCCATTCCCTTGCACCAGCCAGTCATTTACATTATCCTAAACTGAGCTGGAAGCCAAGTGTCAGACACAACAGACAGATGCTAATTCATAATCCATTTTACTTAAGAAGCTCTAAACAGCAGAACTCATACTCATTCCAATTTGGCTGCATCAGTGCCCCCTTCCCCTGGCCATGGGTTCCAGAAGATTGTTCAATATCATTTTTTGAATGGCATGGACCAAAAACCAGGCCTCCCAACTAAAATCAGGATTTTTAGAAGCATCCAATTTTTCCAATAGCCTGCTGTTTCTTTAATTAAATGGAGGTCTTTTCATACAATTAATCTGTGAAAAGGAAATTCAATAGATGTTCATGCAATTTGGTTCCCTGATGTTTAGAACTCCCAGTCTCTTCCTTCAAATCCCAGCTCACAAACCACTAATCCAAGAAGCCTCTGGCTTAAGCCCTGTGGCTCTCATCTGTGGCTGAAATGTAGCCTTGACTCTGTTAAATTTTTTTCCTTTGCTGCCTGGGGGTAAAGGATTACAAATCCCAGGATTCCATAGGATACAGCCATAGCAATTAAATTATAGTGCTTTAATTATGTTGTGTAAAAGGGTCTTTAGTCTGCTGCCTCTAGGTGCATTGTTGGAAAACATTTTCTATTACCAGTACTAAAGTTTCAAAATAGACAGAGGGTGTCATCTCATCAGTTGCCTCAGGCAGCAGAATGTCTGGGACCAGTCCTGATTCTTATAACAACAATAATAAATTTTATTTATATCCTGCCCCTCTGTCACACAATCGAGGAGGCTCACAACAATTTAAAAACATCATACAATATTAAAATACCATCCAAAATCCCACAACCCCCCCTAATTCTTTAAAAAAAGAATTAAACAATTTTTGCATTAAAACAAATGATTCAAACACATAATTAAAAACAAGCCATAGTCAGACAAACAAATAATAGGCGGGGCAGCATTTAAACCAAATATAGGAGGGATAAAAGGACTCCTGAGGCAGGGGAAGCTAATCAGGGAAGGCCTACCAGAAGAGATCCATTTTAACAGCTTTTTAAAAGCTGTTTAAAGTTGTCAGCTGGCGGATCTAATCTGGCAGGCCATTCCATAATTTGGGGGCAACGACTGAAAAGGCCCTCTGGGAGGTTGTCGAGAGCCTAGTTTTCATTGGCTGTAACAAGTTCCTCCCAGAGGACCGGAGTGTGCGGGGACGATTATATGGGATGATATTCTTCCTTTTCTTGTGTTCCCCACCCTGCTACCCATAGCCTAATTTTAGATGCAAACATTTCAAGCTGTAAACCTTTTCTTTATGTTGTTCAGTAAGTGCAGAAGCTATCTAAATCAAGGAGAAAGTCCAACCCACTGGCTGCATACATCACTTAAAGCAGGGGTAGGCAACCTTTCCCATTTAAGGGCCGAGGGACTTCAGCTCCCAGAATCCCAGGAGCTATTGGCCAACATGGGACTACTGGCCAACATGGCTGAGGCTTCTGGGAGCTGAAGTCCCTCGGCCCTTAAAGGGGAAAGGTTGCCTACCCCTGACTTAAAGTCTTTCCCCCATCCTACAGGGACTTACCTGGATATCCCAATTATCCCTCCATCTTTTCAAGCTTCCTACACACAATTAATGAACAGCTGCAGGAATAATAGATTAGATTAAAATATCTGCAGCGACATGATACCTTTCAAGACCACGAACTGCAGCCCCCACCCCAGAAATGTCAACTGAAAGACCCTTGTGGCTGTAATTTTTGGCCACTTTCCATCCAACATTGGAGCAATAGCAGTGGAGATTCAAAACTGGTCCACTCTAAATGAAATCATAACCCTGGCTGATGCTGCTTAATAGTTAAGATAATGAGATAAAATGTGCCTTCAAGTCATCTGTCAACTTATGGCAACCTCATGAATTGTATAGCCTTTTCTTAGGCAAATAATACTCAGTGTTGGTTTTGCCATTTCTTTCTTCTGAAACATAGCCTACATCACTTCGTATTTGTTGGTGGTCTTCCATCCAAATACTAACCAGGACTGACCCTGCAGAGCTTCCAAGATCAGATGGGATCTGGTGATATTAGGGTATTTAGTCCCTAATGAAACAAAATTGTTGTCATTAACTGCCTTCACGTTGGTCTCAACCCATGGCAACCCTATGGATGAGACATCTCCAAGCCCTGCCCAGCTGCTGCAAACTCTTATTTGTGGTCTCTTTAATAAAGTCTATCCATCTAGCATGGGGCCTTCCTCTCTTTCTACTTCCCTCCACCTTTCCTAACATTGTTGTCTTTTCCAACTATTAATGCCTTCTCATGAAGTGTCCAAAGTACAACAGTCTTGTCATCTTGGCTTCTAGGGATATCTCTGGATTGATCTGTTCCAGGACCCATTTTGTTTGTCCTTTTGGCTGTCCATGGAATCCTCAGCACTCTTCTCTAGCACCACATCTCATATGCATTGATTGCCCTCCTATCTTCTTTCTTGGCTGTCCAGCTCTCACATCCATACATAGTGACAGGGAATACAATGACTTGTATGATTCTGACTTTTGTGCTGAATTTGCATTTTAGGATCTTTTCTAGTTTTTCATAACTGCCCTCCCCATTCTTGAGACAAAATACCCTTGGTTAATGTTAATTCAACCATGAACTCAATGGGTATCTTTTTTTTTGTCAAACAAACAAACCAAAAAGAAAAAAGATGTAAGCCTCAAAGAGATGGGGGGGGGGGGGGGAGCATATGAATTGCCCAAAGTGTTCCAAGAAAGTTTTCTCTGAGGTGACAATTTCAAATTCTTGTACTTTACAAGCATTTTCTTGCCACAAAAGAATTTGCATTCATTGCCCCTGACCAAGATTTTATCTGAATACCTTGGGCAGCTCCATAAATTCTTGGCACTTGTTTCAGTTTTCACTCTTCACTCACTGATAATTTGGCACTGTCTATTTTACTGATGTTTTTGTTTCTAAGCCTCAATCCTCCCTTCCCATCCATCAAATAAGTGAAGTAAATAGTATCAGCCTACCCTACAAGCCGCTGAAAAGATAACTGAGTTAATGTATATGCCATTCTATCTACTGAGCAGAAAGTGGTAGAATCTGGAATGTCCAGAAGATTCTGATGTTCAGCAAAACAATGGGTCTAGACCCACCCACCTTCTCATCTGGTTATCCTCCACTTTTCCATCTCAGGGCCCCACCCAACAGGTTTGTCAGAAAATTCCACTTTCGTTGACACAGCCACACAGAATAAGAAAAGAACAGCGGTAGGTCAGGATCTACTGGGAAATATCCAGATGAAGTACAATACATCAGCAAGAATTACTGATATCCAATGGTTGTTGCACTAGAGACCAAAACATAGCCTTTCCCCAGCTTTGACATCAAGCTGCTAAGCTCAAGAAAGCTTTAGTAACAAGACAATCAGATTTATATGTAAAAGGATCTCTATGCTAAATAAGCTTCTGGTATTTAAAAAAAAGTTCAAAGTCTCAGGATATTGCTTAGGAGCAACTTGTTGTGCAATTCTACAGGCATCTTCTTGAGATACTATTTTGCACTTATAGAGCTTGGGAAAGTCTTTTTTGTACTACAAATCCCAGAATCCCCTAGCAAGGATGGCTACCATCCTGCTTAGGAGATTCTAAGAATAACAGACCAAAATAGCTTTCCCAAGCTCTGTCTTGGGGTTTTAGTGAAATGCAAAGTAGAGCTAATACAGGCATACGTCAGGTAACAAAGCCTCAGTCTCCCTTCTATAAAGGCTTTTTATGTCTACAGTGCCTCTTCCTCCTTATCCTGAGTCTAGCTGGTAGATTCTAAAAACCATTTAGCATCAGGAGGATGTTGGAATCGGCTGGTGAAACAGTCTTTTGATGTCAGTTTGCAGTATCATGTTGCAGCTTTGTATCTGCAGTAAACAATGTAATAAACAAAACTTGAACAAAGGATTCCACACTAGTTGATCCTATTACAGAGCTGTGTGCCTGCCTGCAACAGGCAAGGTACCAGGATCTGTTCCTGAGGGTGCATGAACAATAAAACACAGAGAAAAAGGGGAGAGCAGGCAAGATTGCCTCACCAGCTGCCCCCAATATTTTAGGGAAAGCATAGATCTGTAAGTCTGGTGACCAAAATATAATTTATAAGAAAAGTAAAGGCTGGTGAAAGAGAAAGTCATCCCAGAATGCATTTTCAAAGAAGCCTTCAAGTGGTCTCTAGACTAGAGGGTTCAAACTATTTACTTATGGAAAGCTTACCTGAAGTTGTTTCATTTCACCTATGCATATTGTTAGTTTTAATAATAATAATAAAAAAAACTGCTGAAGCATGTTGAAGACCAATTATTTCTTGTCAGATAGGAATTATCCCTATCCTTTCTATTGTATTTCTGCCTTTGGTACCAAATTTTCTGTTAAAAAGTAAAGCCCAGGAACTTATTTTTATTTATTTTGTCTATTTTATTAACATGTACAGGTATACCTGTAAATCTAAAGTTCATTTTCCATTGCAGTAAATAAGACTGCCAACTTCCCTAAAACAATTTAATTGGCTAAAATTTTGGGGGGACTTGCTCCTGTCCACCTAAAGTCCCACTCTAATGGAACTTTTTTCCACTGGTCAGGAACACCCCCTCCTTTGCCATACTTATCCCCTTTCTACTTTGCTGGAAATGAAGGTCAGACCTCAGCAGTCAGGCCCTGATCAATCTGCAGACTTTCATAGTTGTGTGTACAAAAATTAATAAATCACTGACAAGAGCATGACAAGGAGTGGAAAGGAAAGCAACACTCTGCTATGTACTATTGCCATATAATAAAACCCTCAAGAGAGAGATACTTTTTTATGCTGATACAGTATTACTAAAAATATTTTACAAAAATAGAAAATGATTGCCAGACAGATTACACTGAAGACGAGACTAAACACTGTCTGTCAGCTTTTCTACAGGTGTTTACCAGTTCCCCAAGCAAAGGTGCCAAGTCTTGCTTGATTTGAGTCAGGGGCTTGTTTTAATGAAGCCTTCTAAGTTTGATGCCCTCCATCTGTGTTGGAGTACAAAACCCATCATTCCTAGTTGGCATGGCCATAGTCCCCGTTGACTGGGAATGATGGATGTTTTAGACCAGGGGTAGGCAACCTTTTTGAGCCAGGGGCCGGGTTGCTGTCCCTCAGACAATTGGGGGGCCGAAGCACCATAAATAAATAAATAAATAAATAAATACATTAAAATTAAAATTAAAAAAATTAAAAATTAAAAAAAATTAAAAATATGCATGCACACTCTCTCAGCCCCAGAAAAGCCATGGCAAAACCCCGTGGAGATTTTGCCAAGAAAATCCCAAGAACAATAACAACAACAATAATCAATATCATCATGGCGGCGGCGGCGGCAGGACTGACTTGGGGCCGGTCCAAAGGCCTTGGGGGGCCGCATCCGGCCCCCGGGCCTTAGGTTGCCTACCCCTGTTTTAGACCAATGCATAATGAGCAGGCATGGATCACTAGAAAAAACAAAACAATAATGCTAGGAAAAGTACATGGTAGAAGAAAGAGAGGAAGACCACAAACCAGACGGATAGACTCAATCAGGGGGATTATGGCAAGGGACTGCAGGATCTGGGCAAGGCAATGGAAGATAGAGATTCTTGGAGATAGCTCACCCACAGGGTCACTATGAGTTGGAACTGACTCGAGGGCAGCTAACAAGAAAAGGTTCCAGAGGACAACAATAATATCATAATGACCGTTTTATTCAGCAGCAGACCAACTAGCTCAGGGGTAGGCAACCTTTCCCCTTTAAGGGCCGAGGGACTTCAGCTCCCAGAAGCCTCAACCATGTTGGCCAATAGTCCCATGTTGGCCAATAGCTCTTGGGATTCTGGGAGCTGAAGTCCCTCAGCCCTTAAAGGGGGAAGGTTGCCTACCCCTGAACTAGCTGAACCCAGGAAGGAACTCAACAAAAAGAATTTCCCTTTGTAAAAGGTAGTAGGAAAACAGGAAGACTACATTAGAAATGGATAGTCAAAATCAAGGAAGCTGCTGCTCTGAGTCTGCAAGACCTGAGCAGGGCTGTTGATAACAGGGTGTCTTGGGGAGGGGGGGCCTCATTCACTGGGTCACCATAAGTCAAAATCAATTTGATGGCAGTTAACAACCACAGACATTACCACTGAACAAGGCAAGGACAGGAACTGAGAGGCTAGATTACCACTGCAGTATGCATGACTACATCTCTCTGTCCGAGGTTTGAGAATCATACAGTTCTCCATGTGATATTTAACTTCAAGTCCCAACAGCCCTAGCCAACAGTCAACAGTGGGAAATGCAGGGAGTCCAGCATCTGGAGAGCTACAAGATTCCCACCCTTGCTGTAAGTGCATCAGTTGGCAGATATTTGAGAGAGGCAGCAGATATTCCCTTCTCTTGGGCTGCATCTACACTGCAGAATTAATGCAGTTTGATACCACTTTAACTGCTACGGCTCACTTACACACCTCATGTGTCCAGGAAAAGCCTGAGCAGGCCTAACCACTGTCTTGTTGAGGTGGTGCACTGCTTTGATTCTGCTATAGCATTTTGTATTGGAAGTAATGGGTTGGATGGTTATCCTATGTTTGAAATGCAAAACCCATGCAAATGAAGCACCTTTCCCATAGGAAAACAGGTAACTAGTGCTCTCACTCATGTGTACTAATTATACACAGAAGAATTTGTGGAAGGATGTACTCAGTGGATGACATGTACCAACTCACTGGGAACAATTTAGAGGAAAGGAAGGAAACTGATTCACTAAACTGAGGAATCAACTGAGATTCACCAAATGAATCAAATGTAAAATCTCATACATTTCCATCCTAAGTAAACTGTATTGTGATTTCTCTCCTCCCACCACCAAATTTACTAATCCACACAAAGAGGGAAGTACCAACAGATTTAGGGGACCTGATGCTTTGCCAAAGTACAAAACAAAATCTTAAGACAATAAAAACTAAGGAGAGACGGAACTCCAAAAGAGCCCAATGACAAATGAGCAAGCCCAGCGGTCACGAAACACTGGCATTGCTGGGGTGGCAGAGAAAGAAAAGTTGTGGGTGGAGATGGAATCACAGACTCATAGAATCAGAGTTGGAAGAGACCACAAGGGCCATCCAGTCCAACCCCCTGCCATGCAGGAACTCCCAATTAAAGCATCCCCAACAGATGGCTATCCAGCCTCTGCTTAAAGACCTCCAAGGGATCATTCTAACAGAGGGCATTCCTGGTTGGTTGGCACCTTAAGGAGAATCACTGTTCACTCTCCAACTCTTCATTGCAAGTTGCCCTTGGGTTCTTAATCATTTCAGAGAAGTACAGTTCTGGCAGGAGAGGTAAACATGACCACAGAGGGTTGAACAGATAGGTCAAGACATAAAATACTTTTTTCCTATCCCCGCCCCCCAAGCATAGATCAGTATGTATGGAAACCAGGCCACCGGTCATTTTTGCCATGCAAGATGTATTAGGAAGATGCAGCAAAGTAGTGTACACATGACGAAAGAGGCTCTTCCCCTTTGGCACCATTTCAGACAACTCCCATCATCCCTGACCACTGCTTATGCTGGCTGGGAATGGTGGGCATTGTAGTCCAAGGCGTTTGATATAAATTACTCATCTGCACACTTGGGTAATATATGTGTGGAAACAATCCCAGACACATGCAATGATAATTTCAGGAAGGCAATGGCAAGCCTCCTCTGAAGAAATCTTGCCGAGAAAACCCCATGATTGGTTTGCCTTAGGGTTGCCATACGTTGGAAATGACTTAAAGGAAAACAATACAACACAGAGATCAGAAGGATGGCCAGTGTGGTCTAGAGGTTTGAGCACTGAACTAGAACTCTGGGTTCTTCTAATCCCCGCTTGGCCTTGGAAACCCACTGGCTGGCCCTGGGCAAGTCACACTCTCTCAGCCTCAGAGGAAGGCAAAGATAAACCCACTATGGACAAATCTTGCCAAGAAAACCCTTAGGATGAGCGTAAGTTGGAAGTGACTTGAAGGCACACAACAGCAACAACAAAACAGATAGGCACCACAGATTTCTATTTTCATTGGGTTAGAATTAATCCCTGGAGAACAATGTTTTTTTCTGGAGTTTATTTTGTTGTTGTTGTTTAAACAAAGCTGTTCAATACTGACTGGGATAAATAAGATATAGCAAGGTTAGACCCAACAGACACACTGTTAACTGTGGGGTTGCAATCCAGTATACAGTGATTTAGTAGCACTCACTAGAACTTATTCCTAAGTATGCAAAGGGATCTTGCGGCACCTTTGGGGGGTTGCAGACTGCCAGAAATAGTGCAAATTGAGTCCACTTTTAGGGTTAGGGTTAGTGCTAGGGAATCATGGGAATTGTTTTTTTTCCTGAAACATTGAGCCTTCTCTGTCAGAGAGCTCTGGTGCCACAATAAAATACAGTTCCCGTGATTCCCTAACCCTAACCCTAAGAGTGGACTCAATTTGCACTATTTCTGGCAGTCTGTATCCCCCCTTTGAGACTTTAACTGAATGAAAAAGTTGGTAGCATGAACTTTTGTAGATGGAGGTTTTAGGTTCCATCTTGGCCCTGCGATCCTGTCTCATGTTTACTTAGAAATACAGTAATTCAAAGACGTAGCTGTGTTAGTCTGGAAAGCCAGTAGGCCAAGGGATCTTGCAGCACCTTTGAGACCAACTAAAAGAAAAAAGTTGGTAGCATGAGCTTTTGTAGACCTGAGCTAAATGCACCTGAGGAAGTAGGCTCAACTCTACCAAAGTTCATGATACAGAGCTCATTATACTGTATTTCTAAGTAAACATGAGACAGGATTGCAGGGCCAAGATGGAACCCAAAAACCTCTCTCAGTTGTTACAGACAACTAAAACAAACAAAAGAGCATCCGCTTCATCTCTGTAATGCAGCAGGCTAAAGTGACCTATATTCAACGATTTAAAAACAACAGAGAAAAGCAAGGAGGCGAAGGGGATGAGAGAGCCAGCATGGCTAGTGGTTTGAACATTGTAACAGGGCTCTGGAGTTTCCCACTCTGTCATGGAAACCCACTGGGTGACCTTGGACAAGTCACACTCTTTCAGCCCCAAAGGGGGGGGGGCAACTGCTCTGAGTAAATCTTGCCTAGAAACCCCCATGATAACCTTCTTAGGGTTGCCAGAAGTTGGAAAGGACTGGAAGGCACACAGCAAGAGAGGGTTTGAAACCAGAAACAATTAGCCATCCCCGTCGTCCGCTCCACTAATTGGCTCAGAACATCCCCGCAGATTCATTAAGGAATGGAAGGTAATGAATGGGAGGCGTCTGTCCAGCTGAGCCACCTAGGACAGAGGCTGCATCCCCATGGCAGAAATAATCCGGTTTGACACCACTTTAGACTGACACGGCTCAACACTATGCAATTCTGGGAGTGGTAGTTTGTTGGGGCACCAGAGGAAATTGTGGAGACACAAAACCAAAGCCTCCCAGAGACCAACCAAAGCCCCAAGGAGGAGCGTAGTGACAGTACTTGCCCATAGGGAAACCATACTTGGCCATAGAGAATCGTTGGAGAATGCTTGCTCATAGAGAATTACAGGGAAATACTAGTATTTCCCTATGATTCCCTATGGGGCAAGTATTCCCCAATGTTTTCCTATGGGGCAAGTATTCCCCAATGATTCCCTATGGGGCAAGTATTCCCCAATGATTCTCTATGGGACAATTATTCCCCAATGTTTCCCTATGGGCAAGTGTTCCCCAATGATTCCCTATGGGGCAAGTATTTCCCAATGTTTCTCTATGGGCAAGTATTCCCTAATGATTCCCTATGGGGCAAGTATTTCCCAATGTTTCCCTATGGGCAAGTATTCCCCACTGATTCTCTATGGGACAATTATTCCCCAATGTTTCCCTATGGGCAAGTGTTCCCCAATGATTCCCTATGGGGTAAGTATTTCCTAATGTTTCCCTATGGGCAATTATTCCCCAATGATTCTCTATGGGGCAAGTGTTCCCCAATGATTCTCTAGGGGGCAAGTATTCTATAGTTGGACAAGTATTCCCTAATGATACCCTGTGGGCAAGTATGGCTTCCCTATGGGCAACTACTGTCATTTGTTTTAGTACGTCCTCCCCCAAGTTTTTTTCCTTTCTCTCTCGTTACCTTAACGTTCCCCGCGCCCCGTTACTTAACGCCAACCTTTTAAAGGCTGCCAATCCCCAAATCTGAGTTCTAAGGACCTTCAGATGCGGAGCCAGCGGGGCATAGAGAGGTCTCTGAGTGTCTGGGTGCGACCTTGGGCGAGTCACACTCTCTCAGCCTCAGAGGATGGCCATGGCAAACCTCCTCTGAACAAATCTTGCCAGGAAGACCCGACGATAGGGTTGTCATTAGTCAGAAAAGACTTCAAGGCACACAACAACAACAACAACAACAACAACAACAACAACAACAGAGAGCCAGCGTGGTGTCGTGGTTCGAACAAGACTCTGGAGCACAAGACCCGGGTTCGAATCCCCGCTCGGCTATGGAAGCCCACTGACTGACCTGGGTCGAGTCACACTCTCTCAGCCCCAAACAACCTCGCCACACCAGCACCGAAACGACTTGATGGCACACAGTCACAACAGTACTTACCGAAAAGCCTGGGCTCTAAAGTCGGGGGTGGATTTGGTTGGTTGGTTGGTTGGTTGGTTGGTTTGTTTTGTCCCGGATCTTTTCTCTGGAGCTGGATCCAGTTCTTGGAATTTGCACCCAGATCTCCCCTTCCTCCCCCC
>CM034701.1:324492639-324524390 GCA_020142125.1 Phrynosoma platyrhinos
GCCGCTTTCTTGCCGCTTTGAGACCCCGCGTGTGATAACGTCCATTGATTTAGGAGAAGTTTGCAGTCAGAAAAGAAATTAGCAAGAACATGACCATACTTTTTCAAGCCTTTCTCTTTCCAACATGAGCACTTACTCTTCTTCGTACAAAGAAGATTGGTGCACTCATGATCCAGGTTTTAAATAAAATGGCAGGGATATGTGATAATAAGAAAACATCAAACTCCCCACCCCCAAATATAGACAAGATAGTGATTTACATTTGTGCCTGGAAAGATGAGATGTGAGATATTTCCTCATAGATTGCTCCTCATGCTGCTGCTGCTGCTGCTGCTGCTGCTGTTGCTGCTGTTGATGCTGTGTGCCCCCAAGTCATTTTTGACTTATGGCGACCCTAAGGTGACCCTATCATAGGCTTTTCTTGGCAACTTTCTTCAGAGGAGGGTTGCCATTGCCATCCTCTGAGGTTGAGAGAATGTGCCCAAGGTCACCTAGTGAGTTTTATGCTTGTGTGGGAAATCACACCCTGATCTCCAGAATCGTAGTCCAACACTCAAACCACTACACCATGCTGGCTCTCGCTCCTCATGTTACCAATGAGATTTTTGTGCTGCTGTCTTTTATAACTAACTAATATTCTATGCTATATTCACCTAAATAGCTCACATTTGTGTACCAGGGGGACACTGTTTTGGGAAACACTTCATGGGTCCCTTCACATTACATCATTATAGCACTAGGCTTCCTCTTTAACTGTTATGGCTACATCCCATGGGATCTTGGAGTCTGTAGTTTGGTCAGAGGCACCAGAGGAGCTCCCTGGCTGATAATTCTAAGTACTCCTTCTAAACTGCAAATCCCAGGATTCTGTATGGTGGGAACCATAGCTGTTAAAATGAAGTCACAGCAATATAATTGTATGGTGTACAAGAACTCCAACCACCTCAATTCATCCATGTTCATGAGAAAGAGGACTCTGCCATCTAAGCTTTAAAGAATTATACATGGGTGTAGAGAAAATAGGTAGAGAGCATATTCCCCTTCGTCTCAAGAAACTGTTGTTGTTATGTTCCTTCATGTCAACTCCAATGCAGGTCAACCTCACCATAGAGTTTTCTTGGGAAGATTTATTCAGTGGTGGTATGCCTTTGCCTTCCTCTTAGAATGTGAGTTTTTGACCTGTTAGGAAGAAATTGCCTTAATTTGAGCTGAATTGTCAAAGTTTACAGCCTACAAACCACTGTTTGAATTTGTTGTTAAGTCACATATTGGCATTTTTCTCTTTAAAGGGTTTCACAGGATTAGCTCACCTTGTTAAGTTATAAATTTTTATCTATGAGTAAAGTGTGTGTCTGTCTGTGTGTAAGTAATTTTAAAATACAAATGAACAGGACCACAAATACCTTCATAAACTAGGAATGTGGTTTTAAAATCTAATCTCTGCACAGGATCAGTTTTTAGTCTTTCATCTCCAAAGTAGGAGAAACACATCATCTCATTAAGCCCAGAAAAGAGTAGGCAGAGTATAGGAAAGCTCTGTGTAATAAAATGTGAGCTTGCATGCTTAAGCAATCCGCAAAATGGTTGAGTGTTTCCAAACTGTCTTCAACACAACATAATCCCATCAACTCTGAAGGGAATGTAAGGTTAACCCACTTGTCACTCTGTAATATATCACAGTGATATAAGAGACATGGTTCCATCAGGGTCATCAAAAGTTTTATCACTAAGGTTTTAAAAAGATCACTTTAAAACAAGGGAAGAAGCTTTGTCTACTACTATTTTTCATCCTGTATAAATACCCTAAAGGCACCAGATCCTGCCTGATCTTGGATGCTAAGCAGATTCAGCTCTGGTTAGTACTTGGATGGGAGACAGCTGATAAATGTAAGCTATATTTCAGAGGAAGGAACTGGCAAATCTACCTCTGAGTATTCCTTGTCTAAGAAAACCCTATGAAATTAATTGGGTCACCATAAGTCGACACATGATTTGAAGGCACATATATATATTATTTGTGACCTTATTCTCTGACAGTGGATTCCAAAAGTAGTTTTAGTGTTATCCCCCTGCATGTGCTCACAGAAAGAGAGGGGGAGAGAATCCAAAATCCACAAAAGTGCAATACTTTTATTGGCCAAACAAAATGTACAAAATACATCATGCAAGCTTTTAAAGCTTCACTGGCTTTTTGGCCATATGGGGAATAAAATGAAAGATAGTAAAATTTCAGCTCCATTAATAGCAAAAAAGGTTACTTCTTTTGAGATCCAGGTTGTCTCTGTCTCTTTTGAAGCCATATTAGGCCATTGTTTTGTTTTCCATATTTGCTGACACATTTTAGTTAGAACTAGAGTAGATTTTGTCTCTGTAGCTTGAAGCAGCTCCACTGATATACCATCCGCTCCTGGTGATTTATTATTCCAAAGTGCTGTGAGTGCAGCTTCTGCTTCAGATTTCAAAAGTGTAGATTAATCTTCAAATGGTTCTTCCTTTAATTAATGTGTCATCATTTTATATCTTTTATATAGTTCTTTTGCCAGCATGGTGTAGTGGTTTGAGCATTGGATTGTGACTCTGGAGACCAGGGTTTGAAACCCCGCTCACTGATGGAAATCCACTGGGTGGCAAGTCACACTCTTTCAGCATGAGAAGGAGGCATTGGCAAAAATCCCTCTTAACAAATCTTGCCAAGAAAACCCTGTTATAGGCTTGCCTTAGGGTCACCATAAGTTGGAAATGATTTGAAGGCACACAACAACAAACAACAATGTAGTTCTCCAGTGTATTGTTCCAATCATCTTTTTATTTCTGCTTGGTCATGTAATCGGTTCCACTGCAGTTCACAGAGTATCCCCTCTCCTGGTTTCAATTTCCTTTTGATTTCTCAGATCTTGTGAGAAAGGTCTTTTGTTCTTCCTTTTTTGTTGTTGTCATCTTCTATTTCTCTGCAATGATTGTTACAGTAGTTCTAACAAGTGCCACTTCTATTGTCTGAGAGATCCTTTGCCAGTCTCACTCTGCTGCCCAGTAGCTGTTTGGTACATTTAGTCTGGCTCTTCAGCAAAAGCCTATCTGATATAGAAAGCCCTACCATCATCACTGCTGCAATCAGTATAGCCTCTTGCCTCACTGGAGCATACAATCTCACCACTGTACAAAGGTAGTGACACTGGTGGGATTTTCAGTTTACGAAGGGGCATTTATAATTCTTCACCTGAGAGCTTTAGCCCTGTACCAGACTAGAAACCCCAGGATTCTAGAGGATGTAGCTAAGACAATTAAAGTGCAATCATTGTTAACTGTAAAAAGCCCCGCTTCAAGATGGGTTAGCTAGAGACCTGTGAAAATGTACAAGCAGTGTTTGAAGAAGATACTCATTCTCTATTGTTTTCCTACAGCATCTGATTATCAAATATACCATCCCTAAAGATAGACACTGTTATTTTGTTTGTTTCAAATGTGTTTAATTATTCTTTCAGCACAAGTACTTCAAAGATGGATGACAACAATATAAACTGATATAAATCTATGGATATGTTGACACAGCTACATACCGTAGCTACAAAGATGCAGAGATATACACAATATACATACCATCAGAAGCAATAAATTGGCAAAAGCAGAATGAAAATGTTGTTGTTGTTGTTGTTGTTGTTGTGTGTTCATGTAATTTACAACTTATGGTAACCCTAAGTTGATCCTATCACAGAGTTTTCTGCCAAGATTTATTCAGAGTGGGGGGTTGCCTTTGCCTTCCTCTGAGGCTGAGACAGTGTGGATTTCCATAGCTGAACGAAGACACTCAGAGTCCTACTCCACTGCTCAAACCACTACACTATGCTGCCTATTGGTAACCTATTTATCTCCTGTGAATTTGTCTGATCCTTTTTAGAGCCATTTAAATCTGGTGCCATACCTGTATCTAATGACAGTATATTCTAACAAGAACACAAGTGATAATGAGACAACTTTTACTATTTAATGTCTGAGGTGAGGCTGCCTTACATAATCAGTAAAGATATGGAATGATAACAGAAAAAGCATCTGCTGTAGCTAAAGTGAAACCATGATATTGCTTAATATGATTATTATCTGCAATTAGAATTCTGATATGTCATATTGCTCCTGGAAAGAAAAGGTTCATTTTAATTGTGGTGGATTAACAGCAACTTGGATCGGAAAGTGCAACATTTGAAACTCTTCAGTTTGAGGGTGGTGGTGGACAGAAGTGCATAAAATTATGCAAGATTTGGAGAAACTAGATAGGGAATTTTTTTTCCTTCTTATAGTACCAGAACCTGGAGTCATCCAATGAAACCAAATGATGTGAGATTCGTGACTGACAAAATAATCTACTTCAACTGTGGAATTTGTTGCTGCAAGATGTTACTCAGACTGGCTAAGATTTAAAGGGGGATTACACAAAATTCACAATAGATAAGGCTCTCAATGGGTATTAGTTGTGAAGGTTATATATTACCTTCTATATCAGAGGTGGCATTTTCAAAAACCAGTTCTTAAGGTACAAGAGAAGGAAGGTGCTATTGCACTCTTTGCCTGCTTGTGAGCTTAGAAGCATCTAGTTTGCCACTATGTGAACAGAATGCCAAACTAGCTAGGATTTTGATCAGATCCAGTTGGGCTCTTGTAGTTTTACCAGAAATATGACCAAATATTTAATCACACAAAAGGCCAAATATTGGTCTTTTAACCAGGACTGTACATGATAGATTGGGACAGCTGAGGTGTATGTGCTTTTCTTCTTGCTCCTGAAAAGTTAATATGTAAAGAAGAACAGTTTTGGCCTTGTTTGCTCTGTGGTGTACTAGCTTTACAGACAAAGGGAATTTCTTTGCTTGTGGGAGCTGTCAGACATTCTGTCTCCCACAGTTTGAGCTGATAGAATACAGCAAAGACTGTACCATGTGCTAGTTTTGTGCTTCTGAATTTGGCCCAGTTGCAAAATACCTTTTTGGTGCATGAGCAAAAAGCTATCAGATGTAAATGCTGGCAGGACACTGTACTTTATAATAGCCACATTATGTGTTAGAATGATAATTGCTCATTTAGGGTAAGAATACATTAATTTTATCTTTATGTTTCTATCCTGTTTTCTTTAACCTGAAGGTCCCTTTTGAAGTGCAATGACAGCTAAGAAGTCCAAGTTTGTACATATTGGAGTGTGTGGAAGTTCCTTTTTGCAGACTTTAGACAAACAATTCTGAAAATGAAGTAGGACTGGCTCCTATAAAGGGTAAGGGATGGATGGCAATGAAACCTAATTCCCTTTGAAAAAGGGTGGAAAATATTTTCTTCATTAAAGTCTAGTTCAATTCCCTTGTTCTCCTTAGCCTCCCTCAAGACTATTGGCTAGCTGTAGCACCACCTGTACAAATTCATGGGGAGTTTAATAATTAACACCAGGACCCATTGACATGACATGGGAGATGTCTCAGAACGGAATGAAAAATACCGTAGCCATTTGGCAGGCCTTTGACAAAACAACAACAAAGCAGTGGGGATTAAACTAAGAGGTGATTGAATAGAATGCCTGGCAGACAGGTTGACCCCGTGCTTGCTCATCTGGAATTATTATTTTTTAAATGTATTTGTTTCTTACATTTCTATCTTTTCTCTTGTGAGAATTTCTGCCTTAAGTGCAACATGTTTGACCTTGGGTTCTGAGCATTTTGAAGCTGGGCTGGCATCATTTGCTGTTGTTGCCTCAAGCAACAACACCTCTTGGGAGGCTGCCCACTAGAACACCATCCCCTCCAACTGTTTTGAGAGGGATAGTCCCCATTAATCCTCTGCTCTCCTACTTTTTCAGCTGCTTTTAAAATGTCCCCGTTTATGTCTCCTCCTCCCTGTTTCCCCCTTTGTCCCCAGTTTACTTCAATTGCCGATTTTAAAATGCAAAATTAGATTTCATTCCATTAACTCAACACATGAGAGTGAAGATCAGGGGGCACAATCTTGTCCTTTCCATAGGCTCAGACAAAGCAAACTGCTACAGCCTCTCATTGTTTGTGAATTGTTCCACATTAATTATATTTCTCATCTTGACCATACTCAGACATTGCTTAGCCTCGTGTGCCTGTTTTCATCTGTGAAATGTTAGAGGTTATAGAACACAAACTGTGCCATAGAGAAGGTTCCAGACTGAGACTCTGGCATCTCTACTTGAAAAAATTATATCACAAAGGAGAGGAAAGGCCTGTGCCTTAGACCCTGGACAGCCACTTGCAGTCAGAATAGCAGATAACAGTGATTGTTATTGTTGTTGTTGTTGTATGCCTTCAAGTCATTTCTGACCTATGGCAATCCTTAGGCAAACCAATCATGAGATTTTCTTGGCATGATTTGTTCAGAAGAAGTTTGCCCTTTCTTTTCTCTGAGGCTGAAAGAGTGTGACATGTCCATAGTCACCCTGTGAGTGTGCATGGCTGAGTAGGGATTCAAACTCTGTTCCCCACAGTCCAATGCACAAACCACTATACCATGCTGGCTCTCAATATCAATGGAAAAATAGTCTGGCCAGGTGCAGAATCTGGGAAAGATTTTGGCCTACAATTGTCAGAAATGCTGACAATGTAGAAATGCTTAATGGTGGTTTGGAGGGCTATAGTTGAACAAAAGTCCCAGCTCTGGTATAAGGGAGTTTCATACAAATTAATAAATTTATAAGAGAAAATGCATGGATTAGACTAGGGGTCGTCAACCTACGGCCCGCGAGCTGCACCCGGCCTGCTGACCCCTGCCGCTGCTGCTGCGCACTCTGCCACCATGCCACCACCATGCGCGTCATGGCCGCCATTTTGTTTGCCATTTTGTTTGCCAAAATGGCAAGACCCGGCGGAAGACCCGGCCCCGCGTAAGTAAGGGCCTTTGCAAACTGCCAGAAATAGTGCAAATTGACTCCACTTTAAGGATTAGGGTTAGTGCTAGGGAGTCATGGGAATTTTTTTTCCTGAGACATTGAGCCTTCTCTGTCAGAGAGCTCTGCTGCCACAATAAAATACAGTTCCCATGATTCTCTAACCCTAACCCTAACCCTTAAAGTGGACTCAATTTGCACTATTTCTAGCAGTCTGCAAAGGCCCTAAATCTTGCTGATCCCTGGATTAGACAAAGCAGTTTGTTGCATTGATCGTTTATTTAACTTGCCTTGCAAGCTCTATTGTTCCCCCATTTGTTGGTAGTCTATATTTAAGATACTTCAGCAAAAGAGAAAGATCTTGTTTGATTCTCGTTATTGACACCATGCATATACAACAACAAATGAGTAAGATGACTCTGACAAATTCTCCAGATCCCCAAGCAGTGAGAAGCTCCTGGTACACATGATCAGGTTTACTTTCCACTGGAGGAGGGACTTAGGCAGAGACAGTCAGTGGCTCTCATACCTGCAGTGGGGTGAATCTATTCTGGCATTTATTTTGAATCCTAAATGGTTCAGCACCTTGGATAGTTCATATATAAGGTATTTTTAAAAGACTAGAACCTGGAGTAGATTGACTACCCCACTGACATGTAGGCTGCCAGGTACCACTTGTCTTTAGGTTATTTAGGGGTAGCTGTGTTGGCCATGCAGCAAATTACAACAAAATACAGAATCCACAAAACAGAGATACTTTTATTGGGCCAAGACAATGGAAATTACTTTGCTGCTACTGGATTTGAAATTGTAGTGCCTGTCATTTACTGCCCTTTGTCTCCATCCTCACATGGCCAAGAAGGGGAGTGGTTTCTATCTGCATTGAAATCCCTCTAGAGACCATCTTAACTGACAAGAGAAGTAACATCTGAGACAAAAGGCAGGCCTGTGTCTCTAACATCATCCCTTTTCTCCTCCTATATGATTAATAAGAAGACTAGGACTGGGAAGGACAGTTATGAAGGAACTAGATCAGATTCTAAAGTGCAAAGATATAAAACTCAATACTAAAATTAGGATAGTCCAAACCATTGTGTTCCCCATCGCTATATACAAATGGACAGTGAAGAAGGCTGGCAGAAGGCAAATCAACTCATTTGAGATGTGCTGCTGGAAAGAGTGCTGAGGATACCATGGACAGCCAAAGAGACAAATGGGTCCTTGAACAAATCAAGCCTGAACTCTTCCTAGAAGATGACCAAGATGACCAAACTGATATTGTCATACTTCGGATACCTCATAAGACAGAATGACTAATTAGGAAAGGCAATAATGCTAGGAATTGTGGAGGGCAGTAGAAAGAGTGGAAGACCACATGCTAGATGGATAGACTCAGTCAAAGAAGCCACAGCCCTGGGCCTTGGGGACAAGGGGTTGAGGATACAGGGTCTTGGAGATGTCTCCCTCACTGGGTCACCATGAGTAGAAGTTGACTTGAGGGCAGTCAACAACAACAACAGCAATGATTTTTTAAAGCATTTTTGCCTGATGAAGAAGCCAGTGGAGCTTTGAAAGCTTGCATGATGTATTTTGTGCTTTTTAGTTAGCCCAAATAAGGTATCGTTGTTCTGTGGATTTTGTATTTTGTAACTTGCTCCATTATTTTTTGTCTTAGGGAGATTTTGCTTTTGATACAAAACAAGTACAGCAGAAGCAAGCAACATCTGGTACTACATATCAGATCCCCAGAGAGAGAGAGAGAGAGAGAGAGTTCAGTATCTATGCCTTCAGCTCACTCTTGATTCACCACCTTCTCTGATTTATGTCTTGTTTGTCTCAAAATTGCTATTTCTTCGCACACAATTTCCTAACCATTTAACTTCCACTGAGGAAACATCCAGCCATTCAGGATAATGAGCAAGCTGTCTTCATTCAAAGGAAGGTTTCACAAAGCACAGAGCATAGTACATCTACTGATGGTTCCTTCTTCTGTATATATCAACAGTGCAGAAGCCCTGTTCGATTTTGCATGTGGCCAGCCTCCTGTCTCTGCTCCCCAATCCTGGGATACTGTGTGTATGAACTGAAGTCAGAATATGAAAATAAAAAGTTATAAGTAGTGTAGATATTTGCAATACATTCCCCTCTCCAATAATGAGAGTGTAACAGAGATACATTTCAAAGGTTAGATAATAGACGGAAATAAATTTACTCTATTGATAACATTTTCTAGTTGCTTGTTGAAGTTGCTTTTGAAGGACATTTTTAGGCATTTTAATGAGTGTTTTTCAAGTTCTGTGTTTTTCCTCTGTCATTCTTGTTTTTAGCACACAACCCAATGGATTCAAACTACAAGAAAAGAGATTCCACCTAACATAAACAATAACTTCTTTACTGTAACAGCTATTTTAGACTGTGAAATTATCTGCCTCCGAAGATGGTGGATTCTCCTCCTTTGGAGATCTTTAAACATAGATTGGATGGGCATTTTCAGGAGTGCTTTAAGTTGTTCATTCCTGTGTGGCAGGGGATTGGTCTGGATGGCCCTTATGGTCTTTTCCAACTTTGATCTATGATTCTATCATTGTAAATGACAAAAAGTAATGTAAATATAATTAGCCACACAACAAATAATGGAGTAAGTTGCTTTTAAACCTTGTAATTACTAATGGCAATAAGTTACTTCCTAAACACTAAAATGTGTAACTGGAACAAATTACTTTTTTTTTTAAAAAAAAAGTAGCTTGGTAAGCTGTGGTGTAGGATCTTAGTATAATGTGATTTTGGTTGATTTTCCAGGCCTACATAGAAGCTGCATGATAGTTTTCTGTCTCATTTTTGTCTGTGGCGAGTTTATACTAAAATTCTCACCCTTCATATTTCTGCCATGGTGGGCAATTTTAAAAAAGAAATCCAGCTCATAACCCTGAGTTCTCTTGCTGCTTTTGTCACAGCAGCCTTGAGGCACTATTGTTATGTGCCACTCACAGACCCCCCTTGGCCTGAAGTCACTGAACAATTTCCAAGCACCATTTGAGCCCCTCTCTTAGTTTGCATACATAGCATTACATCACCTCCCAAAGTATCTTTCACTCAAGCCCCAGACAATGGAAAGGGGTTGGCCATCCTCAATTGGGGGTTAATAGTTGCCAAGGGAATGCCACATTCCAAAATCAGCTGCTAATACCCAGAGCATGCTGTTAGGAGTGAGCCATGAGGAGAGGGCCATGGGAAACTTTGTGCATACTTTATGAGACTGAAAACAAGCCTACTTTCTCCAAAACAACACATGGCACATAATAGGGCCTCTTCAAATATGCCAGACTGTCCAATTGGAGAGGGCAAGGGAGCAGGCAATGGCATTCAGTTCTTGCTCATTCTGTCTTCACTATCTTTCCATTCACAGAGCTACTTGTGTGTGCACACACACACACATACCTGGAGACGGATGGAAGAATGTTAGCAAACTGATGATTTCAACAATAATTTTGATCAAGGCTCAAAGGCAGCAAAATGTGCAAAACCTTATGCTTATCTCTTTCTGTTTACCTCTTCTATCTGTGCTAGAAGTTGAACTTCTTAAATAGAGACAACGTCACTGCCTCTTGCTCAGAAAGGAATTCTATCCATTCTAAAGCTATCTGTTTACTAACAGAAGTTGCATGAAACAGATGGCAGTTCTTAAGCAGTAGTTATCTTAGTGATATAGTGATTTTAAAAATAAATAAATAGAAGTAACTAAAAGAACATCATTTGTGCATGCTTCCCTCAGCTTTCTGGTCTTCAAAAACATGGGGAAATGTAAACAGAACATATAAAATAATATGTAGTGTTGTTGCCAGGTACCTTCAAGTAGTGTTCCAAAACCTATGAGCAGCCACCAAGAAGGACTCTTCTCCCCATATCTGCCCTCCCTCAAAGATAATAAGATTCAGGCAGGCTGATATGGAGAGAGATGGGCTTACTGGATTTAAGCTTTATAGCTTAGTCCACTAGTCCCAGCTTCTGCCAACCTAGCAGTTTGCAAGCATGTAAATGCAAGTAAATAAATAGGTATTACTTCTCAGTGGGAAGATAAACAGCATTCTGTGCAATCATGCTGGCCACATGATCACAGTCTCTGTGTCTCTGACAATGCTGGTTCTTCAGCTTAGTAATGGAGATGAGCACCACCCCCTATGGTTGGACATGACTTGACAACCTTGTCAATGGGGAACATCTTTACCTTACCTTTAGACCAAAACCAACACTTTTTTGTTGTCAGCTTCAGATGGGGTGGAGGAGGGGAGAAGGCTATCTTTTGCTTAGAAAGAACTTTGCAAGCCTAGTCTTTAAAACAAGGAATCAGCACAATGGCACTTGAAATTAATGGGATTTGGGCAAGGACACACCCCTTGATGAATCCTATCTTGATCCTTATATACCTTATTGTTTTTTTCATGTTGGCACGTACATTACTTCCTGTATATTCAGTGATCAGATGATGTGTGTGCTGTTCTTTATGTAGCCAAAACAACTTCTCCTACATAGAAGGGAGAGTGTCCAGCATGTTTGAGGAAACCCAAGATCTTCAGAAGTATAAACAATATTTTAGGAATCCCACTCCCAAGAGTGTTGTCCAAAAACATCTGCACTGCAAATTTTAATTGTCATGGCTCAATGCTATTGCATTCTGGGATTTGTAGTCTTGTGAGATATATAGCTTCCTCTATTAGAGCGCTCTGGTGCTACAACAAAGTACAAATCCCAGGATCCCACAGCATTGAGCCATGGCAGTTAAAGCGGCACCCAACCACATTGTTTCTGCAGTGCAGATGCAGCCTCAGTGAAGACTGGGCATGCTGAAGGAGACAGGATGTTGCAGGAAGGCAAAATTTGGAAAAGCTACTTTTTTGTATTATGTTTCTCAGAATCCCAAGGCAACTTAAATGCTGGCCACTATTCTAGAAGCAGTAGTCAAAAAAGTTACTTAAGTCTATGGCAGGGATGGAAATCTAGATCGGAGGGTGGAGTGGCATCTTTGGAATCCTGAGTACAAAGTACATTGGATAGAAACATGTTGTTGTAGGTCTTCCTTATCAAAACCAATTCCTGAATTTCCTAACTGTGAGGTACAGATTCCTAGGATCTCTGTGATTGCCCTAGATGGAGAGTTGGTCCAATGGAGGGACAGGATTCTGAACCAGATAGACCAGCACTGGTGAACCTATGGCATGCATGTCCTCTCTGGCATGCAAAACTCTCTGTGGGCACACACACCATCCATTACTTCAATAGGAGTACAATAGGAAAGCGTGTCTGCTCCTCTTCTTCCCATCGCCTCCTGTCTCCTTAACTGCCTCCCCCAAGACATTTGAAGGGATGGGAGGGTTGGAGAAGAGGAGGAACAGGTACCAGCTCTTCCCATGCCCTCCTGTCCCTTCAACTGTTTTGGGAGAGGCAGTTATGGGGATAGGAGCAGGCATGTGCCTGTTCTTTCTCTTCCCCTGCCCTCTTGTCTCTTCAACTGTCTCTGGGGAGGCAGTTAAAGGGATGGAAGGGCAAGGAAAGAGGAAGAGCCCATGTGCGCTTGTTCCTCTTTTTCCTTGTCCTCCCATCCTTTCAACTACTAGCCTGAGGCTGAGAGAGTGTGCTTTGGGCTTTGCCCCAAGATGTCCCACCTCTGGAAATCCTGCCCCCAGAAGTCTCCCCTCCCCCGGCACCAGATGACACCCAGTGCAGGAACGACACTGAGTTTGGGCACTCAGTCTCTAAAAGGCTCACCATCACTGAGATAGACCCTTTGTACCAGACATGGTTTGGTACTGAAGCTACTGGTGCCTGCAGTGAGAAGAGTCAAAATAACCCTGACACTGTATAACCTTTAAAGTAACTCTTAGGTTAAAATCCCCAGTCCATAAATCATTGAATGATTTCAGTTGTACCTCAAAAATGAACACTTGTAGTTAGAACAGCTGTGGAAAGGACAGTTAAATGGAAGGCTATCACCACAAAGCCACAACAGGATGTAAATTTGTGGGTTGTATAGACCTGCATGTATTGGTGCTACCATAGGGTGTGGTTGGAGCCTGGAGAAATTCCAGGATGAGATGAGATATTAAAAAGTCTGACAGGAGTATTCAGATACATGCCTATAAAGCAAGCAGGGATATATTTCTATATGCTTTAAGGGTTAAGCCAAGCTCTAAATATTGGTGTAAGGATTAAATTAAAATGTATTCCATTTAGGGTTGGCTAAACATTCCAGGCCACATTGTGAAATATAGAAAAAGAAGCTGTAATTTCATAACCACTGAATAGTTTGGGATTTGGAGTCTGTATAGCAGGGGGATTTAATCTTTGTTTCACATGCGTTGGAAGAAGGAGATGGCATCTAGGGAATGTATGCGAAAGTTTTTAAACAAACATGGAACAGGGCATGATCATAGATCAGAAAATAGTTGTGGCAATTTGCCAATAGGCTGGTATTTTTGTCATAGTGGTCTGTGTTCTTTGCAGTACAGTGCAAGAGGACACTGTATCTATATATCAAAAGAAGTGACAGTGCCTTCCTTTGTTGAACTCACTGCTGATAACTCTAGTGGCTTAGTGCTGCTACTCACAAAATGTCTCTTTTTCTTGCCACATATATTCTGCCAGCAAAAAATCTTTAATAAGTCGTACAGTGCCCACAGAACTTTGGCTAAACAGCACTTTAAATAAATAATTAAGAAATTAAGAAATTTACAAAATCTGCCTAAATACCCTAAAAGAACCAGATCCCAGAACTTAGAAGCTAAGAAGAAATAGCCCTGGTTAATATATGGATGGGAGACCACCAATGAATACCAGGTGCTGTAAGCTATATTTCAGAGGAAGGAATTGGCAAATCACCTCTTATGAGTCCTAAGAAATTCATTGGGTCACCATAAGTCAACACATGACTTAAAGGCACACATATACACACACACACTAAGAAATAATTATGTCCAAGATTTTCCAGTGAATTTATTATTGATTATAATATCAAATATTTATAGATCACTACTCTTCCTGAAGGGCCTGAAGGCAATATATAATGTTAAATAGTGTATCATTTGCTAAAAACCTATATCAGTTTATTGAAGCTTAGTGTGAATGCTCCATGAAAGTAACGGCTTGGATTTATGTGCTTTTTCTCTTTTGGCCAGTGTCCTTTGAACAACAACTCCCATCATTCCTAGCCTGATCTTGGAAAATTTACTTTAGTACAGCTCTAGACAAAACAAAAATACCGGTAAACCAAAAATAATCATCACAATAATCGTACCAACAACAGAAAAAAATTTTTAGAATTTCAAAAGTAATTAAATGTGAAGTCGAAGGCTTTCACAGCTGGCATCCATAGTTTTTTATGGTTTTTCCGGGCTATGAGGCTGTGTTGTAGAATAATTTATTCTTGATGTTTCACCTAAATCTGGAGCTGGCATCTTCAGAGTAATCAAATGGTTCAGGTGTAAGGGATTTGGGTTCATCCAAATGCAAATAATTCAGGTGACAATCAATATATCCTCATGACACTTGAAGTATTGTCTTATACAACGCTCCTTACTGTGCTGTGTAGCAACAACATTTCATGTTTTAAGTGCTAAGATCATCAATTATTATTATTATTATTATTATTATTATTACTTCTATAATAAGAGCCCTACATAAAGCAGCCTCCTGTGCCCTGGTGCCTTCTAGATATATTGCATAACAGTGGTTGTGCTGTCTGGAAACAGAGCTTGGAAAAATTACTTTTGTTGTTTACATCTCTCAGATTCACCCATCCAACATGGCCAGAATCTGGGGGATACTGAGTGTTATATTTTTAAAAAGTCAGTTGTTCAAGCAATGATTGGCATTAACGTAAGGATAGTGCTAATGGAACAATGTCATTTATATCACCTTAACTTCAGTGAAAGCTACAAGTTGTTGCTGATGAGCCTAGAAAAATGCTATGCTCACCTTTACTTTCTTTTTTCTTTTCTTGTCTTAAAAAAAAAAAATCACACCTGGACATCCACTGGTGTGAAACCTTAAATAAGCTTTCATAGTTGGAATGCCTGTGCATTGGCCCTTGGGATCTTGTTGAATCTCTACCACCCAACCCAAGTCTTCAGAGATATTCATCACATTCATCTTAAAGAACACCCCTGACTGACTTTTGTGTCACTAGTGGAAAATCTTGGCTCTCAACATTCCACAGATGCAAGACCCCTCCAAGGCTTCCTGCCTCCTTTCTTCCCACAAACAACCCCAAAGGATGAGATAAAAAGAATCCTTTAATTCAGTTCCTGAGCAGCACTGCTTGGATGCAGAACAAAATGATTGATAGGCTTTGTTCAAAACACTAACTTTTTAAAGCTCCACGGACCATTATTTGGTGCTTGCTTTGCCTACAGCACATGTGTTATTTCAAAATCTGCAATGACTTTATTAGGCCAAATCAAGGTCATAAAATAAGCATCAGGCAAGATGATGAACAAAGTGTGCCTGCATGTGTGTGTAGACACCTATACCCACATATATACGATGGGGGCAGGGGGAAAGGTGGCTGATGTTTAGTGTATGATGCTTACATTTAATTACAATCTGAACATGGAATGTCTGAGAATGCTACAGCCATTCAAATTAGGCTCTATCAGATGATGAAAGATAATTTCAGGTTGCACCTACGACTCTTTTAAGGGCTGATGAGAGAAAGAAACAAAGGTTGAACTTCCATTTAAATATGTAATCCATTCATCATTTGAAACCACCTCCAGCCTTAGACAGAAAATACAAACTCTTTTATATCTGCAGAACAGAATGAAAGAAACTAAACAGATGCACTGGGTTGGGCTCTTGGTTAAGCTGGCAGGTATACCTCCATTAGCAAAGTATATGTGCTCCTTGGCATTACTTTTTTTCACAGAAAATTTAATACCAGGAGCATAAATAACACGAAAAGAACAAAAATAGATACCTCCCTTCAAGGAGTAGCTCACATTTCAGCAAACTTTCCATCCAAAACTAACATTATGTACATGTGAAATGAAACAACCAGGTCAGATAAGCCTTGCAGAGGAAACAAAAACATTTTGAACTTTCTAGAGACCACATGAAGCCTTCTTTCAAAATGCATCCATGGATTATTTTTTTCCTTTATTTCACCAGACTCGACTTTTCTTATGATTTATTTGTTTAGGGTACTTTTACTCTAAATAAATTTACCACAAAGGCTCTTAGAACGTTTTACAGATTGCTAATTGGACAGTTCCCTGCCCTCAGGTTTATAATTTAAAAATACATGACATAAAAGGAGAAGGGAATGGCAGTGGGGAAGGGGATCAGGTTCAGGAGAAACTGGCAGTTCTTCTCTTCCTCTGCAGCCAGGGTGGTAACAGCTAAGATGATTAATAATTTCCATTTTGATGGGCATTTTGGTTTGTTAACATCCTGGGGATAGCTGGTGTGGTAGGCCTACATGCTTTCCCCTTTTTATTTTGTTTTGCTATTCATGCATGCTCAGCAAGGGATTCTGGAGGCAGCTGCTCTTTACTTTGCTTGTTGTAGGCAGGCACATACAGCTACAATAGAGTCATCTGGAGCATAATTCCATTTACACCCAGCCCAGCCCAGCCCAGCCCAGCCCAGCCCAGCCCAGCCTTTATTTTTTATTTTTTGCATTGTTTACTGCTGCAACCTGAGACCAAGCCTGTGTTTCTTCAGTCTCCCTTCACTGTCCTCCCAAGTCCAATGCTCCTTAAAAAACCTCCATCTAGACAGAGGACAAGGAGAGAAAAAAACAGGCTAGGCAGGTGTAAAAAGCCTTTGTAAAAAGAAACATCTTTGTCAGAGACTTTTGTTAACAGACATATGTCTGTATTCCATAATCCTGAGGCAATATTTCTGTCAGAAGCAACTAAATATGCACAGAACTGTTGACAAGCTTTTGAGAGCTTCAGATTTCCTCAAAAGCAAAGATATTATGAAAAACAGATTGAGGAGCTGGGGTGTTAAGGAAAAGTCCTTTCAAAGGTCTTTCATCCACACCAAACATGCTTTAGACTATGGCAGGAACTAGAAGAGGATCTCTCCTGAAGATCACAAAGCCCAGGTATTTTGGAGATTACAATTAATACCCTCAAATGTAAAGCTACAAGCACTGAATACTAAAGTCAGGATTATCCATGCCATAGTATTTCTAATTTTTATGCATGGATGTGAAAGATGAGCAGTGAAGAAAGCTGACTGGGAAAAAAGTTTGAAATATATACTGGAGGAGAGTTGTACAGATACCACGGATTCTCAGAAAGATAAATAAATGGATCTGAAGGCACATCATGCCTAGAAGCCAAAATGACTAAATTAAAGCCACCATACTCTGGGCATCATGAGATGACATAATTCACTGTAAAAGATGATAATGCTTGATAAAAATTTAAGTCAGTAGGAAAATAAGGGGAAGATCACATTACAAGGTAGCCAGGGCTGTGAGTTTGCAAGACCTGAGCAGAGCTGTTGAAGACTGAAGCCCTTGGAGGTTTCTCATTCATAGGGTCACCATCAACTGAAGCCAACTTGGCAACACTTACCGGTAATAACAACAACAGTCTATTACTGCATTTAGGAGGGAACATATGGCATCAAGCTCCTTGCTACCTATAATCATGCTGCCTCTTCCCTTCTGTAGTTCTCCTATAGTGACTAGAGCAGGGGTAGGCAACCTTTCCCCTTTAAGGGCCGAGGGACTTCAGCTCCCAGAATCCCAGGAGCTATTGGCCAACATGGGACTATTGGCCAACATGGCTGAGGCTTTTGGGAGCTGAAGTCCCTCGGCCCTTAAAGGGGAAAGGTTGCCTACCCCTGGACTAGAGTGTGCTGAAGCAATCATCCCAAGCATTTTCCCTTAATTTTTTTTTTTTGTAGTGTCCCTTGTTAGGACAGTGAGAACCATGGCACCACATTCAGGATCGTTGCAGGAATAGACATTGGTGGCCTGTGGTGGTGATGGTGGAGGAGGAAACTCATCTCACTACTGTGGGAATAAGTCTCCCTCCCTGCTTGGATCATGGGAGCCAATAACTTTAGTTGGAATAAGACCATGGTGAGTTTCTTTGAGGAGCAAAAGGAGCAGACACCTTCTTTCCAAGAGTTTAAGAAATACAAGCAAATGAGTGAAAGAGATGTTAATGGAAATAGGTTGAAAAAACCAAATAAATAAGTTGAGTTGGGGGTGAGGAGTGCATCCAACATCAGAGGTCTGGTATTAGTGCTCACATAGCTCATGGCCTCTCCCTTAGACAAGCACATACCTTGCAAAGAATGCAAACTACACATTTATTTACAGGCATGCATGCAGCCATACAGCACAGATTTTTCTTGGCTGACGATTTCTGTTGCAGAAGTGGGCAAATTTTAGGCCTAGAGTAAGTACTTCATTTTTTTTTTTTCTTAGAAAAGCCTTGACAGCCATCCACCAAGACCAAGTGGAAAAATAAAGGTTCAAAATGTAGAGCAGTGGACCTTTTATATTCTTTGAGTCATATACTGGTATGGCCTGCATATGCAAATAAAAATAGATATTTAGTTCCTACAAATCAAGGATTCTATTCTTATAAAATTTGGAGATTATGACACCCTTAAATGTTGCTGGGAGAGATGTGGGATCTAAAAGATGAAAACGGGTATTATCATACTTACCTGTGCCCAGGCTATGGCAGCCCATATCTTCTTGGGCAGCCCATCTGCAACTTGGACTTCTGCTGCAGCTTTTTCAAGAATGAAATTTTCCCATTCTTGAAAAAAGGTGTGGCAGAAGACTGGGTTGAAGATGGGTTGCCCTGGAGGATATGGGCTTTCTATAGCCCGGGCATGGGTAAGTATGATCATTTTCATCTTTTAAATCCATTTTCATCTTTTAAATCCTGTGTCTCTCCCAGCAGCATTTAAGAGTGTGATAATCCAGTCCCCAAGTTCCTGCTGGAAAATTTAATGAGAACTGTTGCTGTAGTTTCAAATCTCTGTTTAATATTACTGTTGTATTTTAATTGTTGTTTTTAATTTAATTCTGTTTTTAATCTGTAATTGATTTAATAACTTTTTAAGGGGGGGGGGAAGGAACTAGATTGTTGTAGTTGTACTGTATTTTATTGCTGTTAGCCGCCCCTATTGACCTCAAAGGGGCGGGATATAAATAAATATTATTATTATTATTATTATTACTAGAGTAGACCCATTAAAATAATGGGGTTTATATAAGTATTGACTTAGTATTCAGCAGTTGCTTTAATGGGACTACTTAGGCCATGGGTAGGAATCAATAGCCCAATCGTGTGGAATGGTGGGAGTTGCAGTTCAATCAAATTAGAAGGGTCCTATGGTTCCTGTCACCAGCCTAAATCCAATTGGAGTAGACCCATCAAATCAATTGATCAATACTAGAAGGCTGCATGATTCATAACTCTGATTTAGCCCTTAAATGTCATTCAACAATTGGAAGTTGGAGTCCTTTGTTGATCTGAAAATCTCTAGCAGCTATTGCAAATCCCAGTCCACTAACCCCTGTCATTGTGCATGGCTAAAGAACAGCTATCATTGTTGCATTATTGCTCTATAATCCTCTGTAGCATCTCACAGTCACCACCGTCAGACCAGATACTGGACTACAATAATTATTTATCTATTATTGGTCTCAATAAGGCCATCTTTAATTCCTTGCTATATTTCATATATGAAGTTTGTTTTAAAAAATGTACACATCTGTGTTTTCACCTCCATTTCTGTCAAGAAGATTGCCTTCATTTGGGTAAATTGATAAATGTATCCCCTTTGTCTTTGTTTTAAAGTAAAGACTATTTCACAATGCTTTTAAAATGAACAACTGTTTCACAAATATTTACTTTTCTCAGAAGTGTCATAACTGGAAAATCAAAAAAGCCTGAAGCGTTGTGGGAGAATATAAAAGAAAGAACAGTTATTTGAGCTTGTGAGGTGGGATAGCTGGTGTTTATTTGTATTACTAACATCGATGCAATAAATAATAGTTTCAGCAATAAATGTGAAACAATAATGTCTGTTGTCTAATAGAAAAAGAACTTGGAATAAGCTGCAAGAGGCTTGGAAATAAGCCACAAACTGTCTATGACAGAGAGTGAGCAAGAGAGAGATGACATTGTTTCCTGCAGTGTTTTGCTACGTGATATTTTGTACTTTCCCTTCCCTCTCTCACCCCTTTTTAAATTGTCTTTTAACACCAACATTTTCTTCCAGGTGTCCAAGATTCTTCCTTTCAGTTAATACTTGGCAGAGATTATCTCACCGCTGAAATAACCCGGGTCACCTCTTCCAAACTGAAGTCTAATTTGGGAGGCAGCCAGGTTCTATCACAAGGATTTTGCTGCCAAAGCCATTGGGCGAGTCCAGCCCGGCTGCAGCCTGGGTCCCTAGCGCACTTCACTGACCATTTTTTCAAGTCAGAAACCTCCTGGTTTTGAAATAAGGCTGCCAAAGCACGCCGGGGACCCAGGCTGCAGCCGGGCTGGACTTGCCCGGCAGCTTCAGCAGCAAAATCCTTGTGATAGGGCCCAGCTGCCTCTTGAATTAGACTTCAATTCAGAAGAGGTAAACTGGGTTATTGGAGCGGAGTGATAAGGTCTGCAGATGGTATGTGCCCTATCCTGAACCCTCTCAGGAATCATAAGAAAAACAAACTTTGTGGCATTTTGTCTAATTTGTTTGAGGTCATCACTATAGGCAAGTCATGTTCTGGAGCAGACTCCAAAATAGACTAGTAGCATCTTAGGAAGGAGGAATTATTTGCTGAAGCCAAGGCCTCAGTTTGAGCAGTAGGACTCCACCTGGCCCTACCTTTCACCTCAAGGTGGGAGGTTACATGATGGAATGTGTGTTGTGTGCCTTTAAGCTGTTCCTGACTTATAGCAACCTAAAGCCAACTTATCATGGGTTTTTCTTGGCAAGATCTGTTCAGAGAAGGTTTGCCATTGCCTTCCCCTGAGGCTGAGAGCATGTGACTTGCCCAAGGTCACCCAGTGAGTTTCATAGCCAAGTTGGGAATTGAACCCTGATCTCCAGAGTCATAATCCAACATTCAAGCCACCATGCCATGCTGGATCTCACATGTTACTCCACAAAGAACTAAATTGCTGAACACAGAAAAGAACCAAGAAGTTGTGGAGGAGGATTCTTACCTAGTTTGTTCCTTGTTATGGGATTTTTGTACTTATTTGAACTGGCATGCCAGCTTTCAGAATGGTGAACAGCATTGGCCCAGTGTGGGATTTGTAGTTTTACAAGGTCTTTAGCCTTCTCTGCCAAACAGTATTGGTGCCTCACAAAAATACTGATTCCTGGATTCTTTAGGATGGAGCCGTGGCAGTTAAAATCATGTCAAACTGCATTGTTCCTACAATGTAGATTACTCAGGTTTATTTAATTGGACTATATTCAGTTCAGTTCATTCAGTTCCCTACAATATTTTTTTAAAAACAACAACAGATTTACAGCAATATTAAAATTAATTATATGGGAATGCTGAATTGTACATATACTTAAGCATTTCTAGCCCATAGTGGCTCATATAAGTAATTTTTGCACTCTTTACATAGCCCATGGTTAGCACAACCTGTTATTGCTATGTTTGTTCTTCTATTTTTTGTGCTACACAGATATAGGATGCTTGTGGAGACAAAGATTTTGTATATGCCTTTATATATTAATTTCTTCCTTAATATTCAGTTTCCCATGTCACTTAGTAACATTACCTTTGAGCCCAAAGGTACCTCCTCTCCTGCTAAATAATTTCATTATTTTCCCCAAAGTTCTTAGGAATGCCAAATAATTAAGAAACATTACAACTACCTCAGTTTATCTGTTGATACCTTCAAAAAATTACATGCCAATGAGATGAAAATAATAATGTTACACACTTGTCCTACACATATTCCCAAATCCTTATTATTTCACTTACTTAGAGTGCCATAATCTAGTTAGTAAAGCTTTCGGGTCCTAAACAATAATTCCTCACACGTATGCAGAGTTTGGAAAAGTTAAATCTTTTTGCCCTACAGTTCTCTGAAAATCCCCAGCCAGTCAATGACAATGCTGGCTGGGGGTTTCTTGAATCTGTAGCCCCTGGCATCAAAACTCTGCCTTTTCTAAGTTATGCATATATCCTTATATACTCATATATAGCTCACCTATACACATTGGTAAGAGAGGTTTCATTCTACCTATTCTTTCATAAATCTGATTGTAAAAAAAAAAAAAAAATCATACTGCTGCAGACAATACACCACTACCTCTATCAGGCCATATGTTTCCCCTAAAGGTCCAGCCAAAAATACTATTTGATCTGTTCTGAAAACTTCTCAAAGTGAAATCCTTGGGTTCAACGCATAACTTTCCCCAAACTTTAATAATGCATTCACTATTACATTCCCTTTTCTTTTAATTTTCTTCATCCATTCTCTACTCCAGGCGAGGAATTCCAATAAACATTTGAAACATTCTTGCTGTCGCTTAAACCAACCACCTTCCCTTTGATCCCATTTTTAAAGTCAGCCAAAAGTGTCTTGGGAAGGGCATCATTTTCCATGCAGTACACACAGATTTCTTTTGTTCCACAGCTCACACTGGGCAAACAGGTTTCCAAAAACCTGCAAAACCAGAGGTGAAAGGGGAAGAAGTGGACACACACCACAACTAGCGATACCACTTTCCAAAGTGCTTTGAACTCTGGGCAAGGGAGTGGGAGGAACAAAGGATTACCTATCTCAGCTTTGTTAACAAGCTATTTGAGTGTTTCTTGGGATGAGAGCTTGCAAACAATCCTGTTTTTAAAGACACAATCCTCCGAAATGTTTACTTGGAAGTAACAAATTTCAAGGAGATAGCTTTGTTGATAATCAGTGTGATGTTGTGGTTTGAATGTTGAAGGAGGACTCCAGGAGTTGTTGTTGTTGTTGTTATGTGTCTTCAAGTCATTTTCAACTTATGGTGATACTATCATGGAGTTTTCTTGGCAAAATATATTTAGAGGAGGTTTGCCATTGCCTTCTTCTGAGGCTGAGAGCATGTTACTTGTCGAGTGGGTTTCATGGCTGAATAGGGAATTGAACCCTGGTCTCCAGAGTCATTGCCCAACACGCAAACCACTACATCATGCTGGAGGAGGACTCCAGGAGACCAGGGGTCAAATTCCTGCTTAGCCATAGAAACCCACTGGGTGACCCTGGGCAAGTCACACTATCTCAGCTAGTCTGAGTGAGCGTAGGATTACATGGTGGTTTCGTGGTTAAGATGTTGAGTATGATGATCACAAGATCACCAGGTTGGCAGTTTGAGACCCAAGTGCCACATGACAGAGTGAGCTCCCGTCACTAATCCCAACTGCTGCCAGCCTAGCAGCTTGAAAGCTTGCAAATGCAAGTAGATAAATAGGTACCACTTTGGTGGGAAGGTAACAGCATTCCATGCAGTCATGCTGGCCACATGGCCATGGTGTAGTCTTTGACAATGCTGGCTTAATAACAGAGATGAGCACCACCTCATATAGTCAGACACAACTTGACAAACTTGACAAACTTTATCTTTACCTTTATTCTGGAATTTAAAAGTACAATCTATCTGTTTTGGTAAAAACCTTGCATACCAAATTTTATGTGAATTAGAATGACATTTTATAGGTTTTATTTTCATTCTGAGTTGATGGAGAGTTTGATGTCAAGATGAGAACCTAAATTAATGTTTTCCATTTTTACAGTCATGTAAAAGGCATAATTGAGCTACACAAATACAGCCTTTTGGATTTAGTATTAATATCTGCAACAGTTAGTGACAACTGTAGATCTGATTAAAGCCTAGCTATTCCAATATTCCAACATAAGTTCATAAAATTAGCTCTCTAGCCATAGTATGTTGGAGAATTCCTTGCTGTGAATTTCATCAGGACATGATGCTTCTCTGTGTGCCTTCAAGTTGTTTCTGACTTATGGGGACCCTAAAGCAAAGCTATCATGGGATTTTCTTGGCAAGATTCTTGTGAGGGGGTTTGGCATTGCCATCCTCTGAGGCTGAGATAATGTGACTTGCCCAAGGTCACCCAGTGGGTTTCATGGCCAAACGGGGAATTGAATGCTTGTTTTCAGAGTTGTAGTCCAATGCTCAAACTGCTACACCATGTTGGCTCTCTTTTTAAACTTTTGTATTGCCTGTCCAGATCCCTACTGGGGATGTGTGTGGATACTAGATGGCACTGGGATTAGTTGTATCTGTGGCTGCTGCCATACTATAGAATTAATGCAGTTTGACACTGCTTTAACTGCCATGGCTCCATCCTATGGAATCCTAGGATTTGTAGTTCTTTGTGGCACCAGAGCTCTCCTACGGGGAAGGGTAAATATCCCACAAAACTACAAGTCTCAGAATTCCACAGCATTGAGTCATGACAGTTAAATCAGGGTCAAGCTGCATTAATTCTATAGTACAGATGCAGCTTGAATGGAATCAAGAATCCCTGGATGTTCTTGTGTATCTTTTTTTTTAGAGAGAGAGACAACAAAAGCTCTTTTTTCCTAGCTTGACTGCCTTGTCTGACAAGGACCCATAGTTAAAAAGCTGTAAGAAATAGAAGAACAATGTAACTGTTACTGAGATAAAGGGTTTTAAAAATGTACAAATTACATTCTATAGTCCTTGAGTACAGTACATTTAATTTTTTTAAAGTAACAAAGATGCACTCTTCCCACATCCCATTTTAAAAATGAATGCAACATTGTACTGAATTGCCTATTACTGATACTTCGGGATGTCTTCCATCAATTTTACATCAGTTCATAGAATTACAAATTGCTAGAGCTTCAAAAAGCTACTTTTGTTAGACTCCCAGAATCACCCAGCAAGTATGGCTACTGTGTTGGTTGGTAGTACCAGGGTCTTTTAGTCCAAAGACATAACTTTTTCTGCAAATGTCTTGCTTTTGGCCAAAAGTGGCCAGCATACAGAGAAGGAGGTGTGTGAAAAGTTTACCTACAGCAAGAAAGAAAGGGAATTCAAAAAGCGGTGGAGCCCATTTGTTTTGAGATAAGAGTTACAGGAATGTTACGCCAGATGAAAGACTGGGTGCTCTTCAAGAAAGGAATGGTCAAAGGCAATGTAAACCATAGGATAAGGAGAGACAGTCATTGCAGCCTTTTATTTAATCTCTCTTGGTCATCCTGGCACTAAGGAAATAAACTACGGATAAAGAGTAGGAATCTGACTGGTCAAGCAACACAAACAATGCTAAGTCCCGTCAGTCAATAAAACCCAGAAAAATCCTAGATAACTGGCAGGTATTCTGGTTTAGGTTAAGAGTTGAATCCAGTGATGATTCATTGAGGAAAAAACAATTGATGGTACAATATTGCCAAAGCATAGTAGAAGCCGAAAGTGTCAATTTAAGTGAATTGCTACATAGGAATAGACTGCAAGAAATGCACTCTGCAGATGGAGATAGGATACCTCTTTGATGGTTCTAAAAGCCCAAATGTTCAAGTGATGAGATGAAGGCAAACTCCAGAATACCTCAGAAATCCAGGGGTTGCTTCTTTGAGTCTCCCAATCATCCATCACAAGAACAAAGCAAAAGCCAACTAGCCTGCTCTTGTGCCATTAACAGCAATTCAAAGTCCATAATTCAGAAGAATTCATTACACAGCTTATGTATATTATTGTAGGGGTGGGAAAATGCTAGTACATCAGATGCTGATTCCCATAAGGCCCACTCAACCTGGAAAATAGCAAGGGATTCTGGGAGCTGAATTCTAAAATACCTAAAGGATCAATGGTGCTCCTGTCATGCATTATTGCTTGTTTATTTTGCTGAGAAGGTGGGAACCCTGTCTTAAACTTTGTTGTTGTCCAGTCAAAGTTGGTGATACCCCAGGTGCTACAGGAGCCATTCCTCCAAATCAATACACAGCAGTCCTTGGAAAAATTATTTTTGGACTTTGTTGTTGTGTGTCTTCACACTTTCAGCTTATGGTGACCCTACTGGGTTTTCTTGGCAAGATTTCTTCAGAGAGGATTTGCTTTCATCTTTCTCTGAGACTGAGAGGGTGTGACTTGCCCAAGACCACCCAGGGTACAGTCACACTGCAGAATTAAAGCAGTTTGACAATACTTTGCCATCACTATCTTGTGGAATCCTGGAATTTGTAGTTTTTGTGAGGTATTTAGCCTGGTCTGTCATGGAGCTCTGGTGCTTCATCATACTACAAATTCCAGGATTCCACAGGACAAAATCATGGCAGTTAAAGTGGTGTCAAACTGCTTTAATTCTGTGGTGTGGCTGCATCCCCAGTGGGTTCTCATGACTAAGCAGGGATTCAAATCCTGGTCTCTGGAGTCATAGTTCAGTGCTTAAACCATTACAGTAATCATCCATTCTGGCTGAGGGATTTTAGGAATTGTAGGCCAAGAAAGTAATTATTCCAAGCTTCATACCCTCAGCAACCTGTGATAGAATCTGAGATCTTTTAGGGACAATCACATCCATGTTCTTGCAAAGGAAGGAAAATTAATTTGATTCATGAAGAGGATAAAATAATTCTCAGATTTGGAGTGTAATTCTGTCTGCCAGCAATAGTACCCATCTGTTGGTAGAACTCTCTCTTCCCAACTCATCTCAGAGAGTTACAGATAGTGCTAACTGCCAGAAGAACCAGGCATGAACCAAGAGAGGAGTCCATCCAAATTCTGCTAAATCTAAACCTGCCCTAAAGCAAGGATGCTAACATATAATCAGGCTATGGCAACGGTATTCCTAAGTAATTTGAAACAGTCCTAGACTATGAAGGGCTATGGAATCAGAAAAACATCAGCCAGCCTACTACCAACTCAGCTGTCTTTTGATTATTATGGCCAGTTCGGAGTGCGCTAGTCATTTTATCCTTGGAACTAATCAAATTGAGCATGTGCCTAATCCTAATCCTCTACCCCTGGCACATCTTTAAATTAGGATTCAACCATTAAACTCTTACCTAATTGTGAGTCTGATGTAGAGCTATGACCTCCCACTTTCCTTGACAGAGGTGCTGAGTAACAGGCAGAAATGTAATAGGTATGGCTTTTCCCCATAAGAAGAAAAGCTCTCCCTGTTGAATTTATATCTTACTGTCAAAGGCTAAATACCTCTATCAGGGAAGAATGTGGCAGCCTTAATCTGATGTCACAAAACATCACAACTGACAGCCTATGTGGAGATACATAAAAGGGAGGCTGAGAAAGAAAAAGGCCTGAAGGACATTTGAAAATTGGATGGTGACATTTTGGTATGTGGTATAATGGTATGATTGTTGGACTAGGACTCTAAAAGATGAGGGTTCGAATCCCCACTCAGCCATGAAAACCCATTAGGTAATCTTGAGCAAGTCGGGCTCTTTTGGCCTAAGAAGAAGGCAATGGCAAGCATCCTTTGAATAAATCTTGCCAAGAAATTCCTATGATAAGGTTGCCATATGTCAGAGTCAACTTGAAAGCACATAAAACAACAACAAAGAGATTATGACTCTACAATCATGTTGGAGTATATTTTACCCCCACACTTAAATCTTATCATCTACCTACTAGTCTGGGCTCCTTACCCCCACAAGTGGTAAGCAAGATTTATTTCTTCATTAAGATGTCCTCACCCAAATAATTACTTCTGTTAATTAAGATAAGAGCATACCTTCTTTATCAAACCAGACCTGCTGACGAGAGTTCAGCTCCTCTGAGGTAACATTTGCCTGGGATTAGCTGTAAATCTGTTAAGATTAGAATTGACTAGTACACCAGAACCAAAATCAGAGGGGATTAGACCTACTTTTCAGTTTTTATAACATGAGAATCAAAGGAATATTGGTGATTTATGTTGCTGAAGGAGGGAAGAGCTAAAACTATAAGGAAGTTACAAATCCAGTTCCTGTTCATTTTTACATTAGCCTTCTCCAACCTGGGGATGTGTGAGACAACATCATCCATAATTTCTGCTGGTTGGAGCTGATGGGAGGAGTACCCTGGCAAGTGCCAGGTTGGGGAATGTTGCTGTAAGGGATGCATGAGAACAGGTTCCTTTGTAGGATTGTTATAGGGAGGGGTCAGCCAACAACAATGCTTGCTTTGGCACCTCTTGGAGCACAGGGCTGGGATCCAAAAGGGCCTCCTTCCTGAGGACAACTAATCAGTTCAATAGTAGCTGAAGTTCAGCTTTAATTTACAGTAAATGGCTTGAATCAACACATGAAGAGGGAGGCACCTAACCCCATCTCTGTCCACTTAATTGTGGCTTTCCCCATGTGGCAGGTGGCAAATGTGAAGAAAATAATTTTCTGTTTGCATGGACAGTCTCCATGTGTGCAAGAACACAGCCTGCTTGTTCACATGGAGACTCTCCAACACAAACAGAGACTTTCCCTTTTCAGATTTATCACTAAGAAAAACAATGATGGAGAGGATGGCATTAGGTGATAACCTCTTCACATGTTGATACTTTTCAGGCAAGGAGCCCCTAAATAGGGCACAACTTGTGATCCAAGAAGAAGAATGCAGTTAACCAGTTATATCTCGAGGCCCACCAGAGAGTTCAGTAACCCTCCTGATTTTACCATGCTTGAAAATTAGATGTGTTGGCACTCCCATGTCTTTAAGAGCCATCCATAGTTTTTCATGATCTATGCAGTCAGACACTTTGCTATTGTCCATAAAGCACATGCTGATCCTTGGATAGGTTTTACTTATTTTTGCAGGCCAGGCCAGAAATGTGAGAAGATGGAGGACTTATGAGACTTGAAGACTGGCTGTGGGAGACTGACTATGGGGGAACAGATTTTTAGAATATTAGACAATAGAACCTTGCATAAATAATGAAGCTTACAGCCAGTGAGTAATTACATGCCACTGCTGTCCTGTAGGCCTGTGGAAATAACCTGTTACCTTTAATAAAATGAATATATAAAAAGCTGTGATGCATTTCAGCAGCGAGTGGTTCTATAAACTGCCAGTTCAGAGACCCCATTTTCTTTCTATGAGGTGCATAAGAAACCTTCTCTGACAACTACTTGGAATGCCAAAAAATGAAACAAAACAAAACACAAAAATAAACAAGCACAGGAGTGACAGGATGGCTAGGCTAACCTTGTTGACTGTATTAAAAATACAGTTGATTGTTTTGGGTATTAAACACTGAAGGGTGTCTTGCAACTTATTTTAAAATGAATTCCTATTCCTGGAGGTTGCTCCAAGAGGTAGTTCAGTTTTCCCTCTCTCTTTTTCAGTCAGTGGTTCAGAAAAGAACAGTCTGGAAACAGCAGAATGACATAATATTTAGAAGTAAGAGACTAACAGAGCTCTTATTAGTGTAAATTTCAGGTTTGATTGGCCCTTGGACTTAGGGTTGCCATATCCCGATTTTTGCCGGGACATTCCAGTTTTTAAGTGTCTTTGGGATGTCCCACCTGGTTTTGGGATCATGTCCTGAAAAGGGCAAGGCCTCCCTGAACCTGGTGCAGCTGCATGGGGCCTTGGCCAGCTGGCCAAGTAAGCCCCAAATATATACAGGCCGAGGATTCCCTGGTATGGGCACTCCAGGAAGATCCAGGGAGGGAAGGCCTTCCTCCTGTGGCTGTGTGGGGCTTCAACCCTGAGCTCCAGGAACATCCAGACTGAACATGTCCACTTCCTTTTTTCCTCACAGATTTTGTTCTCTATCCCTCTTATCATTCTCATTGTCCTTCTGTGCCAGGTAAGAAATTTACAAAGCACTTAGCCACAGAGGGCTTGCCATGGCCTTCTGCTGAGATTGAGAGTGTGACTTGCCCAAGGTCACCCAATAGGCAGGGAATCAAACCCTGGTCTCCAGAGTCCTAGTCCAACACACAAATCACACAAAGCTAATCCCAACCTTCTGTCCAGGAAGAATGTCAAAATGTCCTCCATTTTGAGCATGACTGAGAAGCATGAATTTATATTAATGTTTTTTTTAAATTTTATTAATATTTTTTGCATTTAGTTGGTAAATGTCCTCCATTTTTCTTGAATGTCCTACATTTTGTTTTGTGGAAGAGAATTATGGCAACTCTACTTGGGCTTCATTAGAGTAACCAAGTGCTTGGCTGTGACTTCCAATTGACATAAAGTTCCTAGAAAGCTAGATCACATTTAGCACCCTCAGTGTTGCTCCAAGTGTGTGTGATGGTTGCTAGTGATCTGTTCTTGATAGTCATATGTGACCACCACCATCTATACAATTAAGCATTTAGCATGCTGCTATAAAATTTATTTATTATTAATGTTTTAAATTTCCTGCCTTCTTGCCTGACTAAAATGGCCCTCAAGCAATCGTCAAAAAGCATGCAGAAAGGATTACCGTACCTTTCTTTGGAGGAAGAATAACAGAAAAACACAAGTAATGTTGCAGCTGTCTGTTAATGCTTAGTAGCCTGGGCAAAAGTCTAAACTTCATTCACCATAAGCCAAATAGCTGCCTGAATTGATTATCAATCAAACAGTGGAGTATTACAACAGCATAAACTCCAACATTTCACAGATGAAAACTGGGGTGTGATCAAGATGGCAAAAGTTATCAGTGAGAATGAACAGACAAACTTGGAGAGGCTGTAATAGTTTGCTTTTGCCTGAGCCTACAAGGAAGGCCAAGATTCTATGCTTCCTTTCCTCTCCCGCTACTAAGTTAATTGAGTGCAAACTATTTCGAACTGAGAACTCAATTTAAACTAAGAGGAGGACAAAGTGGGAAAGCCGGAGAAGGAGACAGAAACTGGGACATTTTAGAAGCAGCTGAGAAGATGGAGCTCCAGAGGATTAGGTGGGATGATCCCTGTCAAATCAGAACAGTAAGAGGTTATGCAAGATCCAGCCCAAGAGGTTTTTTTCTGTCTGAGGCAGAATGGCAATTGATGTCCCCTCTCAAAGTCAACTTGCAAAATACTCTAAGCCAGTCAAATTATTTTGGAACAAGAGGCTGAGAATCTTATAAACTCCTCTTTCCAGCTAAGGCCTTAAAACAACAATCACTTTCTCTCTTCAGTGAGAAGCAGTGTCTGCTAACTGAGGCATTTGCATCATTTTGCCTTATGCTAGCACTAGATCTAGCTGCTAATTTTTGCCAAGCATGCTGCTATTTTTGGTAAATGATATTTAATGCAGAGGAGTTGCAAAAGAGACCTAGACGCTTACAGAAGAGGACCCGAAGACTATCAGACACTCCTGAGAACTGGAGAGGTCTGTACAAGGCACCTCTAGAATTTCTGTGAGACCCAAGCTGGGCTTCAAAATCCGCTCATAACAGCCACATGTCTATTGTGTTTGCCTGCATTCAGCTTTGTGTCTTCAATGTTATCTTACATAAAATCTGGATAGGCTAACCTTGTTGACTGTATCGTTTTCAGGTGGCACCAAAGGGCTGAGCCAATTTGGGAATAACAGCCAAATTCCTCAGGGTACTGAGGAGGAGGTGGGGTGCTTTCCCAAGTTGTAATGAAAATACAAAACTCTTTCCAGTATCTTGATTTGACATTAAATAATAAGAAAATAATTCTGGGGATTTCTGTGTATCTTCTTTAGAGACAAGAGTCACCCACACCTATTGCTGAAATGTAACCTCTAAAAGACTCTGAGGAAAAAGCTAAACCCTCAAGAGGGATTAAACTGAGCATCTTGCATGAACAACATTTTAAAAAATTATCTACTAAAGAATATCATGGTCTTACTGTGGACAAATACTAAACAAAAGACCAAACGAATACTAAACAAGTAAAAGCATCTGAGGAAGTAGACTACTTCTTTCTTTCAGTTAGTCTCAAAGGTGCTACAAGATCTTTCTACA
>CM034701.1:324531187-324553559 GCA_020142125.1 Phrynosoma platyrhinos
GGAAGGGGTTGCGGTACCCAGCATGTGGCTGCCCCTCCCCTCCCCTGCCCTGAAGATGCCGCTTTGCGCCATCTGCTTAGGCCAGGGGTAGGCAACCTTTCCCCTTTAAGGGCCGAGGGACTTCAGCTCCCAGAATCCCAGGAGCTATTGGCCAACATGGGACTATTGGCCAACATGGCTGAGGCTTCTGGGAACTGAAGTCCCTCGGCCCTTAAAGGGGAAAGGTTGCCTACCCCTGGCTTAGGCCCACAGACTATGCTCCAAGAAGCCAAATCTTTCATGATGACACCATCTGTGGAGCCAATTGTTCACTTCTAGTATTTTCCCACTTCTGGGCCTCATCTTTCAATAGGAAAGAATGATAAAATAACCCAAGCACCAAGGACCTTCCTTCCTTCCTTCCTCTGCTTTATATCTCACCTTTTTTCATACAGGATCCCAAGCAGCCTTCCCAGAGCCTCATAATCTCTTACAATATATTGAAAGTTACATCTTGCAGTATCATTTATCCAATAAGGATCCGAAGCAAGGGGGAATGAATCTTGGCATAGCGAGGAGAATCAGTGAGGTAGTATTTATAGTCAAAACCAGCCTGATACCCCAGCTTTGCTGCTGCAAATCATAGGGTGATGTGGAAACTTTCACTTCCTCTGAGTCCCAACAATCCAGTGGTTGTATGTGTGAAAGATTAAAACCTGCTTGCTATCCCAGCTTTTATGCTACAGATGGAGGAGAGGGCTTTAGTTTCTTTCCCAATCCAATGTGATATTAAAAACAATCAAACATATTTCCTTGTCTATAGGGTGGTGTATAAAATAAATAAGATAATTAAAAAGAACAGAACAACGTGGCATGAAATTGTGGTATTGGTGCAGTGCTGCTTGTGCAGTGACAATGATGGTCTGCGCATCACAATATCATGACTGAGATATGGATAGTTTCAACTTTTTATTATGTTCCTTCTTCCTAAAAGTTATTAAAATTTTGGTTTATTTTATAGCAGCAGCTTCGTATGTTACAGCACTACTAAAGTCAATGGTGATTTCTGGCAAAACGTAACTTGCTGAGGAATTTCTGATAGATTTGAGCAGTTCAGCTGATCTACTGAAAACGAATGAAAGTTCTGCAGGCCTTTGGAAAAAAACACTAGAGAAGAAGCGAGTGATGAGGTGCTATATTAAATTTTAAATTACTAGGGAAGCACATTGGCAACAATAACAGTGCAATCGTCCAGAGAGATAAGGCACTGAACAGCAACGTTTTAATCCAGGTGCTTGAATTTTCATTTAGAACTCAGCTGTACTTCCTGAATTTCTCTCAAGCTCTACAAAACAGCTAATATAGAAAAGCATACCTGTCTGTGTTTTTCCTTCTCATGATTCTTAATCTCTATACGTTTTTCTAGCTTGACTGACAGCCTTGACAGTTAATAATTAAGTAGTTGCATCCATCTTTTCTTCTTCTCCAGCCATCCCTTACTCCCTCCTCCCCTTCAAGGAATTGTTTTGACTCCAAGTTGTGATAAAGGTGGTGGAAGACAAGATTGCAAAAAGTGTGGTGGGTATTGAGTGAATAAAATTGAGGTCAAAGGCTATGGGGGTCACAGCAGGGGGAGAAAATTCCAGGAGGATTAAATTTCTCACATACCTGATATAACCTCCTTCCCTCCAACCTGCAGGACCTTGTGGGCATCACAGGACATGCCCCAGCTGTTGTTTATCACACAGTGAGTGGGCACAGGTCTTTCTGTTCCTGTAAAGGCTGCTGAAACCATCCACTGCAGTGTTTTTTCAGCTGTTTCTGTTCCTTGTGCTCTGGATTCTGTAATAGGATGACAGAGGCTGATGACTGACTGACAAAACAGCCATGCAATTCTTGCATTGCCCTTGGGAGAGCATGATATTCTCCTTAAGGGTTTCCAGATTTCATGAAAGATGCCCCCAACTTTGTCACATCAACATTCTCTGCTTCATTAAGGGACAAATGATTTGAAGCTCTTACCACCCTCTTAACATGTAAGGGAAGACTGTGCTTTGTTTTCATTACTGACATAGTAAAATCATCCCAGGATAGATTTTGAGATCATTTTTTCCATGTGGTGGAAATGTGCCCTTTTGGCCCTGCTTATGATTTGGACTACCACTCCCGTAATCATTTACCATTGACTATGATAGCTGGTGCTACTGCAAGCTGAAATCCAAAGCTTCTGAAAAATCAAACTTTCCTCAGCCTGGACCTCTGGGATGAAGCCTAAAATGATAGAATTAGAACTGGAAGTGTCTTGTAGGCCATCAAATCCATCCTCCCTCTCAATGTAGGAAATCCAATGCAAGAGCAGCGAATCTCCTAGAGATGTCATCTTATTTTTTCAGTGAACAAGCATCTACCACCATTCTAGGTAACTGACTAGGGATGTTATCACACGGGGCAAATCTGCTGGTTAATCCACACAAATCCCAAACAAAAACTGGATTTGTGCCTCACGTTTTCACACAACGTCACACAGAAAGTGGACAGAAACTGGTGTTATCCGAGATCTTTTGAAATTCAGTTGTTTGGAGGAAATGCAAATGCAAAATTAAGGTAATTTCGCATTTACCGTAATGTGAAAAGCAAATGCGCATTTGGGAGCATTTCCCTGCTTTTCCCATGGTTCCACGGCGAGCAGTCCTCTATCTGCACATGTGCAAGAAGATCATTTCTAGTACATTTATGGGGTTTTCTCATGTGTGTGAACGTTAAATGCGCTTACTTTAATTTTGCAATTAAGCTAATTACACGTGAAAGCCATTTGCGGAATCAAGGTTTATTTTCGGAATGCCTCATTTCCACTTTATTATCGCTTTCTGGCCCACGTGTGATAACGTCCTAGGAGAGCAATCAAATATTAAATTCAGTATCTTCCCACTTCCTTCTCTGTTTATTTGTTTGAAAAGGGCAAATAAAGATTTAGAACACTACAACTGTAGCAGGCTAGAGGTGTGGCTATGGTGTATATGTGCAAAATGAAGACATTACCCCCAAATAAGGATTCTGCTCCATCATGAAATTTTCCCTCAGTCCCCAAATATCTAATACTGCAGTAACTTAAAAAGTGAGTTGAACATTTAGGGTTTTATCTCAAGAAAAGTTTGTTGCACTAGTTTAGTTCATATGATGGCATGACTCTTCTATTGTTGCCATTGCATTGTATTTCCATCGTTACTGGATCACATCTTTTCATTGACTGGAAAAGCCCATTAATGTCTCCAATATTGCTGCTGTTCAATTACTGTTTCTGGTGTGATCATTTTGTTCCACTGCAGTTCCAATATTCTGGCAATCTTGTGATGTGAGTGGGTGTGGTCTTCCTCTCCCTCCCTTTCCTATTCCCAAGCAGGATAAAGTCATTCCACTTCCAGACAAAGAGGACATCATGATGTACAGGAACAATGTTGCCTTTATTCTTTTCCTTGTTTTTTTATTTTTTCATTTTTTTTGCTGTAATTGTGCTACTTCACTACTGTGGCAGGATGCCAACACTACCAGCAATGGAGAGCACTATTGCAGCACAGCAGTACGTCTGGGGGGGATGTCTTTGGACACTGATGATGGAGGAAGGGCATACCAATTTCTGCAACTACCAATGAGAGAGAGAAAGAAAAAGATATATACAGGTGTTAAGGTGAATTTATGTCTTGATATATCACTGATAGAATGCCAGCCAAAGGCTAGTTTTAAATCTGCATGCACACTTAATTCCACGAATAGATGTTTTGATCCAGGTTGTACTGCATCACAGATAACAAATCCTAGGAGGAAAAAGTGAATGGGCAGAACATGTTTGAACTGTAAGAAGAGAAGACTAAAGAATGTGATATCACTGTTGAAAATACCTAAAGGGATGTCACAAAGAAGAGAGCATGGATTTGGTCCATGGGACTTAAAGAGCAGGTCTGTGTGTTACAGGAAGGGAGAGGATATTTGAACATCAGGAGAAAGGTGTTAATGCACAGGAGGGCAAGTGCATCTAATCAGTTATGTGTCCCTGGAATTTTCCACTGATGCATGGATTGCTCCAATGCCCAAACTCCACTACTAGGTGTTTTTTACAATATGTTTAGCAAGCAGGGTCCATGTGCAATACATTTAAAAGGATGAATTGCTTCTCCTGAAGGATCCTAGGAGCCCTTTTCATATGGCGTAGCTATAGTGTTATGATTCTGCCTTTACTGCTAAGGTTCCATCCTATTGAATTCTGTAGTTTATTGTTAGGTGAGGCACTAGAGATCTCTGGCTGAGAATTCTATACAGTCCTCCCTAAACTGCAGATTCTAGGATTCCATAGGATATTTCCATGGCAGTTAAAGTAGAAGCATAACTCTATGATTATAAGGTGTGAAAGAACTACAGGAAATGAAATTCACCATATGTATTTTTGGGCAGAAAAAGGGTGGCTCAGGATATCTGGAACAGTAAAGGACCACTGGGGGTGGACCACACTTTGCCTGGCATTGTATTAATGGGTAAGAGCAGTCTGGCCATGGAACCAACTACTATTGGGAGAGGAGAGTGAGTTCACCCTTATTGACAGTCATCAAGGTGAGAATGGGAGACGATGTTGAGGATGCTCTAGCTCTGGGTTCCCTGTATTAAGTGGGCTGGTAGTGGACTATTTGGTCTGTAAGGACCTTTCCAGTTCTTTGGCTCTACATGCTCCACAGTCTCTAACATTAATCCAGCACAACTGCATTTTACTTTTCATAGTATCATAGAGTTCGTAGAGACCACATGGGTCATCCAGACCAACCCCCTGCCTTGCAGGAATGCATGAACAAAGCACTCCTGACAGATGGCTATCCAGCCTCTGTTTTAAAAAACATTCAAAGAAGGAAGCTCTACTACTCTGTGATGCAGCATGGTCCACTGTGAAACTGTTAGGATTGGGTTCCAAGGGAAAATGTACATTGTGGGATAGTGCAGCAGCCACGATGACACAGCATTTGGCCACAGCTGAGTCATGCAGCCTCATGCTGATGAATCAGGACATGACATCATGGGGGTAGTCATCTAGTGCTGAAAAGCACAGAAACTGCTGCAAAAGTGCTGAAAAACTGCAGTGTCACTCAGGTGAATGACAGGTGTCCAGAAGGAAGAGGCAGGGCCAGAAAGCCATGTGGAGCACAGGCTATATAAGGCACAAGCCTCTGGACACACATGTGGGTTGTGGATTGTTGATGGTGGATTGCATATTGCTGTTGGAGTTGCATTGGTGTATGCTGTACATATCTGTACATAGAGCAACAAAGATTAAAGCCTCATTCATGAGATGTTTGGCTGTAGAGTCTCTGTGCTCTATCTGGAAGGGGAGAGGAGTTTCTCCAGCTGACAAGCAGCCTGCTTCATCAGAGAAGTCTGGATCCTGGTGTTTCACATTACGTGGTCTCCACTTGCTGCATTACCACGCCTAACAGAAACAGCTCTTACTGTCAGGACGTTCTTCCTTATGTTTAGATGGAATCTTTTTTTCGGTAGTTAGAATCCATTGTTCCATGATCTAGTCTCTGGAGCATCACTTGGGTGCAAGTGGTGAGATCCTTAGGTGGGAGTGATCATGTTCTCCGAGTTTCTTATACAGTGGAAAGCAGAAGCTAGGCATAGTCAGACACTCATTCTAGACTTTAGGAGAGCTGATTTCAGTAAACTTAGGGAAACACTGGGAGTGATCCTGTGGTCAGGAGTATTAAAGGAGAAGGGAGTTCAGGATGGATGGGAATTTCTCAAAAGGGAGATACTGAAGGCACAATCTTAAACTTAAAGAAGGAAAAATTGGAGGTGTCTCAAGAAATTGGGTTGGATGACAAAAGACCTTTCAACTGAATGAAGTTTTAAACGGGAGATGTATAAGAAATGGAAAGGGGGCAAAATCAGTAAAGAGGAATTCAAACAAATAGCTAGCACATGTAGAGGTAAAGTCAGGAAAGCCAAAGTGCAGAATGAGCTCAGGATTGCTAGAGGGGTTAAAAACAACAAAAAGGGCTTTTTTTGGGTATGTTCATAGCAAAAGAAAGAAGAAGGAAATGGTAGGATCACTGCACAGAGAAGATGGAGAAATTCTAACTGGAGACAAAGAAAAGACAGAACTACTCAACACCTTCTTTGCCTCAGTCTTCTCACAAAAGGAAAAGGGTGCTCAACCTGAGGAAAATGGAGCAGAGGACACAATAGGGGAAATGCAGCACAGAATAAGTAAAGAGGTAGTACAGGAATACCTGGTTAACCTAAATAAATTTAAGTCTCCAGGACCAGATGAACTACATCCAAAGATATTAAAAGAACTGGCAAATGTAATCTCAGAGCCACTGGCAATAATCTTTGAGAACTCCTGGAGAACAGGAGAAGTCCCAGCAGACTGGGGGAGAGTAAATGGAGCATGAAGAGCCCCATTTTCAAAAAGGGAAAATAAAAAGGATCCCAACAACTATCGTCCGTCAGTCTGACATCAATGTGGGAAAGATTCTAGAGCAGATCATAAAACAGAGACGCTGTGAACATTTAGAAAGGGATGCCATAATCACAAAAAATCAACATGGGTTTCTCAAAAACAAGTCATGCCAGATTAATCTGATCTCTTTTTTTGATAAAATTACCAGCTTGCTAGATGAAGGGAATGTGGTAGACATACTATATCTTGATTTCAGTAAGGCTTTTGACAAGGTTTCCCATGATATTCTTGCAAACAAGATAATAAAATATGGGTGGATTAGTAATTGGTTGACTGACCAAACCCAAAGGCTGCTCAGTAATGGATCCTCTTCATCCTGGAGAAAAGTGACCAGTGGGGTGCCCAAGGGTTCTGTCCTGGGCCCAATGCTATTCAACATCCTTATCAATGACTTGGATGAAAGAATAGGGGGCATGCTTCTCAAAAATGCAGATGACACCAAATTAGGAGGAATAGCTAATACTCCAGAAGACAGCATGAAAATTCAAAATGACCTTAATAGATTAGAAAGCTGGGCCAAAGCTAACAAAATGAATTTCAGCATGGAGAAATGTAAGGTGCTGCACTTAGGGCAAAAAACTGAAATGCATAGATATAAGATGGGTGACATCTGAAATGCATAGATATAAGCTGGCTTAATGAGACTATTTGTGAAAGGGATCTAGGAATCCCAGTAGACCACAAGTTGAACATGAGTCAACAGTGTGAGGCAGCAACTAAAAAGGCCAATGCAATTTTAGGCTGCATAAATAGAAGTATAGTATCTAGATCAGGGGTAGGCAACCTTTCCCCTTTAAGGGCCGAGGGATTTCAGCTCCCAGAAGCCTCAGCTATGTTGGCCAATAGCCCCATGTTGGCCAATAGCTCCTGGGATTTTGGGAGCTGAAGTCTCTCGGCCCTTGATCAGCCCTGGTGGCGCAGTGGTTAAATGCCTGTACTGCAGCCACTCATAGACCACAAGTTTGTGAGTTCAATACCAGCCAGGGCTGAGGCTTGACTCAGGCCTGCGTCCTTCCGAGGTTGCTAAAATGAGTACCCAACTGTTGGGGGGCAATCAGCTCATAGTTGTAAACCACTTAGACATCCCATGCGCGATATGAAGCGGTATATAAATGAAGCTGCTTTGCTTTGCTTTTGAAGCTGCTTTGCCCTTAAAGGGGAAAGGTTGCCTACTCCTGATCTAGATCAAGGGAAGTAATAGTGCCACTGTATTCTGCTTTAGTCAGGTCCCACCTGGAATATTCTGTCCAGTTCTGGGCACCACAATTCAAAAAGTATGTTAAAAAACTGGAGTGTGTCCAGAGGATGGCGACTAAAATGGTGAAAGATCTGAAAACCATGTCCTATGAGGAAAGACTTAGAGCAGGGGTAGGCAACCTTTCCCCTTTATGGGCCGAGGGACTTCAGCTCCCAGAATCCCAGGAGTTATTGGCCAACATGGGACTATTGGCCAACATAGCTAAGGCTTCTGGGAGCTTAAAGGGGAAAGGTCCTTAAAGGGGAAAGGTTGCCTACCCCTGACTTAGAGAATTGGGTATGTTTAGCTTGGAGAAGAGATGGTTAAGAGGTGATATGATAGCCCTGTTTAGATATTTGAAGGGATGTCATTTTGAGGAGGGAACTAGCTTGTTTTCTGCTGCTCCAGAGAATAGGACCCAGAACAAAGGATGCTAGCTACAGGAAAAGAGATTCCACCTCAACATTAGGAAGCACTTCCTGACAGTGAGAGATATTTGAAAGTGGAACACACTCCCTCAGAGGTTGGTGGAGTCTCCTTCTTGGAGGTCTTTAAACAGAGGCTGGATGGCCATCTGAAAGGGATGCTTTGATTTTGATTTCCTTCATGGCAGGGGATTGGACTGGATGGCCCTTGTGGTCTCTTCCAACTCTATGATTCTATGAAAACAAGCTTGTTGCTTCTTCAATATGACATTTCAAAAATTTAAACATGGCTATCATGTCACCACTTAAGCTTCTGTTCTCCAGGCTAATCAGACCCAACTCAGTAAGCCTCCTTTCATAGGACATGGTCTCCAGACCTTTCACCATTTTGGTTCTCTGCATACGTTCTAGCTTGTCAAGAACTGGACACAATATTCCAGGAGAGGTCTGACCAAAGCAGAATAGAGTGGTATATTAACTCCCTTGATGTAGACACTATGCTCCTGTTGATGTAGGCTAGAATCACATTGTCTTTTTAAGCCAATGATACAGTAGGTACACTGCAAAAGAATAATAAGGCAAAAACTCAACATTACTGTTAGAGTTAGCAACCTTTGCAAGCTTATACTTAGGCCAATTTGCATGCTTGCTGACTTCCTATTTTCTCTGTACCCAGTTTCCTCTTGCATCACTCTAATCTGTAGCCATTTTCCTTCTTCCTTCTCTCTTGTCCTCATATTTGACTATCAACAAGCCATAACAAGCCATAAATAAGTAAAATTACTTTATATATTTTACAAAGAAGAGTAAGCTTCTGTCTGCATCTACTAGCCCCTATGGATTGGCTGTTTTCAGCTTCTTCCTTGTCAATTTGATTGCTCTGCTAGAGAGAGAGAGATTCTCTATTATTTCCCACACTCCCCAACAATCAAAGGAAACACCTGGTTCAGGATGGTGGTATGATAAATACATCAGAAATACTTGTGATGTGGCATGGATGTTCAGGGAAGGAACTGAAACTGCCTCCAAAATATGAAGGGTTTATCCACCTGCTCATCTTCTAATTTAATATATGTCATCATCTGCTACCAATGCCCTTCTGAATTGTGAAGTCGTAGGCTTTCATGAATTATTCACAGGATAAACAGGAGTAGGAGTATGTGAAAGAATCAGTTAACAGAAATATGATGTCAAAAGTGCTAATCTTCAAAAAGCAATGGTGGAACATTTCAATCTTATAGGTTATTGTATTTCAGATGTTAGAATGATTCAAATATTTCAAGAATGCATCAGGTTTAATGCAAAAGAATTAAGGATGTAACCACCCCCAATCATTGTAAGAGTAGTCCTGGGCCAGGATGAGTGGGTGACAGATACAGACTGGCATTGTGGATTTGATACAGTGTTTAGGGCAGAAGTCAAAATTGTTTCTCATTAATTCATGATCCATTTCATGATCCAAGGAAGGCATCCATAATAGTTCAACTGAAAGGTAGATAAACATGTAAGAAAAAATTTATGTCCTCTTTCCCCCAAAAGTTTAATGTCCTCTTTCCCCCAAAGATAATACAGAAGTATTCCTGGGAATAAGCAAGAGTGTAATCAAACCCCTTCAATTTTTTTGAAATTTAAAACTAACTAAAGATTGCCAGTTACATGGAAATACCAGCTAATTTTATACCTAGCACGATGAATGTGCATGTACTTTACAGCAAGAGTTCCTTCCTCTCAGGAAGCTTACAATCTCAAATTCAACAAAAGTGAAAGGTACATTTCTTTCAAGTTTATATTTAGTGATCAGATGCTTCTGGACAAAGCAAAACATTGTTGCTCAGCTCCATAGTATATGCTTAATTGATTCTGTAAAGGCATAAGGCCTAAGCAGATGGCTTAAAAGGCCGTCTTGGGGGCAGGGAAGGGGAGGGGCAGCCGCACGATTGGCGCCCCAACCCCTTCCCGAGGTCGTCCTTGGAGCAGCCAGCCCTCCGCACAGCTGGCGCTCCGAGGAGGACCTCCTGCCGCAGCCTTTCCACGCGCTGCGGCAGAAAAGTAAATGAAAGTGTGCCGCAGCCTTTTGCGCTCCTTTCAGGGGCGGCGAAGCTGTGCTGCAAGATCGAGGCATGGGGATGCCTTGGTCCCACGCCGCAGCTTCCCAGGGCGGCCCACAGCCGCCCGTCTGCTTAGCCCCATAAATAGGCTAGATTGTACTTTCCTCAAAGCATTACAAATTTCATAATGAAACAAACAGAAATTGCCTTTCCTTGGATGTGATACATAATGCTATGAAACCTGAGCAACAGTTAAAGCTGGAACCAAATGGTGAGCAAAATATCCTGTATTTTTAGGGTGGGCCTTCTACCTCTCTTTTTTTTTTTTTTTGTGGTACCATAGCACATCTGCTGCTGTAGAATCGATGGCACCACCATTGCTGCCATCTGCACTATGGAAATTGCTTCCTGTTGCTTCCAGCAGGAAAGGAGATGCTTTGCTCTGTAATCCTGCAGGAGTCTGTGGTATAGGGCTTGCAATAGTGAATATTGGCAGTGGCAAACATTTTGACAGGCAGTTCCTGAACCTAGGCAGCTGGTCATTCCTGCTGTAGTTAACAGGCATGAAATCAAACCAGCTAACACATGATGGCTGCTGTTTGCTTCCAGATTCAAAGGGCAACACTACCATTTTTGAGGGTGTCAGGGCTGTAAAAGAAGACATTCTTCATGAGCCTTGTGGGCCACTTCTCCCCACAAATACAGAATAGTGCCTTGTTTTCTTGGTTCATCCTTTCCCAGAGTTTTTCTCTAGGAAATAAGTGACAGGTTGAAACTGAAGAACCATCAACACAGCAGTCACTTGTATTTCAGGGTCAGTGAAATGTAAGCAGAGTCTTCTTTATGCCACTTATCATGGCTTCTTGCCGGTCTGAAGCTTGAAGTGTACTTCAAACAAACAAAGGGGCTGGGGCTCATCTCCAAATTGATTGCCTGAGGCACTCAAGGTATATTTATTTGATCACAGCTGCTTCTCTTCTCCTCACATAGCAATCCATTTGTAAAGCTTCACAGAGAGCCCTTGTAAAAGCTTTGGCCATATGGACTCCGTGACTGATATGAGCTGTGCTTCATGTTAGTCAAGAGGCAATGATAATTAGTCTTTATCCTTTTAGAATGGATGCAAGGAAAGCTAAAAACCACACACCTTGTGAAGTCAATGACAACATTTCAACAAACAAAGTATTGGAACAAAGAATCCCCCTACCACATGTATACCTGGAATTGCCCAGTTTGCAGGGTGTGAGAAAAGTAGAAGAAGGAGTTGTGTATAAGGAAAGTAAAGCATGAAAGAACATGATCTCTGTCAAGATTGTGCTTCCTTCCTCTCCCCAAAGTGGTAGAAGAATACCTAATGTTGGCCTCCATGCTTGCAGAATTTATATTGCATGTTCCATTAATCGGGTGGGGAACCTGTGACTCTAGGTGGCCAGATTATCATGTTCAGTTGGTGCAGTTACTATAGGTTCCTCACCGGCTAGGGGCTTAGCACTAAAGGGAAAAGGTATAGCTTGTTTCCTCTTTCCTAGTCACTTTCTAAATCTCCTGATGTTTCTGTAATCATTGGCATTTTGTGTGCTAAGTACATATGCATGGGATTAGGCTGTTAGTCTCATTGAAGTTGTGGGGCTGAAAATTGGGTTCCTCTTCCTCTTAATTTATACCCAGCCTTTCCCTCAGTTTGGGATTCAAGGCAGCTTCCAAATTAAAATGATTACAATATAGTTAAAACATTTTCTATGCCACCACATGTTCAGGAAGAGGGACCTATTTTTGACACTGTTCCAGGGTCTCAGCCACTTTAATGCAAACTTGGGTGTTGGACTCCAATCCTCATTATGCTTGGATAAGTGTTAGTCGGAAACAACCATCTCAGCATATGTCGCCACAATTACCACAGTCACAGCAGTACTAATGCATTTTATTGTGGTGAATTCTGCCTAATGTTTTACAAGTTTTCGACACACTTTCCAGTTCTACCTCTTGCCTCTTGTTTTCTGTTTCCAGCAGCTTTATAATATTCTCACAAGACACACTGTATAACCTACTAACCTTGTTTAACCTAAGCGTAAATGCTGAAATGGTGGCATGTTTGTGTGAAAACTGGAGTAGGCTGACACTTGCATTTGACTGCAATGTTAAAAATTATTGCTAAGAGATAAAACAAAGAAGCTCATATCTATACATGGAAATAAGAAAGGTGGTTCCATAAGGCAATGATCCTATACATGTTGCTGGGAGTAACTCAGAAGTCAGATCTGGCTATAGTAACACATATCTTTATTAAAAAACATTCGGGGTAGCTGTGTTGGCCATTTAGCAAATTCAAACAAAAATCCATCAGTGATACCTTTATTGGCCAATCAAAATGTACAATATACTTGTTGCAAGTTTTTGAAGCTCCATGGGCTTCTTCATCAGGTAAGATGTTATGAACCAAACAGGAGAAAAACAATTAGAGATGTTAGTCAGATGCCTAGATGTTGTTTCAGTCTTTAGTTAAGATAGTGTATGGTGGGGAGGATATCTTTTGTAGGCAAGATCCTCCTCCTTCTGGCCCTGAGGCTATAGTGAAATTTGCAAAGTCCAGAAAATTTAAAATCCATTTGCATCTCAACAGGGACCCCTCTTTTGCAGTCCAATATGTCTCCATTCTGGTGAGGTCACAGGCCTCTTTGTGGCAGAGAAAAATGGATTCCTAAAGAAGTCTCCATGTGTTTGTATCTGGAAAATTTTGGTGGATATAGAGGTAAAACATGTGAATTCAGTCCAAATTTAAGAAGAAGAAAAACATTGTTTTACCTTGACTGAAGTTTTCAGTCCACAGGCTATTCTTCCTGTTCACCTGTTGCAGCTACAATGCGGTATCTCACAGTACAGAAAACATTCAGGGGTATCTTTATCTTTGTTACACACTCTATGCATACCCACCAGCATTTCACAAATCAAAACTGGGACATGTGTGTCTAAGCAACATCAGAGCGGGGTCCAAATGGCAAAAGTTATAAATGAGAAAGAAGACACAAGCTAAGAGAACTGCAGCAATTTGCTTCTGCCTGAGCATCCTGGGAAGAGCTATATTCCGCCTCTCATTTTCTCTCCTCTCTGCAAAGTTAACTGCGTACAAACTTCTTTTGCACTTTGAATTCAGTTTGCAGCAATTGAAGTGAGCAGGAGGAAGGGGGAAAGTGGGAGGAGGAGAGAGAAAATGGGACATTTTAAAAGTGGCTGAAAAAGTGCGATGGCAGAGGATTAATTGGGACTACCCCTGCCAAATTAGGACACTTGGAGGGTATGTCAATATGGGTCTGTTTGGAAACTTCAGTTGGTTCAAAATGTTGTGGCCAGAATGCTGACTGGGGACAGTTACAGGGAGCATATAACCCCCTTGTTGAAACAGTTGGTTCTGTGTGGCTTAGGTTGAGATGATTCAAAAGATTGTATCTGACAGAGTCTTATGATCCTTAGGGAAAGGCTCTGTCTCGATCCCACCATCTCCAGCCTTCTTTCTGGCAGGTCCCTGATTGTGAATTTTCCCTCAGTGGAAGGCTAATGAGTTTATCACACGGGGGAAATCCCGTGCGGAAACGGGGCTTTAAATTAAACAAAACCCGCAAAAGTGGGTGTTTTTTCAGATGACGTTGCTGTTAAAAGGAGATTAATCTGAACGGAAATTAGACAAAAACTGCTTCTTTTTATTTTTGGAAGATCCTGAAAGTAAAAAGAAGCAGTTTTTGTCTAATTTCCATTTGGATTAACCTCCTTTTAACAGCACTTTCACTTTTCACACAGGGCAGAATGGGAGAAATCCCGTTCATTGAAAGCTTCCGCTTTTGCGGGGTTTTTTTAACTTTAAAGCCCTGTTTCTTCACAGGGCTCCCTGTGTGATAAACTCCTAAGCTGGCCCTCTCTCTGCTTTCCTTTCACTGTCAGACAAAGACTTTTAAAAATTACTTAAACAGGCATTTAATGACTTGTTAGTTGCAGGGAGTCAATGTTATTGGGTGAAGGGTGCTATAGTTTAAAATGTGTTCTTGCGATTTTTGTAGATTTAAAAAAAAATGAATGGTACTTTAATATGATCACTTGTTTAATTGTGTTTTATCTTTTTTATTATTAGGTTTTTAGCTTTTCCTTGTTTTAGCACTTTTAAAGCTGCCTTGAGTCTGATGCTAGGAGAAAGGCAGGGTAAAAATAAAATACAAATAAATATGTAGTGGGTCTGAATACTGAGAAGAATATACATAGGAAGGACTACACTCCCCAATGACACTGGGAAGACTTTTTTTAGACACCCATCTTGGATAGCGGTTAATATAAGATGGAAAACAGAAGAGGATTGTTTAAAAACTAAATGCACTTTCTAGTAAGTGTAGTTTTTTGACATTTGTTGTCAAATGAGCCATAATCATTTTTAAAACACACACACACACATACAAGTTTAATAGAGGAAGTGTTGGTTCCTCTATTAAACTTGTATGTGTGTGTGTGTGTGTTTTAAAAATGATTATGGCTCATTTGTGAAACAACCTTGTTTTAAGGATATGTTGAGGGTTTTGAATTTTAAGGATGAAAAATACCCATGGCCACCAAAAGATGGCATGATAGTGCTGCAATTCAGAATAATTTGAGCACATGCAAGTTTTTACAATTGATTGCTAAGCAGAGGAAAAAAAGAATGGATATTTATTTATATATTCATTAAAAATATTTAGATCCTGCTTTCCATGTTGCAAAGATAAAAGAATTATAAGTACCCTTTCCAATTTTACAGGAAAATAGCAGCATAGATTATAAAAATAAAGCAGGCACCCCCCTCTCTCTTTCTTTTTCCTCACTTGTCAGGGACCTGAAACAATGCAAAAGCAGCAGATAAATTACTAGTGAAGGGCCTTTCTAAAATGCAAAGCATTCTCCCTTATAAAAACTCAAAGACCATGAAGTGAACTGGGCTTCCCTTGGAGTGCTGTTCCAGCACTTAGGTGCAGCCTTAAAAGGCTATCACCTTCACTCTCACTAAATGGTTTTCTTGGGGTGTTGGAAAATGCAAGTGGGTCTCTGAAGATTATCTAAATAGTCAAGCAGTCTTACATATTGGAGAATGAATTTAATTTACAATCTATATAAAACTAACCTATATTGTAGGCATTCTGTGGCATTATCACCTGTATAGTTGGGAAGAAAATGTCCCTGACATCCATCTATTTGCCCTGTACAATTTTGCTTTCTTTTCATGAACAATAATAAGCCAATAACAACAGTAGGAATAACAGCAACAATTAATTATTGCCTTTTTTTTTAATGTCCTAGCCAGTGTCATGTATAGATGGCAGGAAAATGTCTTATGCCATGTTGGGGTGAACTGTGATGCAGAGGTGAGGTACACTGGTTATCAGAGTACACTACTGGAGGAGGACTTTGGGAATGAAATTAGGGAATGAAATTGAAATTAGGAAATGTAAGGCATGCATATGAACCTCTAACCTGGATCCTAACCCCAATCATATTGCTAAACTTCAATATATTGATATTACAATTATGGCCTATCCCACAACACAATGCAGAGTTAAAGAACTGCATAAAGAAAGAGCTGTTTCATTTCCCATGACCATCTGAACTGGGTACAGATGGATTGACTCAATCAAAGAAGCTAGGGTCCTGAGTCTGCAAGACCTAAGCAGGGCTGTTGATGACTTGGGGGACTTGGAGATCTCTCATTCATAAGGTTACCATAAGTTGAAGTCAACTTGATGGCAGTTAACAACAATAGCAACATATGAATCAGGGCAGGGAACCTATGCCATTGGCCATATTTGGCTCATTGCTTAATTTCATCTGAGCTGGGCTGCCTCCTGAGCAAGAATTGGTATGAAGGTCCCGTGATGTTTGACATCTGCACTGTTCACAATTTTCACCTTCAAAGGTTCGGCTCAATGTGTTTTCAAAAGGCAACCCTATGTTTTATTTGAGTGAGTCCTCCAATTGATTCCACTATGGTCCAGTACCTCCTAACAGGTTAAACACCCACATATGAATACCTGAATCTAGTTTGGTCAAGATTTTGCATAAGACTCCTTAATTACTCAGTCCTTCTGACGTCAGTGGTAGCGTGTTCATCATCTGTATTCCAATAAAATTGTGTGTATAGTTTATTCCAGTTACATTTTATATGCTCATTCATTCCAGTTACATTTTATATCCTCATTTAAACTCCCTTTATTATCTTCTTTTATCTCTTTGACTTTTTAAAACATCTAATGTATATACTCATATATAAGACTAGAAATTTTAGTCAAAAATTGCCCCCCAAAAAACTGAGTCGACTTATCCACAGGTGAATGTAAGTACTGACCTTTAACTCTTATTAAAAAATTAAAAAATGAACTATCCCTTGGATAGTTCATTTTTAGTTCAACACGACATTATTTTCAGTGGGGCTCAAATATTTTTGCAGGATGGATCCCCCAGAAATTGGGAGGGGCAACTGTATTTTCCACAGAGTCAGTTATGTTGAACTTTCCTCTAGCAGCAGGCTTGCATATTTAAAGATGTTGGGTCGTAAAAAGCAGATGCTATAAAGCATGTGAAACATCTAGCAAATAACATTCTGCTCATCACAATAAACCTTGCAAGAATCAATGCTGTTACCGTACTTAATACCAGCAAAATGCTTCTCACAAAAGGAGGTGTGACAGACCAGTCTTGGTGTGGTGCAATCCCTACAGTTGCCTTAGTGTTGACCTGAGGTTAAACAAGAGAAAAGTTCCACCAGGATTATTCATACGTGTTCAGTGCAAAATCACGATATTAATGTGTTGAGTACAAAAACACAAATAGAGTAGGAAGCAGTGTAGCTGGGAACTTAAAGCAAAGAAATTGCTCCTCAGATGTTTCCTAAAATGTTCACAAAGCCTTTATGTTCATAGATGGTGCACTCTCAAACTGACCCAGTGTGGCAGGAGCAGTTCTGATTAATCATCTGTCATCCTAAATTTTCATCTGCTTATAAAATCCTCATGGTTGTTTCCATTCAGCCTGTGCTCCCCTTTGTCTGTGGCTTATTTCCATTGCTGCAAACTGAGTACTGAGAACAAAAAGAGTTTTCTCTTGGTTAACTCAGCAAGGAGAGGGGAGAATCTGCCCCTTCCCAGCAGGCTCAGGCAAAAGCAAACTGCTGCAGACTCTCCTAGCCTGTGTGTTTTTCCTCGGTAATAACTTTTTCCATCTTGGTCTGATGTCACTTGGCACATGTATCTTCCTTTTCATTTGTAAAATATTGGAGGGTACGGACAACCACATCTTTGCATGTGTGTGCCTGTGTGCTGTGTGCCTTCAAGTCATTTCTACCTTATGACAACTCTATGGTGATCCTATCACTGAGTTATCTTGGCAAATTTCATCAGAGGGGGTTTGCCATTGCCAACCTCTGAGGCTGAGAGACTGTGACTTGCCCATGGGGATTTGAACCCTGATTTCCAGTGTCTTAGTCTAACAGTTAAACCACTATATCATACTGGCAGCTCAGAAGGTCTGGTAGTAGACCTAAGTCTATGGGCTCATTCCCACTTGCATTTAAACCATTTTCCAAGTCGCATAGATTCGGGATCACTGAATCGATTCGCACCAAAATGAAGTTCACACTATGTCTGTCACAATCGAATCTGTCCATGTTTGTGATATAGTTCACATTTGAATGGCTTTCGGAGCTGGCACCCAGGAGGGAGGGGCAATGAGCAGAGGGTTGGCAGAGGGGTGGAACATACTCGCCCCAAAGGTCTTGCCAAACTGCCCCCCTTTTTCCCCTCTCACTACTTGCGGAGGTTTGTGGGGCTCCTTAGGATTTTAAATTTCCCGCATTGTCAAAGTGGTCCCTTTAAATCAGGGATAGGCAACCTTTCTGAGCCAGGGGCCGGGTTGCTGTCCCTCAGACAATTGGGGTGCCGAAGCACTAAACAACAACAACAACAACAACAACAATAATAATAATAATAATAATAATATATTTTTTAATTAAAAATTAAAAAAAATTATGCATGCACACACTCTCAGCCCCAGAAAAGCCATGGCAAAACCCTTGCGGAGATTTTGCCAAGAAAATGTCAATAACAAGTAATAACAACAATAATCAATATCATCATGGCAGGGTAGCGGCGGCAGCAGGACTGGCCTGGGGCCGTTCCAAAGGCCTCAGGGGCTGCATCCGGCCCCCAGGCCTTAGGTTGCCTACCCCTGCTTTAAATCCTCATGCAACTATTTTCCACTTCTGCTGATGTTTTGGTACCCTTTTTGACCATGGGGCAGAGGTTGGGGAAGTCAGGGGGGCATATAGGGGCTATGCAGACGGGTGGTTCTGGGCTGCCCCTGCTAGTGGTGGATCGGGGCTGTGGCAACCCCATGCTGTGGCTCTGATCCTTCCTTTTGCCTCCCTTAAAAGAGCGGCAAAATGCTGCTCCTTTTAGGGGCAGCAAATGGCTGCCGTAAGAGCCAGCACCATGGCTTTTCCACACCCTTTCGGCTCAGCTGCATCAGGACAACATTGGGGTGCAGTTGGGGCAGCCGGTGTGCAGCTGCCCCACCTCAACTCCACCCCCAGGCTGGCCCTTTGGGCCAGTCTGCAATGCCCCATAGTTTAAAAAAAAACAACAAAAAACTTTGGCACCTCCTGCGCTCCTGCACAGGGTCACAGCTGCATGGATTCACGGGTGCTTGGAGTCATGGACTCAATGGGGGAAGCTTGCCATTTTGGAAAAGCAGCTGGATAAGTGCGGCTGAGACCTGGGATGCAGCAAGGTTGTAGTTGTCCAGCGGCAGCAATTTACATGTGATAACATCAGCAATTAATAATAATAAAAAAAAAAATGACTGTATCCCGTTGGGGAAAGTAGCTTTTTTTGTAGTGCGATAATCTATGTCTGAATAAAATTCAGAAGAGACCAAGAGAACTCTCAAAACTGTAAATTTCATGTTTGATTGGTCACTCAGGGATCCTGGGCTTCATTTGAGTAGCCAAGTGTCTGACTGTGGGTGCCAATTCATATAAGGCAGATATGGCCCTCAATGCTGTTCCAAGTGTGTGTGGTGTCTATCAGTGGAAATGTAGTTTGCAGTCAATTAACTCAGCAGGAAGAGAGGAGAGAAGGGAGAAGAATCTTGCTTTTCTCTGTATGCTGAAGCAAAAGCAAACTGCTGCACACCCTTCAAGCTCTTCTGCTATTCCTTGTTAATGATGTTTGCCTGCTTCACCACATACTGATGTTAATGTGCAACATGGATCCTGATTTTCACTTGTGAAATGTTGGAGGGAATGGAAAGGGGCATTTAGGCCAAGATCCCTTCATTGTAGCATAAATGTTCCCCTGCAAAGTTATGTTATACTTCCCTTGAACAATAATCAAAATAAATATTTGCTTGCTACTCAGTGTACCTTGATGTGCATCCCCGTATTCAATGATTCTGTAAGCAGAACTCTACTTTCACTGCCATCAGTTGGATAAAACAATTGTACATTATCTACAAAATTCAGTTTGCAAGCAGAGTGCAATGTACACCTGCATATGTCACTGATAGGATGCCTCCCCTGGATCCAAGCCAACACATTTAGTTTAGCAAACAATAATCCAACAAATAGAGCCAGAAATAGTGCAAATTGAGTCCACTTTTAGGGTTAGGGTTAGTGCTAAGGAATCATGGGAATTGTTTTTTTTTCTGAGACATTGAGCCTTCTCTGTCAGAGAGCTCTGGTGCCACAATAAAATACAGTTTCCACTATTCCCTAACCCTAACCCTAACCCTAACCCTAAAAGTGGACTCAATTTGCACTATTTCTGGCAGTCTGCAACCCCCCATAATATCATGCTCTGCAAAGTGGGAATGTCCAGGAACTTCAGCTAGTGCAAAGTGAGGTAGCTGGACCTTTAACTGGTGAACATTTTATTCATCAGTGGCTGATTCCAGTTAGTCTGGAAAGAACTAACAACAGTTAACAACTTGAGGCTGGAGTATCTGAATGTTTAGCTGCTCCCATGCCATCCTATCCAAATTCTGAGTTCTTTATCCGACACCCTTTTACACAGCATACCTCCCAAGAGTGCTAAGACTGGCAGGTATGTGAGGGAGGGTCTTTGATGTCATAGCACCTCAGTTCTTAAATTTCCTTTTCAGGAGCTCAGACCAGCTTTCCCCATCCCTCAGAAAATTGTTATTCAAAGTGGTGAACTGTGGACCAGTACCATTGAGTGCTGGTCTGCAGCAAGTTTCCAGGAAAGCAAGAAACAGTTGTTGTCAGTGGGCCCAAATATGGTCCTGGCCCCTGCTATGTCCCATCCATCAGTTAGCTTCAGAAACACTGCTTTTGAAAGATGGTGAATACCATGTTGTTCCGCCAAGCTTTTCATTCATAAGGATGTTCTATGTTTTTAATGTTAATCCCATGAATTCCCTGTACAAAAAGTTGTTTCATTTTTGTAATTTATGCATTTTATAGTTTTTGTTTACACATTGATCTGAGCACTCAGAAAGGGGATTTCTAACAATATTATTAAAAAATATTGATTAACAAATTCATGGCTGGCTGCCTTTTCAGCTCATTCAGTAAAAATTAATATATCTAACTGAGTAGATTGGTCAATATTTAATTCCATTATGGAGGCTGAATCAATTTTTTTTAAAGCATTGCCTTATCTTTTGTTTGAGTTCAAATTTTGTGTTTGCTTTCAAAGTCATGTGAGTATTGTCCTCAGGCAATTTATATCAATGCACCAATTTAAAATACGGTTGGTGGACTGGCATCAGTTTCCTGTAGTCTTGGAAATAACAGATTTTTAAAATTGTTTGTTATATGGAGCCAAAACACTAAATTTTTCAATTTAGTTTGTGAAGAATTTCTTGCAGAATCTGTTATGGAAGTTACATTTTTGAGAAATTACTTTCTATTCATGAATGAAATTTTTATCTCATATGAAACATTTTTAGTACATTATATTAACACAATCACATCAGTGTTTTTCAGTAATCTGGCCTAATTCAATGGCATACCTAGCATATTTGACACTCAGTATGGATCATTCCCCCCCCCCCCCCCCCCCCCCCCATTATTTTCAGTATTTTCAGCATGAAATGAATAATGGCAATGTCCAGAAAAGAAATGCAGACAGTGGAACTTCTCTTTCACTGAACTTTGAAAAATACACAACTTAATAAAATAATAATAAAATAAAAATATTACAGCACAAAAAAAAAGAAAAAGAAAAAAGTAATAGATAAATAAATACATCCTGGATTTAAATGGATGCAGGAAAAATGGCAAAGAACAAATGAAAACTGCTGAAAGGGAGTTTTGTGGAAGCTTAAAGATTAACACATTTTAATTACATTAATGTATTTTTGGAAAAAAAGAGAAAAGACGTTGCTGCCATTGCATAATATGTGGCACAACCAACCATGTTTTTTGCCATCCATGGGGAGGCCTGGGATTGAACCCCCACAGATGGGAAGGATCCACTGTATAGTAAAAGTGTTTGTTGTGAAATTCTGAGCATCACTTTGCTTGCATGGAAAATGGTCCTAACAAGTACTAGGTACAAGGCCTAGAATATGGGTTCGATCTGGCCAATCCAGTCATATGGAGTCTTGGATAACAAAATTTCCACCAGAATCACCATTCAGCAGAGAAGAAAAGGCACTGAAAATGAAAAATTATAATAACATTTGAGTATGGATGAAGAAAAGGGGGGAGGGGGGACCTACAGACCCTTGAAGCCATTACATCTGAGGAAGTGGATTACTATCCACAACTGTACTTACTAAAATATAAATCAGTCTCAAATAGCTGTTAGATTCCTTTTTTCTCTTCCTTTCCCTTTTTCCTTTTGCAGCAACAGACTAGTAGAGCTTCTTCTATGACTGGGAACTGTTTCATTTTCAAAAGGAAGCAGCATCAATCATCGCCTCAACCACTATTTGCATTACTCTTTATCTTTTCCTGTGGTATTCAGGGCTTATAAAGACTGATAAATTCTTCTATTGATTGAAAACTGCTGAGAAAAACAACAAAACAGTGATAAATTAGAACTAAATTAGTGTATTTTAATTCCCAAACCAACAAGGCTCTGAAATTGAATGAAACTTATGTGCCAAAGGAGGCAACTTTGCAGTAACCACCACCAGAATCCCTGTTGAA
>CM034701.1:324598293-324615929 GCA_020142125.1 Phrynosoma platyrhinos
TTCGCTTTAATTTTGGGATGGTTTATTTCCACTTTATTTTCTCTTTAATAATGAAACTGGCCCACATGTGATAGCGTCCATAGATTGTAATTCTGCTGAGAATTTGGGAATGACCTGGGGAAAGCCTTTTCTTGTATTCTCAACAAACAGTCAGCTGTAGACAATGGCATCTTGAAGAGGGCTCTTCTGTAGAACATAATCAGAAAACACCTGAAATAGCCAGGACCCATGTGAAAACGAACATATTGCACTGAGTTTGGAAAGCTGATGGAAATCAGCACAGGTCTGCAATATTGAGGTTGAACAAATCACAATGGTAGGCAGTAGCAGTAGCATTCTAAGATAGCTTATGTGGTCTCAATGCCACTGTGTGGTTTATCAGCACTGATACCTGCCTAGACCCTCTAAATTGAGGAACTGGACTTGCAAGTTTCGATTTAAATCTCTCTGGGGAATTCTGAGAAGTTTAACTGGTGATTTTTAGACACTCTTGCAGCACTGCTGCCACTGATAAGTATGTCTGAGAGGCACATCAATGTACAAAGGATCCCCTCAGAGAAGCACTTTTCCCAGGTTTTCCTGGGAACACAGGTCAACATAAGACTTTTTCAAATGGGCAAAAGGGACAGGATGCATGACAGGATCCCACTATGCTCCCTTTTGCCCATCTGAAAAAATCTATAGAGTTAATCCTCTATGTGAGACTAACAGCAAAAGTTGGAAATGTTACACTGACCATGCTGGCTGGAGGATTCCTGGGGGGAAAAAACAACCCTTTTACTCTAGTAAATCTCCAGCCCTCAGGGAGTGGGGGGGAATCTCAGGCTGAGAGTGTAACCTTGAAAAGTGTATACATAGATGCTTTTCATATTTGTTAGACTTGATGCTTTTGATTTGAATAGCATACTCACCTGAGCATTGACAGAGGGAGTGTCTCTCTGCTGGTGATTTTGATTGTCTCAAGGGCATTCAGTACCTCAGTACCATCGACCATGGCATTCCTCTGAAACATCTGAGGGATTTGAGAATAAGAGGCACTGTGCTTCAGTGGTTCCGGTCCTGTTTTTCAAGCAGTTTACAGATGTTGGTACTTGTGGTTAGCTGCTCCTCAAAAAAGGAGGCATTATGTAGCATACCATAAGGTGCCATTCTATTTCTAATGTTTTTCAACATCTACATTAAAAAATTGCATGAGATCATCTAGTGGCATGGAGCAGGGTCTGATCACTATACTGATGACAACCAAATAAATTACTCCATGCCTTCAAAGACACTTCCAAAGCCATGTTAGGCCCCTGACAGTAAGCACCTCCATCTTGTCTGGATTCAGCTTCAGCTTGTTTTTCCTCGCCCAGCCCATTACCTCCTACAGGTATTCATTCAGGGGAGACATACTATTCATAGCTGAGCCTAAAAGTAAAGTAGCAACCCTATGATGTGTAGGACAGGGAGGAAAAATTGCATATTTTCTGTGCTCCAGTGTGTGTACAAGTCTGTGAACCATTCTGAGATCTGAACAAACTTATTCTCAGGTGCCACACAGAAATTACTTTCTAGGTGTTAATGCCCTGAATATGACTGGAGATTTAACAGACTCTTCATTTTGCCTGGCCATAGCTTTACAATCCATTTAATCTCTTGTTATGTCTGTCTTTCAACACTGTAAGCACTTTTATTTGCATTGGTGTGTTTGTGTGGCGTGTGATCCACTTATTGCCCTGTCTTTGGAATTCTCTCCCTTTTGGGGTCAAATGGATGCTGTTTTCAAGCTGCCATGTAAATATAATTAAACTCAATGACTGATTTGTCAGATAAGGCTGCTTAATTACTCTTAAATCATGTGAACTTTAAATTTGTCTTTTAATCCTTAACACAAGCTTTAGGGTGTGTATGTGTGTGAGCTGTTTGGCTCATGGTTCCTGTTAATTTAAATCACTGTGTATTTTGCATTTAAGAAAGCTTTTGTCAAGTTCTTCTAAGCAACAGTGAGCAGGAATGTCATTGAATTCAAATAAAAATATACATTTAAATCAAGAACAAGCTTCTTAAAAGCACTTGTTTTTATTAGAAAAGAAATGTATAACAATTATGCAGGGGAAAGGCCCATATTGTTAAATATTTGACATTACATTGCTTTGGATAATATAAATTATTATATGAATTTCTTTCACAAGAACACATCATAAAATAAGTTGAAATTCTTGTAAAGAAAATTGTGGAATTTCTGGCCAGCACCCCATTGGCTCCATCAGCAGTTTAGCAGGTTAACCTAATGGTAACATTGGCAAGGGTTGGAGGAAAAAATATGACAGTCAGAGAGGAAGAAGACCGCTATCTCCATCTCACTAGTTTCCTAAATGCTTTGCTTCTTTGGGATCTATAAAGCCAAGGTAATAATAGAAAATTGCCATAAACAATCAGTCATCTGTACTAAGGAAAAGGCAATTGTCCAAGTCTGTTCTCCCATGTTAATTTGGCTGTTTCCCCCCATATATGTTTATTAATATTAAAATACAAATACAGTTTAAACAAATTATATTATAAAAGACTTCCTTGTAGTAATCACTTAAACCAAAGAAGGATTTTTTCTGGTATCTTACTGAATCTCACTTTAAATCTTGAAGCTGAAAAAAAATAATTATGCTAACAGTGTGTAGTTGAAACTTTCTTAAACATAATTCTTAAATATGAAGTTATATTGCTTTTGTAAATCTCTCCTTTGTTTTGCAAGAACATTAGCTTATAGAACTCTTTGTCTCGCTATGAAAAAAATTCCTTTATAATTTTTAAAACACATATTTTCTTCTTAATTTTATAACCTTATTTTCTTTTGATATGAGATTATTTCAAAGTTTTAGTCATCATTTATTGACATTCTATGTCATCGCAGAAGATAATATCCTCAAATGGTTGTCATTCTTTTTCCATTATGTCAGTCCTTTTGTTGTTGATGAAGTGTGTTAATCTATTCATAGTTCTCATTTCCTCAATTTTAAATGCCCAATCTTTTACTTTTGGGGTTCTTCTGTCTTCTGCCCTCTGGCAATGACCAGTCTTGCTGCTATTACTAAATACTATAGAATTCTCCAGTGGTTTTTTTTTTTATATCATTTTCTTTGTTCAGTATTGACTTCACGTTTAATAAGTAAAGTTTGGGTGCAATGGGGATTTGAATCTTTAATTTTGTATTATTGAGTGAACTTGTGTCCAGAATTTCTTAACTTGGGCGCAGTTTCACCACAGACAGATGGTAAAGTGTTTCTGCTTCTTTGTGGCACTTCCAGCACCTGTCACTCGCATATATATATATATATATATATATATATATATATATATATATATTGTTGATGATGATAAGTTGACCCAGTTTTTTTGGGTCCAATCTTTTACTTAAATTTTTAGACTTATGAATGAATGTATACAGTATTAGGATTGCTGCTAAGCTGTAGCAGGCAGGGGGAAGAGAAAAGGAGGGGACAGATGTAATCACTCTAGCTAATCTCAAAACTCAGGTGCTTCAGCCCTGTGAGTCCTGTCTCTATTTTTTTTCCAATCCTTTGGAAACTAGTTTGGTTTCAGGTGAATGAACTGAAAAGTTAATTTATGGGTTACAGCTCCTACAGTACCACAGTCAGTTTAAGCAATGCTGGGCACTGCCATCCCCAAAAGTGACATTATCTGGCTCTGAATGCAGATTAAAGGAAAATTTGCATTGCTGTTTCCTCTGTTAGAACTACTTAACAATGACAGTCTAAGAGCATCTGATGAAATGACGGGGACAGGAACAGGACAGTATGTATAACAATCCCTCACCCAGATGGCCAGCTTGGTTCAAACTCATAAATGGCTTTTTGTTGTTAACTGCCCTCCAGTCAATCTCAACTCATGGCGACCCTATGGATGAGACATCTCCAAGACCCTCTGTCCTCCATTGCTCCGCTTAATTCCTGCAACCCCATACCTGTGACCTCCTTAATATTAAATAAATATTTAATAAATATTAAATAAAAATTATTATTATTATTATAATAGAGTCCATTCATCTAAATTTCATTTTGATCTGCTGTAGGACTCATTTGTTAGTACATTTGGCTGAGCACTCTTCTTCAGCACCACATCTTAAATGAATTGATTTTCTTCCTATCATCTTCCTTAACTGTCCAGCTCTCACATCCATACATGTTAATAGGGAATACAATGGCTTGTATGTTTCTAACTTTCATGCTGAGTTGCATATCTTTGCATTTTAAAATCTTTTCTTGTGCTTTCTCAGAGATTTCCAGTGTGTAATGTATGGAAAGGTATGCCTCCCTTGAGCTGAATGCAAGAACTAATTTTCTTGCTCTGTGCCTCCCTCATAATGATGGAAACTTATTATTTTATAGACACAGAGCCCTTGTTTGCTTGTCTGCTGCCTTTTCTTGGCCTGTTCTGGGAACATCTAAAGCATCCTTTTCAAGTTTCTTGTAAATGGTAATGCCTGAGGGCTGCCACAGTTCAACAGGTCAATCGAATAGCACAGAAGATAAAGAGCCTCCCTGGTGTCCAAAGTCCCCGGACATGGGACAAGACAATACCCAGCTGATCAAACAGCCACATATCACCCGAGGCTACAAAGAACAGCAGAAGTAGGCTGCTTGTGTTTGTCTGTTGTTTGGACTTTTGTCTGACCCTACCCATTGCTAGGTCTTGAACTGGTAAGAGATGGTTACCAGTGAGGAAGATTGCTTCTGATATCCTCTAGATATTTGGTTTTGCTTTCTATATATTTGTACAATGAATTTCAGATTTCTGTCTGCTCCCTTCTTCTATTTTCTGCACAACTTGGAAATGTTAAATCTCTGGGAGTACAACTCCTCAAATCCTTCAACTGCCACGTTGACTGGCAGATTCTGGAGTCTGCAGTCCAAAAAAGTCCAAAAAGATTTTCAGGTTTTGGTTATTTTACTGTTACTTTATTTAAGCATCCCAGAAGATTATAGGAGAGTCAGAGGTAGGATTATCAAGGAAAGCAGTGCCAATGGAATTTTTCATGCTTTTGCTCTAGACTTTTAAACTATTTTAATTGTGAATGGTTATATATTTATTTTTATTTGCTTTTATTTATAAAAAATGAGAGCCAGTGAGTGTGATGTAATGTGTTAGACTAGGACTCTGTTAGACTGGGGTTCTAATCCCCATTCAGTATGGGAACCACATTTGTTGACCTGCTGCAAATCACACTCTCTCAGCCTAAGGGGAATGAAATGGCAAATATTCTCAGAATACATCTTTTTAATTTTTTATTGCTTTTTTACACAAATATATACATTGTATATATACATACCAACATTCAGTCTATTGTATACAATTACATTAAAAAGACAATACAATACAATACAATACAATGCACTAATAATAAAATAATACTACACATTCTAAACATAAAACTCTTAACTATTACATGATGACTTACACCCTCTTCATGCAGTCCACATCAAAAAGAAAACTTCCTGTTTCACTTTACAGCCATTATCCTTTTCCCATAGCTTATCATTTATCTAATATTCAATTCCTAAATTATTTATCATTTGTATCCCTGGCAGATTGTTACAAATCTAACTTTTTATATTATATCCAGATACCACCATTGTCTATTTCATGATCTTACATCTGATTCTATCTTATTATGCTCTTATACTATGTCTTATATATATATCATTATAATTACCAAGTTGTACCATCTAACTGTTTATTTATACTTTTATATGACTGTATAATATATATATATATATATATATATATATATATATATATATATATATATATATATATATATATATATATATATATATATATATATATCAATCTTATCCAACTTAACTTATCTTGTATACATCAGATATAATAATTATTAATATTAATAATCTTTTTTCCATATTCTTCATACCATTGTATTCTTCAATCAGGAGGTTTGGCCATTTTCTTTTCAAATATGTTATCACATCTTTCCATTCATCTTTCTCTACATCTTGAAGAAACATATTAACAACAACATTTATGAAAACATTTAGGAATGCCTCAATGATGTTCAGTTTTAAAAGCAGTCTCATAACAAAATTCGAATTTGAAAACCATAAACTATTTTTAAAACATACAGAGAGCAGAATAAAGCTGTTAAAAAATCCAAGACCTAAAAAACTTCCTGAACTATGCATCCTTTTGAAAATTGACTCCCTAGCTTCATGGCTAGAGAAAGAGAGAGAGAAAATGCACTCTGGAATTGGATTTGTTGGACTGCAATTTTCCAAGGTGAATCTAAAAATTCAGCCTAAACAAAGATGGTGCTCAAAATGCCATCAAAGACAGTGAATATATTGCAAAGATGACTTTAAAGAAGAGGTCAGTGGTCAGAACTCTATAAAATTGCAAGTCAGGCCCTGTTTGCCTTAGTAGCTCATGGTGTCTTATTGTCCACTTGAAGAGCATTTATTTCACATTTTGAGGAACAAACTACTTAATGTATAATATGCAGCTCCCAACAAAACAATGATCTATAGATTTAGACTGAATAAGAAAAAAATATAATTGTTCTTCATACTGCACATGGTGGAACTCACTACTACAAGATGTGGTAACAGCTGATCACTTTAATGGAGGATGAGACATATCCATGCAGGAGCATTTTATCAAAAGCTTCTGTACCTGATACAAAATTTGCTTGCAGCTTTTACCATTGTAATCCAGATGTTTCTTCTCCAAGAGGCAATATGATTCTATATCAAGTTGAAATTCCCCCTCCTCCACTCCAGTTGTCATGTTCTCTACAGAGCCTCCTGTGCATAGCTTCTCTCTTGTGAGCTGGATTTGATACATGAAGCTTTTGTCACAATGTTTACATTTTTGTGGCTTCTTGCTTGTGTGGGTAGTCTTATGCCTCTTGTAGGACATACTGTTGCTGAACTGCTTACCACACTCTGAGCACTCATATGGCTTTTCTCCTATGTAAATCCTCTTATGTCTCTTCAGGGAGTCCTGGTCACCAAATGTTTTCTATAGTCTGACTCTGAGCATTTGTAAGGGGTTTCTCCCATGTGGGTTCATCAGTAGTCCATAAGGTTGGTTTGTTGACTAAAGCTTTTCCCACATTTTGAGAACCACAATCTGACTTCCTAGAAAGGCAATGTGAAGAGGAAAGGACAGATGTGAGAGTCACTCCCATCTTGGCTCAAGTCTTGGAAATGTCATGACTTGTAACAATTGATAAGTGAGATAGAAAGCAAGAGAGTGGCCATGGTAGCAGGTGGTACATGTAGATGTTGCTGAGTGAAAAATCAGCCAGAAGGCTGTTGAGATGTTGTTGAGAAAACTCATAAGGATGGGCAAGCTCTGAGAGGCTGCTGGGTGATCACACAGAGGAAACCAGTCTATTTCATTGATTATTCAGGAACTGTGTTGACAGTGATGCTTTTCTGGATTGCCATAAGTCAAAGCTAACTTGACAGCAAATAACAGCTACAAATAGAGCCTTTGTGCACATAGCTCTCCACATGTACTGCTCTCTGCAAATGAACAGGAATCTGGAATTTGATCTCTCAGTTACACGGAGAAGTAAAAATCCTTGAGTTTCTCTTTATGCCAAGAAAGCTGAACATATGTAGCTCCTTGCAGAGTCCTTCAAATGAAAACATGTAAGTCATAGGCAAGGTTTGGCATGGTAATCCCTCTCTTTTCTCACCTCCCTGGCATTCATTCTGTCTTGGCATGTTGTCAAAAAGGAGTTTCTCTTGTCAGAGAATGCATCTAGATTTAGGTCAGCCAGACACAAATGGATTTAATGAAAACACTTACCATTGCTGGATGGGAAGCCTTGCACCAGTCTGTACCCACTGGATATGGGTAAGATGTGCAGCCAAAGCATGACTTATCTAATTGCACATGAATTTATGCAGAAAATGAATAAATGAATTACTGAATTAATGAATGCTCTCTACTGCAGTGTGGTAATATAGCATCTTGACATCTCTGTTTTAGTCATGAAAGTGTTGGCAACCATTAGCAAAATATGTAAAACACAAGTCAGTTTTCAGTTTGGATGTGTTTAGAATGGAAAATAAGATAGCAAAGACAAAGAAATGATTTAAAGGCAGTTGATTGGCAGGCAAGATCTTTGTCCATTACCATGTTATTTCATGGACTTTTTATATGCTCCCCCTTTCTCCATATATTATCACCAAAATCCAATTGAATATTTAGAAGAGGCATGCTCAACAATCACATGAAGACCACCTTAAAAGAGACTTTGTAAATGTCTGTAAGAAATGTGAAGCAAGAGTTCTAACACAGCTGTTGGATCCAGGCAAGCATTTTGTCCATTCTGTGTCTAAACACATGATTAATTTCCCACAAAGGATGACACTATGTCAGAAGTATTGTGGAAAACTAAGAATTGCGTGATCCAGTTATCTGGCATTGCCAGGTTAGAAGTAGATCCTAACCAAAGCTTGAAAATTCTACTTTTGTTAAGATTACAGCTTCCAGTATTCTCCAGCAAACATGGGCACTGGAGAGTTGTAGTCATGAAAGGTAATTTTTCCAAGATTTGATCCTACTAGAATCTTTAGAGACTGCAACTGCCCAAGGTAGCAAAATGCTGGTGCCGGCCGTACTGTGAAATATTATTTATGAGCTCTGTGCCTCCTTGAGGCAAAATCTACCTGGAAAGTGTTCTGCACAAGCCTGTAGAGCTCTTACACAGCTTCTAGATCTCTTCCCCTGAAGCATAAGACAAAATGGCAGTAATCCAGCTGAAAAGCACAGTAACAATAACAAGCTAAAACTCAGTGAAATGAGACTCAATCCTTCCATCAAACCCTGTGCTTAAAAGAAAGAGATTTTCCTTAGCTCTAATATGAATATGATCCAGAGCATCACTCATGATTTGAGTCTGTTGCTGGTTAGGACAGATGGGACTCTCAGTAATACTCCTGTACTGCACTGCAAGATGTGTCATTGTGTAGTTCCTGAATTGTCAAGAACAATGGAGCTAGATCATATGAAAGCAGAATAACCAATAATAGATGAGATACAGCCACCTCTCATTTTGCACTTCTATATTATGTTTTAAAAGTTTTTAAAATGTTTTAAATTAATGGTTTTAATATGTTTACTTAGTAAATGGTTTTAAATAAATTTTAATGATTAGTTTTGTTGTGACATTTTGTTTCAGTCTGTGTTATTAGGTACCTTGGGTTCTGCACTGGATGAACAGTGGGATAATTAATTACTGAACCTTTCTCATATATTTGAACTTACATTTTAAAAATCTCAAACTTGTTCTATTTCCGAGAGGAAGAAATTTTTGATATATGACAAATTCTTATAGAAACTAAACTGAAAGGAAATTTTCAATTATCTGCACTGGCCAAACATTTGTCTAGACACAGGAACTCAAGATTTCTTGAAACGGTGCAACCATAACTAGTGGGGAGTGGGGTAGTTGGTAAGATGGGATCACCAGAGGACACTTTGTACATGGCGGAATGGCTTATATTTTAACTTTGAAAGTGCTAACATGGCAGTAAGTCCCACTGACCTAGTGGGACTGAGGCCTGGGATTGCACTCTTTATAATCTTAATAGTCAATTGAGTGGGGTTCTGAATGTTTATTTTCTGGTTCTGTAGAAGCAAAGACCCAGATATTTCTTTGTGTTCATATGATGAAGCATTGCCTTTTGAGCTGTGTCATGCATCACTCTGGAGTGGCTCCTGAAATAGTGTTCAGGATGGAGTCAAAGAAGATATATATATATATATGTATACCAGTGATCACTTCCCCCTAAGCATGTATAGAAATGCCTATTCTTGTTGTTGTACCTTCAAGTAGTTTCTGACTTATGGCAACCCTAAGGTGAACCTATCATGAAGTTTTCTTGGCAAGTTTCTCCAGAGGGGCTTTGCCATTGCCATCTTCTGAGGCTGAGAGACTGCTACTTAACCAGTGAGTTTACATGGCCAAGCCAGAATTCAAGCCCTGATCTCCAGAGTCATAGTCCAATACCCAAACCACTATACCACAATGGCTTTCAGAAATGCCTATACTGGTATCCAAGTCTTTAGGTTTTTTTTTAAAGGTTGGTTTATTTAAGCAAAAACTTGATGAATGACTTGTCCATCCCAAATGCCAGGGTCTTGGGAGAGTGCCCACAATTAATATTCAATGGAGATAATTTTATTAGCTCAACTAAAAGCAGTGAAAGGGCTTGGGCAATTTAAAGTGATCTAGCCTATGTACACCAGTTCTGAAAAATAGAACTCTAGAGTGCAAGGTACAAATTATTTATTAATTGGAAAGAAGTCACCATCCATGCAAAAAGACTCTCTCTCACACACATCCAAGAATGATATAGAAGGCAGTAGTAGATAGCAAATTAAGGAGGTGCAGAGGGCAATGCTATACTGATTCCAAAAGTGGAATCCTAATCAGGGGGACACCAGAAAGTGAAGTGGCTCAGCATGCTGTCTGGAGATCATGGCATGGCCAGGAAGCTGAGAAGTTCAAATGAGATACCTGACCTCAAGCAAGACTGAGTTGTCTGTGCCCAAGCAGGTATATTTATATTGCAAAACCTATCTCGGGGCAGAATTCAGGATTAGAGTGAATTTTCCAGGAGGGAAGAAGGGGAAGAGAGGTTGGGAATCACCAGATAGTAAATGCAAATGTTTTGGACAAAGGAGCATCCTTCCAATAGGGAATTACTCTTCACTTTCTGTTTACTTACAAATATGTGTCCATCAATGAAGGGATTGTGCAGTTATAGGCTCTTGTGCCTCTCCACATTGAGTCTTCTAGATCCCCAAATATGGTCCCAGATGTCCTTATATGGTAGGGCTGTTTCCTAACATTGGGGGGACATTCATGGCTACAAGCCTCAGACAGTCCCTTTATATTAACTTAATATCATAAAGGAGGGGGTGAAAGGAGGATGGATCTTGGGGTAATACCTTTTATTTTTAAAGACAAAAGTGTTTTAGAAATGAGAAACATTTGATACAACACCTGTTTGTTACCAGAACTGCTTTTAGGATCCTACAATTTCTTTATGATGTTTCAGTCAACTAAGATGCAGGGAAAGTGGTCTTTTCTGAGGATGTTAATGACATTATCCATACATCAGGGCAGGGGTCCTTTGGCCTGTAGGCATAATCTGATCCACTGAGGGACTCCATCCCTCACAGGGTCACATCCCCCCCCCAGCATGAAGATAATGGGGGTCAGTGAAGCTTGATTCCTGTCCAAAGTGCCAAGGGGAAACACTTAACCTGGTGCTTCAACTGGAATAAGATGGTATCAGTGAGTGTGACCATGCTTCTGATGTCACCCAGCCAGCATGGTGTAGTAATCTTCAGTTGGTCCAAGAGCTGCAGCCAGGCTCTTACCTGGAGCTGGTTACAGGAAACATACAACTCCCTTGTTGCAACAGCTCAATTGGCTGCCAGTTCATTTCCGAGCACAATTCAAAGTGCTGATTTTGACCTATAAAGCCCTATATGGCCAGGTTGGCTCCATCCCTGCTGTCCTTCTGGTGGCAGGTAAAGATGTTTTTATTCTGCTAGGCCTTTGCATGACATGGATGATGTTTTGTTTTTGTTTTTGTTTTAAAGAGTTTTAAACTCTACATTTTAATAATGTAATTGTTTTTAATTGTTTTTTAAACATTGTATTTTTAATATTTTATACTGTTTTAATTTGGACTGTTTTTGATTTGTTAGCCACCTTGAGTCCCTGTATTGGGAGGAAGGCAGGATATAAATAAACATAATAAACATAAACATAATAATAACAACAATAACAATAACAACAACAACATTTTTAAAAAAGATCTGCTGAAAAATTCACTAGAATTTTCATGTGTATGAAAATTTACACACATCTCTGTATCCATCCTCTTCTGCTTACACATTCAATCACTTTCCCTAGTATATTCCTTTTTCTTCTGTTGTTGTTGTTGTTGTTGTTGTTGTTGTGTGCCTTCAAACAATTTCTGACTTATGGCACCTCTAAGGCAAACCTATCACAATGTTTTCTTAACAAGTCATACTCCAATGCTCAAACCACTACACCAAGCTGGCTCATTTTTTGCTTATAGTTTTCCCCAATGTGTACATTTTTAATATGAATTTGATGATCAGAGGACTGAAACTGAAAATTCAGGAAAGTGATAAAACCAAGTTTAATTATATTTTGGTTCACCTGTAGGTGAGTTCATATTAAAATGCCAACCTGTTGAAATTTGCTTCCATCTGAAGCCCTGCTTTTGTCTTGCCACATGTGTAATAAGATCAATACTGGACAGTGAAAATCTTCCATTAGTATTTTTATAGTGGTGGTGGAGAAATGCACATGTGATCCATGAACAAAAAGAAAATTAAGGGTTGACTAACATCTTTATCAGATCAGTGTATGTCACATGCACAGCAAGCTTTTCAGTTCTTCTGAATTTTTTCACTAGGTAATGATGCAGTCCCCACCTTGGAAGGCTATGTGCCTTCACAGACAATGACCAGAACTTCCAGCCAGTTGCAGCTTTATACATACAGAAAGACCAGTTTATCAAGCCAGTTTGCTGGCTTTATTCTTTCTTTCCCTATCCTCTCATCTTTGTACCAACTTGATTGATGAATAATTATGGGAAAAATTAAAAGCTTGCCACATATGTGATATTTTGGCGAGCCAATAAAAGCATTACTGAGACTGAATTTGTTGCATTCACTATTAGATCTCTTATAAAATTTCCATTTTTTTAAAAAAAGAAGAAAACATAGTTTTGCAATTCTTAGCATACCATTGTGTGCAGCCACTTTTTTCATCATCTTTAAAGAAAAAGACCTCCAGGTTATGGGACACTATAATGATTTCTTTTTTAACTTCTGCAGAGCATTAATAGAATAGTGAAATCCTCTTAGTCTGGCCATAGGCTCCATAAGTAATGCTCTCTTATAACAAAAGAGCCATGGGTTCATTGCTGCAGGGCACATGTCAGGATGGCTAACATGCTTGTGCATCAGACAGCATGGTTTGTTCTGAACTGTAAGAAGTAAAATTGGTTTAAAGTGGTGTCTGTGAGCTACACTGATAAAATTATGAGTACAAACTTAGACTGCTCACCCTAAAGATGTGGAAATCAGATGTGTTTAGTTTCCATTCTCATTTGAAAATATTTTTTATCTAATGTCAGAGATATCTGTATTTAAAAAGGGGTGTGTGTCCAAACATGCATATGTTGGTCTGTCTGTGTCAGCCATAATGCATCAGAACACTGAGCCAGGCACCTAAAAGTCTGGCACAGTGTTCTTGGTTGTTTTCAAAGGTGTGAGTTTCAAGTCAAAATTCCAAATCTGGGAGAATGAATTACTAAAATCAAAGGGGCAGGGGTGTAGCTTGGGGGGCAGGAACAAAATCAAGATACTTCCCTTTCAGAAAGGGATTCTGCCTTCCAATTAAATTCTGCCTCCCAATTAAATTTTCCTTCAGTTTCCAAATTTCTAGCATTGCAGAGAGTGAAGGGGGTTGCAGCCTGCCAAAAATAGTGCAAATTGAGTCCACATTTAGGGTTAGGGTTAATGCTAAGGAATCATGGGAATTTTTTTTCTGAGCCTTCTCTGTCAGAGAGCTCTGGTGCCACAATAAAATACAGTTCCCATTATTCCCTAACCCTAAGCCTAACCCTAAAAGTGGACTCAATTTGCACTATTTCTGGCAGTCTGCAACCCCCCCTGAGTCACTGAAATATGTTCACAGCTACAGCTCTCACATTTGCTGTGTTCACATACCCTTGGTAACTTTGCCTGCTTCCTTTCTTTGATGCCTCTGCTGAAGTTTTAAGTTTCTGTAATGCTAGGAATTTGGGGACAGAAGGAAAAATTATTTTCAGGGGGGAAGAATTGTTATTTGGGGCAATGTCAATCCCCCTCCCATAGCTACACCCTGCAGCAGCCATAACTCACTAGGCTGTCATGCCAAATGCCTTAACATACAACATTTTTGGATGTTATCCAAGTTGCAGTGCCAATTTTCATGGTGAAATTTCAAATGACTGGAATGGGTGGTGGTGAGGGGTGTTGCTAAAAGTGAATACATTCATAATTAGGAAATCATGGTATATACCTCAAATTCTGGCAGAGTTTTTCATTTGTTATCCATGTTGAAATGTAAATTTCACATCAAAGAAATTAAAATTTGAAAAGGGGGCTCACCAAAAACAAAAAAAGATGGGCCAGCCATAAGTTGTTGAAAAAATGTTATGAATGCCTCAAATTGTGACAAGTTTTTGCTTTGGGTCCAAGCTGCAGCACCCAGTTTCAAGTCAAAATCCCAAACTGAGGTCTTCCTAGAAGCAAGAAAGGGAGGTTGCTATAACTTGTTGGGAAATACTTTAATAACTAGAAAACAGGAGAGAAAGCTAAGAACCCTGAGGTAGGAGAAAGGAGAGGCAAGTATGCTAAGATCCCTAAGGTTAAAAAAGGAGGGAAATGGCAAAGAAAGAAAAATAGAATTAATTTAACTCCTTTTTTTGAAGCTAGAAAACAAGAGAGCTTTCTGAGGCACTGTGGCTAAGATCCCTGAAGCAGGAAAAAAAGTCACTCCTCTTCAGTGACATACCTAGCATATTTGACACCCATTGTGAATCATTTTTTACAGCCTCCTTTCCAACATAATATTTTCAGTAATGAGTAGAAATGAATAATAATAATGACCAGAAAAGAAATGCAGTGAAAATTCTCTTTTACTAAACTTTGTTTATATAATCATGTCAGTAAAAATAAATAAATATATTCATAAAAATTAAATACAATATTACAATACAAAAAAGGTAATAGATTAATACATTTAAATTACATTGATGCATTTTTTAAAAAGGAAAAAAAAACCCTTTTCCAATGTATGTTTGCAATAAGATTCCTAGTGCTTTTCCTTCTTTGAACACAAATTGGATATCTGACATTTTACACTCCATATATGGTGAAAGTCTTTGTCATAAAATTCTGAACAACACTTTGTTTGCATGGGAGATTACTACAATAGCTGAATGGTGATTGCAATCCCTCCTGTTTCCTGGGGACTGTAATGTATATTGAATATTTTCAATCTGTAGGCCATTGTTTTGTTCTCCATATTTGTTGGTAAGTTTTAGTTAGAATTTGAGTGGCTTCTGGGCATGTCTACATGGGCTAATTAAACTAGTCCCCCCACCTTCTTCATCGCAACCTGTCTGTACAATAGAAGGCCAAATCCTATTATTTGAGCGTGGACTATCTTCATGCCATGAGGCCAATTCCACACCAAATCCCTCCTATCCTTCCCTTAAACAAGTGTAAAGTCTCACTGTTTACTCCAGATTTTGCTGGTAAATCTGGTAGGCATAGTGCCATGTTCCCACATCACATCAAGCAGAAAGGCAGATTTAAGCTACCACAAGTATCTTTGGTCATTCTTCAAAAGACTAACACAATGTTACCCAAAGAACAGGTGTTGGCAGTGGGCTAAGTAACTTCCTCCCCAGGCTTCTATCACCTCTTCTCCTTCTTCACTTCACTTGGAATTTCCTTTAAAATAGCCAAAAAGAAGGGAGGAGATATGGAGTAGGGTGATGGCAGGGCTACTTTTTTGAAGACAGCTGGACCTACCATCACCCTACTCCATATCTCCTCTCTTCTTTTTGGTCTTTTTGGTCATTTTAAAGGAAATTCCAAGTGAAGTGGGGAAGGAGAAGAGGTGATAGAAGGCCGGGGAAGAGACTACTTAGTCCTCTCCCAACACCACCACCAGCAGCAGTGGCATGGCTGGGAGCAAGTCCAGAGAAGAGGCTACTTAGCCTGCCTCCAACACCACCACCATCACCACTAGCAGCGGCGGCTGGGAGCAAGGCTAGGGCAGAGGGCACTCAACCCGCCTTTATCTCATTATCTCATTATCTGCCCAATTGTAGTGAGCAAACTCCAAGACCCCCTGAGTCACCCAGCTTCTTGCTTCTTCTCTCCTGTTATTGAGAGAGTAACAGTCACAGAAAGAATTAGATTCATTAAACTTAATCCCCATTTTCTGCTAAAATGGTCATGACCAGAAGGGACTACAAAAATCTGGGAATCTTACCACTTTTTGACTCAACTACAAACAAAAAAATGTCAGCAGACAAAAATTGCTCAATTCTATACACAGAGCAAACATGAAACACTTAAAGACTGTGTTGAAGTAGTAGAAAGTACAAAGTAGAAAATGCCTGTACTGCAGCCACTCACTCATAAACCACAAGGTTGCGAGTTCAGTGCCAGCCAGGGCTGAGGCTCGACTCAGGCCTGCATCCTTCCAAGGTCACTAAAATGAGTACCCAGCTTGTTGGGGGGCAATCAGCTCACAGTTGTAAACCGCTTAGATATCCCATAGCGTGATATGAAGTGGTATATAAATGAAGCTGCTTTGCAATCGAAAACAAAGAAGCTGAAAGAGCTATTCCCCTGCATACAGTACCAATATTGGACTGGTCACTGGATAACAAAGGAGCTATCAATTTTGTTCCTATGAGCCCCCTATCTCAAAACTTAGCTTCAGAGTTAGCTACTGCTGAGACAGCAAAGCTAACTGATCTATCTAAAAATGAGAATTTGTCTCTTTATAGTCAAGCAAAAATTGAAAACTCTGTGGCTAAGAAACCATCTGAATTAAATTTAGGACAAATTGATGAGATACTTAATAGTACTTCAAGTCCATATAAGAATACAAGTAGAAAGGAAGACTATAGATGGATATCTATGTTAATCAAAGACATAGCAGCAATTAAAACCTTTTTAACTAAATGCAATAACCTGCTAACCATCTTGGTGGTCTGTCAATTAAAATCTAATTCATGTCAAAGAAGAGCAGAAAATTAGAAGATAATAAAGATAACTCAGCAAATTATGTATCACCTGTACAAGCTCCAAAAAGTAAACAAAGGAAGAAGATCAAGGTTAAGAAGATCACTGAGAAAAATGCTGGGAGTTATAGAAGAATTAGTAAAAACACAAAACACCTTAAACAGCAAAGAAACAGGAAAACAATTTCTAATGAGCAAACAAAGACAAGCGTAATCAGTTCTAATGGAAAATCAGAGCCAAAGAAGCTGGTATTAAATATGAAGCAGTTGCTCAGAAAGGGAATTAAAGATGAATTATCTAATGTCCACAGTGAACACAACCTTGATCCTAACATAGGCTCTGCAAAACATTCAAACCATAATAACTTTTTTAAAATTCTTGTATCCCGCCTTTCTGCCATGACAATCAAGGCGGCTTACACAGAGTAAAATAAATTTAAATAAAGCATACCCTGTATTTAAACCATAAGATCATAATAATTAACACCCCTTTAAAAGAATTAAATACAATACTAAAATAAGAACATAGTATTAAATTAGCAATTGTTGTGGGACAATATTGGATGTATAAAGTGGGGAGAGCACAGAGTCAGTTGGATTGATCTATTCGGGGAAGGCCTGCTGGAAGACATCTGTCTTGACAGCTTTTTTAAAGCTATCTAAGGGCCTTTACAGACTGCCAGAAATAGTGCAAACTGAGGCCACGTTAACTGTCCTGGCTCAGTGCTAGGGAATCATGGGAAT
>CM034701.1:324623383-324637936 GCA_020142125.1 Phrynosoma platyrhinos
TTCATTTCCACTTTATTATCTCTTTAACAACAAAACTGGCCCACATGTCATAACGTCCTAAGAAACTGTGATTTAGGTTAAATTATTCATCACTGTTAGCTATAAATGCCAAAGTTTAATGTGGAAATGCTGCCAGTTTGGATTAAAATGAATACTTAAAAGGTTCACTGCACTCTGTATACATTACATATCCGTATTATCAACTGCTATATGCTCATAATGAACTAAGACTGCAATTGGCCTTACATGACAGAGAGCTGTTGGCAATATTTTTCTTTTATGTTTCCTAATATTTATTGAATGAATGAGACATGAAGCTTAAGTGAGAGCTGTATTCATTCATATTCATATAAATATCAACCTTAACCAAAGGTTTATGTTTCTTTTAATGATGGTGATGGGAATGATGGTTTTGGTGGTGGTGGTGGTGGTGGTTATGTAATAATAAATGGTGCTTTGTATTGATCAGATGGGAGTTGTGCTGACTAGAACTGATAATAATAATAATAATAATAATAATAATAATAATAATAATAATAATAATAATAATAAATAATAATAATATAATAATAAAATTTATTTATACCCCGCTTAAATGAAGACAATCTAAGCGGCTTACATCAGTTAAAACCCCATACAACAAAATTAATACCCCAACCCACCCCCTTAAAACAATATTAAATGACAAGATAATTAAAACAGGAATGTAAATATTCCAACACAAATAAAACAAACATGAAAATATAAAAGTATAAAAATATAAAAATGCCCTGATTCGACTGAACTGCGCTCCCCATCCATCAGCAATTGATGGGGCCATGGGAGTTGATGGCTGATGGGAGTTACAGCCTAAGAACAACTGGAAAGCCACATATTCCCCATCTCTAGAGTATTTGTTGTTGTTAGCTGTCCTTGAGTTAGTTCCAACTTATGGCAACCCTGTGGATGAGACATCTCCAAAAATCTCTATCTTCCACTGCCTTGCCCAGATCCTGCAAGTCCTTCCCCATAACCCCCCTGATCGAGCCTATCCATCTGGTTTGTGGTCTTCCTCTCTTTCTTCTACCTTCTACCTTTCCTAGCATTATTGTTTTGTTTTTTCTAGTGATCCATGCCTTCTCATCATGTGGCCAAAATACAATAGTCTCAACTTGATCATCTTTGCTTCCAAGGAGATCCCTGGTCTGATCTGTTCAAGAAATTTTTTCCCCATTTCCTTTATTGCAGATTCCACTTCACTTCTCAGAATTTGGGGTTCATCTTCATATGGCTTCTCATTCCAAATATCATTCATTCCCTCAACTCTTTTATATAACTCTTCTGTGCATTGCCTACAGTGTCTTTTTATTTCTTCTTGTTCCTGTATTATGTTCTCTCCCCCCCCCCCCATAGAACATCCCTGCCTAAAGTTTGGACTTGGCTTTAATTTCTCGGATTTTTTGATAGAGGTCTCTCATTCTTCCCTTTCTGTCATTGTCTTCTATTTCTCTGCATTGGTCATTGTTGTATTTGTCCTTATCCCTGTGTGTCAGACGTTGGACAGTTGTGTTCATACTTCTGGCTTTGTTCCTGTCTCCCTTTGCTTTTGCTTTTCTTCTTTCTTTTATTGCATGAAGTGTTTCATCTGTTATCCATTGCTTCTTATCTATCTTTTTGACTACTGTTAGTGTTTTCTTGCATTCGTTCTTAATTACGTCTTTGACTTCTGTCCACTGTTCGTCAGGTTCCCGGTCAATAGTTCAAATCTGTTTCTTACATTGTCCTTGAATTAATCTGAAATGTTATTCAGGTCATATTTTGGTATAATGATGGGTTTTGCTTTCTTCTTCAGCTTAACTCTGATTTTTGTTATGAGCAGTCCATGGTCTGTTCCACAATCAGCTCCTGGTTTTGGCCACAAGGAGAGAGTTTCTCCATCTTCTGCTTTCAATTATGTAATCTGTCTGGTTGTGTTTACCATCTGGTGATGTCCAGGTGTATAGTCTCCTATCTGGTTGTATGAAGCAGGTATTTTCAATGAATACATTATTGGCCTCACAGAATTCTATCGGACACTCTCCTGCTTTATTTCTTGTTCCTAATCCAAATCTTCCTACTGTTTTTATTCTTCTTTGTTGTCAACTTTAGCATTCAATTCTCCAATGATTAGTTTGAAATCTTGTGATGGTATGTTGTCAATTTCTTCCTGGACTGCATCACAGAATCTCCCAATTTCCTCTTCATCTGTATCGGTGGTTGGTGCATATACCTGGATTATAGTTTTGTTTATAGTTTACCCTGAAGCCTTATTGATAATATGTGGTCTGACTCTGAGTTGTATCCTTTGAGCGCTCTAGCTATATCTTTCCTTAGTATGAAAGCCACCCAATTTCTTCTTGTTTTTTCATTTCCTAAATAGATTATTGTATAGTTGTCTGAGTCAAAGTGACCCATTCATGTCCATTTTAACTCACTCACTCCTAGTATTGCTATATTCATGCATTCATTTCCTTCTTTATTATGTCCAATTTTCCCTGGCTCATGCTTCTCACGTTCCATGTTCCAATTACATGTGTAGTGTTACTTCTAACTATGCTTGTTTTATTGGACATGTTTTCTGTCTGGCCTCCCCCTCTCTAGTTGTTGGTTTTTGAGCTGTATCACCTAAAGGGTTTTCTTGGTGAAATGGTCTTGCAAGGAGGGACACCTTTTGCCTCTTTTCGTACAGTGCTGACAAGTGTCAGCTATGGTGACACTACAATTCTCTTTGTGAGAGCTGACTTTAGTGTCACCCACCACCACTGCTGCAGCCCAGTAGCTGTTCCTATATTTTATGCCTGTTATTCCCTTCTTCCATCCCTCAATTCTCTTTTCCCTTTCTTTTTTACACTCCTAGATGTTTCTCCCCCTCTCCTCCTCCTCCCCACCCCCCACTTTGTCCCCATAGGTGGCATCAGTTGTCGGTCTTCTTGGGGAGGGTCCTGATGTTCCTGAACTGCAGTGTTGAAGTCTGTTGCCCTTCTGGTCTGGGAGGGGAGGGGAGGCTTTGATGTACCTGGGCTCCCATGCCTGCCTCTTTGTCCTTCTGGATGGGAGAACCCTTCTGGTCTCATGTGGGAGGGAGAGTTGATGTGCCTGGGCTCCCAAGCCTGCCTCTTTCTCCCCATGGATCCCTAGAGTATAGCATGCTTCTAATGCAGTGGTGGACAAAGGTTTGGAAAGAGTGCTATTGGTACTAAAGGTAAAAGTATTCCCCCTTGATAAGGTTGTCAAGTCATGTCCAATTGTAGGAGGTGGTGCTCATTTCTGCTACTAAGCCGAAGAGCCAGCATTGTTAGAGACTACTCTGTAATCATGTGGCCAGCATGATTGCACAGACCAATCATGATTGCACAGATTTTTTTTACCTTCCCACCAAAGTGGTACCCATTTATCTACTTGCATTTACATGTTTTCAAACTGCTAAGTTGGCTAGTTTTGAACTGCTATTGGTACTATATAGGAATAAATATAGGTATAGGTATAGGTATAGGTATATATAGGCACTATATAGGTATAGAGTCAGTGCGGTGTAGTGGTTTGCATGTTGGATTTGAATCCTGGCCCGGCCATGTAAACTCATTGGGGGATCTTTAACAAGTCATACTCTCTCAGCCTCAGAGGATGGCAATGGCAAACCCTCTCTGAAGAAATCTTGCCAAGAAAACCCCATGATAGGTTCATCTAAGAGTCCACATAAGTTGGAAACAACTTGAATGCACACATCAACAGCAACAACTCTAGGTAAATGAATACGTATGAGGGAGTGTCATTTACATGTAGCTTGCCTCTGAATGTCTTGAAATGCCTCTACTCTATTAAATGGTGGAATGGGCTTGACTTTGTACCATAGTGTCCATGGGCCTTCATATTCCCAGCCAAAAATATCATGTACCATTGCTCTCTGTACGGTTTGTGGCATCCATAGCAAATGTTGGCCATCAGTCAGAGGTAGCTGGTGGCTCCTGTGTCAAGCAGGCAATGAGTCTCTTTCACATTGTTGTCTGATTTTTAAATAAGCTATCCAAGTTGATCCTATTTTGGGCATATAGGTTGTCTCCTTGAATTGCTCCTTTAAAGTTCAGACATCCAGAGATGCACTGTATTGCTGCACTGACAGAAACAACCAATTGTCACTGCCATCAATACGTAGAATATGCAGGATTACATAAAGTCAGACCAATGGGACTTCTAACTCAGAACTGTCTATTTTTTGCCTGGGGGCACCTCTTCAATGTTTCAGACTGGTGATGCCAGGGACGGAACCTGATACAACTCTCTATCCAAAATATGTGATTTACCACAAACCATCAGCCTGTTCATTTTGAAATTATTGGTCTAGTATTTGCCCTGTTTTCTGTATAAGCAATTTCACTGTGCATCCATCAAATGACAATCAGACTAAATGGGCAATCCTTCTTCTTCTTTTTAAAAAAGTTACAAAATTATTTTCTGCATCTGCTGGGGATAAAAAACTATTTTCTTTTCTATTGATGCATCATTAGTTTTATGAAGACCTCAATCCACAATATAATCAGGCACAATATATTTTATAATATAGCTGTTTGCTTTTCAGAAATTGTGTCAGTGCTATTGTGTCTATCTGTCTATTGATTCTCTTGTCTGCTGGGGGGGTTGATCTACAATGCAATCCTATATATATGTCTGTATAGATTAGGTTTAATGGATAAGGTCCTCTGAATTTGAGTAACTTAACAAATGGATTTCAGCCTAAAGCACATTTATTTAGCATTGCATCCCACTGTGATTGGGTTACTTGTTTCTCAGTAACCATGCATAGGATCATAGATTCCCACAATATCTTCCATCCAGTAAATCCCATTTTGATAGTATATTTTAGATTTGATAAGCTAGTATGGTGTAGAGGTTACAGTGTGCGACTGGGATTTGGGAAACTCAGTTTCAAGACTTTCCTGAGCACATGAGGTTCACTGTTGGCTTTGGGCCAGTCCTCTTGTTCTTGGTGTTAGGTGTTCATTTATATGTAACAAATAATTGTCATCTGAATTTCAGCATATAAAAGCAGGGTTTGAGAGCATCATGAATGAAGGTTGTGTTACTTGAAGAAAATGCTGGAATTCTTTGACAAATCAAGTAAAAGCTGTGGTGCCTTAGAGTTTATTTAAGCTATGATGGTATAAACATATTTCACTAGATGCAATCCCAGCTAGGAATGGAAAGGATAGTTAAAAATTATTTGTTTTTGACAAATGGGTTTCCTTACAACTGGGAAGCCTGTTGGGAGGAATATTAGAGCAGCAAGACTTTTGTGCAGTTTCCCCATGTATCTGAAGGTCTTGAAGATTTGTGGAGGTATTATTCTGTAGAGAAATACATGTGGCTAATTTGTTCAAAAAATAACAACAATTTTCTGCACAGAAAGAGGCTTCTTGTGCAGAAAACAGAGTCTTGTGCAGGAAACACATTTTCTGTGCAGAAATTGTGGCCTTTTTGCATCAAAAATGTATATTTCTCTGCATAATCATTTTCTGACAATACTTCAGGACATTTGAATATGGGGAGAATATGGTGCAAAACACCTGTTCTCTCCTGCAGTGTGGAAAAACCTACAGCAATCATTCAATATTCATGCAAGGATGAAATCATCAAGGATTTATATCCCTAAAATAGAGTGGGAAAACAGCAATCTTGATCAAGAAAATAGGGACTGGAGGAAGGCCTATCCTATTGCCCCTGTGAGTATGATTAGGATCCACAAACCATTTATCCATGAAAATATATGCTATAATAAATATGGTAGTTTTTAAGGTGCCACAAAACTCTTTGTTGTTTTTGATGTAACAGACCAAAAGGCTTACCCCTCTGGAAAGTACATCACCATTGTTCCATGTACATACTTTGCAATTAACTACCTGCCATCTGTTCAGTCAAATTTCAATATTTAACTCCCTATCATTTTCAAAGAAATGTTGCTAAGCGTGGCAACTGGCGTTGGGTGTGAAACATAATGGAAGTGACAACAGCTGTGTGCAGGTTCATCAAAGAGAGTGGTGCTTATTACTCCTCAGTGATTATGCTAAACATTAGCTTGGGGGAAAAGGTAAGGCTGTTTGCTTATAGAAATGGGTGCGTTTCTTTGTGCCACTTTTATCTGAATAATTTGGGATGATTCTGCATTTCTTTCATAGGAGATTATGGCTTGGGATACAATTGAGGGAAAGGGCTGGGACAGAGAGAAGCAAAAAGTCCAATCAGATGCAGAAAGGTCTTTTTCATAATTAACTTCTATCAAAGATGAACTGTAAGAACCAACTATTGTAAACTATAATACAAATAGACAGACTATTTCAATGGCAACCATGCATTAACCAAATGCATTTCTCCAAATTTGACCAAAACAAAACATAATTGGCAAACCATCTGAACAAATCTATGACCTAAATGGAAGCATTGGTCTCAGCTTGTGTAGACCCATGGGATCAATGGGTTTCATGGCTGAGCAGGTATTTGATCCCTGTTCTCCAGAGTCATAGTCCAATGCTCAAACCATTGCACCATGCTAGCTCCTATTAAAATATTAGATTGCATTACAGTACTGTGCGGGGCTAGTAGCAGTAATCTATGATAAACTTCTGTTAATTAAGGAGTACAAACCACCCTTAATATCTCATCCTACACTCAGAATTTCCAGAGATATATAAATTTGAAATGTGCAGTTGCCCCTCTGTTTTCACAGACTTGAAGTCTGTATCCCTTGCCCATTCATGGGTGAAAAATGGAGGGGGACAAATGGTGCACACGTTTGCACCATGGGTGTGTGCACCATTATTTTCAGTGGGACTTGAATATTTGTGAGCTGCCATTTTCGCAGGGTGTATGTGTCCAGAATGGATCCCCCATGAATTGGGAGGAGCTACTGTATTCAATTTATATTTTTATAACTTTATAAAAAGAGAATGCTATACTGTCCTGAAGTACAGATTATTTTGTTAAATATCTCATCATGTGTAGGTAATATTGATGCTCTGTTTAATTTTCCTCCATTCACTATCATTGCTGACCCTATAATATTTAAATTACTAAAATGAGTGAGTCTGAAGCATCAAGGAATCAAGGACTTTTTCATTGTTAGGACATGAAATAATATATGTTTATTGTGAATATTATTTCATACCCTTGAGGGGGTATAAATATGCATATATGCAATGTGTATTGAATACATTCAGTAATGAATCCCAAAGGATAGGAGGATGATTAAAATTAATGTAATTGGCACATTGCAAGTTATCTTTATTGTCTAATGGCACACTGCAAGTTATCTTTGTTGTCACAAAATACACACAAGCTAACATTCAGCCATGTTCAAAATAGTTTCTAGCAGCCACTAACAACTTCTTTCTCTTTGAAGGTTAAACATATTGATTTTCCATGTTTGTTTAAGTCAAAAGTTTTGTAACACCCCTTGGCACTCCTTCATTCTTTATTGATTTGCTATTTTTGGCTTAACTCAAAGGATGGGGAGGGGGAACCTACCAAACAGAAAACCAACAAATGACTTTGTGCCTCAGTGTTCATTGAAAAGACCAGAGCTCAGGAGGAATTAAGTTTAGTTAGACATTTTTCCTCAGGAGATTGGTATGCCACATTGGTTCAAAGGGTCACTTTCATGAGTGAGGTCAACAGGTTTCAAAGTAATGCAGAATATATTCAGGTTCAAAAGCTCTTTGGTAGAGGAGGGAGGGAATCTCTAATGGAACACAAACTCAATGTATATTCAGTAAGCAAAACCTCCTAGGGAAATCTGGGAAGAGCTTGGTTACAAGAGACATTAGATTCAACTTCATCCTAAATATTTTCATGGGGATGTTGGCTTCTGCAATGCTGCTGCGGCATTCCTGCCATGTTGATTTAATATCATATTTTGTGATACTACATTGGCAGAACACTTAATACGTTCTTCACTAAATTGCTATTCTGGAAAATCTGATGGTTGAGTTTCTGAGAGGGTCAATAAAATTTGTGGACTTGGAAAGTTTACAGATCAGGATTCTGCCACCCAAAGACCCAAGGGCTCTGGCGGATAACATCTGGGTATGTGGCCATGTTCTTGAGGCCAGAGGTGTGATCATGCCCAATGTGGCCACCTGGGCAGAGACCTAAAGTGCCTAGTAGAAATGTGACATTTTAGCCAGAACCCAACATTGCTTTTCCTTATACTGATTCTTCCTGGGAAGGGATGGTAAACAAACTGCAATCAGCTCGACCTCCCTGAAACTCCTGGAACTACTGGGTGAGAGGGGTCTGAATACCTCTCTTCTCAAAGTAGTGATGTCCTCCCTCATCCTTTCAATGGGATGTCAATGGGTCATCCCCATTTTTTGAGCTCAGAAAACTATTTTTGGCTGCACTATAATACCTTTGTATTCTTAAAAAACAGTCTTAAAAAGAAAAGTTGGTAAAAATCAGTGTGTGTTTCTGTTCCATTTAGAGCTTGGAGAACTGAATTTCCAATCAGAGAATTATTTTTTTCAGTTGTGATCAATTTGCCCTTTATTATCTCAATTACATGATTGGAGTTGCTGTGATTGGTGCTTAACAGCATCATTAGGGCCTATCCCCTATGACATCACCAGGGGAAGATCCTAGGTCTCAGGTTTTGGACCTGAAACTTAAGGACCCAGGATGCTCCTGCTCTTTCAGCTGCAGTATTTGCTGTTTGATGAGTGTTCAATCCACATCAGGTTTCAAGATAAAGATCCATAAGAAGGGACAGGAGATGCTCTGAAGTTACCCATCAATAGTTACTAGTCTCTGGAGAGCAGACTGAGGAGCCATTCATGTTACTTAGTCCCAGTCCTCTCCAACACAGGAAAAAGTATTTCATTTCTATTTAAAATATGGCCATTATTTCCTCTTTTGTCATCTGCTGATTCATTTCCTCTTTCCTGGTGATGTGTAAATGGCCACTTAACTTGAAATAGTTCTATACATTTCAGCATAATTTAGCACAATTGTTCAGATGTATGTCCTCAGCTGATGTCCAATATAGGACCTTCAGAGTAGCAGAGAAGTAGAAGGAGACATCCAGCTGCTGATGGTGCAGTGGGCAGTTATGGGGATCCAGTGAGCCTGAAAAGCTGTCTTGTAGCTTCTGGTGCTGTTCATGGCCCAGTCAATAGTGATTTTGGATTACAGAACAGGGGAGAAGCTGTTTCTGGGTGAGTGATCATTTTGTAAGCTGATCCACTGCACTGTCCAGGCTTTGTTGTCATATAGGTGAATGACAAGTATGGCAACTTTATTTATGGATATAATTTAGTAATGCCTGCATAGAGCTACATTTTTTGATAAGTTTGGATAATGTTGGTTTCAGGTATGTAAAAACCACACCCAAATCACCATTTAATTTGAATGTCAGTGAAGATTCTGAGCCTGTCATTGTCTCACATCGGGTCCTTAGAATTACAAAGTGTCAATGGAAGAAATATGACACCTTTTGTGGTAAAAAGTACTTCAGGAATGCTAACTAGTTTTTGCAGTTCTGTGTAAACCATACTGATTTAAGGTATCAAAATGTGAAAAATACATTTTACAAGGCAGTGCCAAATGTATATTTTAATATTAAAGTTCCAGAATTTTTAAATGGGTCAGCTAGTCTGAGGCCGCCATAGAAGCATCTTCATGCTGCTTCTTTCCTCTGTTGGTATGATGCAGTATACCTACATTCATCTGAGAAATTTGGAGTCCATCTGTCTATCCCTCATGTTCCTCACAGTCTGTGAAACATGTAAATCCATTTATTTCATCCACAGTCTGAGGCCTCTGGCTCCATGGTGTTCATTATCACAGAAGGCTCAAAGAGGTTGTCATCATGCATTCCCGAAGAGTGTGAAAAATCAATTCAGACCTAGCTGCCAATTAAAGCTTGTATTTTCTGCTCCAAGCCAACTGACATTAACTAGTTATTGCTGTAGACTTCCCTATCTATTATTAGTAAACCAGACTCCTTTTCAAATGAGGAGATCCCAGAGGACTAAAGAGTCAGTGGATGCCACAGATTGGTCTGGTAAATGATTAGCTGGTTCAGAGATAGTTGGAAATACACAAACACTCCAAGCCTCATACTCACAGCACAAAGCAACTTTTCTTTACCCTGTGTCTCCCCTTATTTCTCCCCTTATTTCTATGAACATGGTGACAGTTTTTCTCCCCTTATTTCTCCCCTTATTTCTATGAACATGTTTTTCTCCCCTTATTTCTATGAACATGGTGACAGTTTGATTGACTTTGCAGTTAATAGAAAAGGATTAACTTAGGGGAAGTTCAAAGGTGTGTATTTCTTATTCCTCTTAATACTCGCAAGTCTAGAGTTCATAAAAACACCTTCCACTGCCATCCTGCTATTTAAAAAAAAATAAGCAAAATCAAATTGATTTTAATTTGCATTTCTTTACCCTGTGTCTAGCTAAAAGTCAGGCTTGTGAACTCATGTCGAGAATCCACTTACAGGAATGGGCCCCAAGGAGAACATGGTCATAACCTTGTATTACTGAAGTTATGTTATGGTGGGGAAATAATAATTGTCCATGACTCACAAGTCCTACAAGTTCTGTCATAAAGGCCATGATGCCTCTGTGTGTGTGTGTGTATGTGTGCGTGTGCATATATATATATATATATATATATATATATATATATTGCCGAGCAGAAGGTTCAAACTAAATGAAACAGAAATATATTGAAAGTAACACATTACTTCTTTGTTTTAGGCCAGTAATCGATTGGAGGTTTTTGTGTCACCATGTTAAAAGCAGAATGTAGCTAGGGATATTTATCATGTAGTCCTGCTATGATTTCTTTATTTTTATTACATATAAAGCATCTTAATGCTGCCTTTCATCAGATCTGATTTCAGGGGCAGTTTACAAGATGACAAAAATACAATATAATACAATATAAATAATTTAAGAAACTTGCAGTTTAAAATAATTTTAAAAACCCAGCCTGGCAAGTTCAAACAAATCTGTCAATAAGTTAAATAGTCAGTGCATCAGGCGCCATTAGATGAGGGCTGACAGCTTATTAATGAGTTACTAAGGGGGGTTGCAGACTGCCAGAAATAGTGCAAATTGAGTCCACTTTAAGGGTTAGGGTTAGTGCTAGGGAATCATGGGAATTGTGTTTTTTTCTGAGACATTTTTCTGAGGTCACTAAAATACAGTTCCCATGATTCCCTAGCACTAACCATAACCCTAAAAGTGGACTCAATTTGCACTATTTCTGGCAGTCTGCAACCCCCCCTAAGATATCTGTGTAATTCAGTTTTTTGGTTACTGTGATGGTTGGAATCTTTTATTAATTAATTAATTTACTTAAATATTTTTGTTCTGTTCTTATATATTGAGATCTTGGGGCAGCAAACAGATAATTTAAACAATCCCAAGTTAAAATCAATAAAAATGTAAATAAGATGAACATATCTTAAACAATTCAAGCAGACTAAAATAATTAAAAGAATTAAAAAGGCTAAAGGAGTTAAAACCCTACACATGCTTAAAAGCTAATTAGGCCCCAAAGGTTTTGATAAAAATCAGTGTCTGAAGCTGACACCAAAAAGAGATCAACACTGACACCAGTTGGGCCTCCAAGGGCAGATCTCTCCCATGTGCCGCCCATAGTATTGCCCCCACTGGTGGATCACAGAGGATGGTCCTTCTAGCAAATCTAGATCCTTGGGTAGGCATATACAGTGGGCCTTTGGTGTCTGCTGGAGTTTGGTTTCAGGACTCCCGAAATCTGTGGATGCTCAAGTCCCATTAAATATAATAGGATAATAAAATACTTTGCTTTCTGGAATGTATATATATATATATATAATATTTTCAAACCAGAGATGGTTGAATCTGTGAATAAAGAATTTGTGGATAAAGAAGGCCAACAGTATACAGAGAAGTCATCCTTCAAGTATTGAGGTATTAACTCATTCTAAGAGCCCTGGTGGTGCAGTGGTTAAATGCCTGTACTGCAGCCACTCACTCACAAACCACAAGTTCAGTTGTGAGCCAGGGGCTCAGGTTTGACTCAGCCTAGCATCTTTCTGAGGTCACTAAAATGAGTATCCAGCTTGTTGGGGGCAAATAGCTTACACATTGTAAACCGTTAGGGAGTGCTTAAGTGCACTGATAAGTGGTATAGAAATGTACTTGCTATTGCTATTGCTATTTAGGGTTTTGAATGCAATCACTATTATCTCAAATTTAGACTGCAAGTGACTTGTCAGCCAGTTGTGCTCCATTATGAACGCAATCCTCTACCCTCCTCAAACAATGACCAAAGACCTGTAAAGACACTTTTTTCATACTGCTACCTTTCAACATGACCATTTAGTGGCTAGGGTAGGGATATCTGAGAAGCATCTGGCTATGTATCAATAGCCAGATGCATGATAAAGACATCATCATCTAGAACCCCTGGAAGACTCCTGGGAGGTCCCAGAGGATTTCTTCACCATCATGTGTTTGGCTTTATAGACATAGCCAGATGCTTCTCAGACATCCCCTACTCTCCAGTTTTGGGAGCGGAGACAGGAGACATAAAATTGAATATTTTATTGTAAAGTTTCTTGAAATGTTTTTATCTTGTGAGCCACCTTGAGTCCCTTTCTGGGAGAAAGGCAGCATAAAAATGAAATAAATAAAATAATTAAATAATAATAAACAAATGATGTAGTTCTACAAGGCAGAACTTTTACATGCAGGATCTCAGGCACTATTTCCTTGATGACAGGCAAGCTGCTATAGGAAGAATATTCCCTAGCCAGGGAGCCAAAACCCAAAATACTTTCTGCCTTCTTGCATCCTACTTTAGATTTTTGCTTCTGAAAGGAGTGGCATTTGGAGCAGGGCAATTTGATAAGTGATCCTTGTGATCCAAGCAATCCTTGTGACCCAAGCGATCTTGGGTATGTACCAGCACTTTGAACTGAGCTGTGAAGCAGTTAAGAAGCTCAGATTGTTTTTTTTCCCCAAGACTGCTGCATGGTGAACAAATAAGCATCATAAAGAAAGAAGAGACTAAAGGACCTATAATTTGACAATAATACCTATAGTAACTTGAATAGAAATTCAGTGCATCTCATCATAGTAGGGAAATAGTGGCAGCTGGTAGTTTCCATGTTAGTGAGGCAGTGAATCTGAGGGTACATCTACATCAGGGGTAGGCAACCTTTCCCCTTTAAGGGCCGAGGGACTTCAGCTCTCAGAATCCCAGGAGCTATTGGCCAACATGGGACTATTGGCCAACATGGCTGAGGCTTCTGGGAGCTGAAGTCCCTTGGCCCTTAAAGGGGAAAGGTTGCCTACTCCTGATCTACATGGTAGAAATAATGCAGAATGATACAACTTTAAGTGCTATAGCTCCATCCTATGGAATCCTGGGATTTGTAGTTTTACAAGGTTTTTAACCTTCTCTGTCAAAGAGTGCTGGTGCCTCACAAAACTACATATCCAAGGATTTTGTAGGGTGGAACCATGGCAGTTAAAGTGGTGTTAAACTGCATTATTTTTACAGTACAGGTGCACCCCAATTCAGGTTTTATTCTAAATGTAAAAGGAGCTGTCTGATTCTGAACTTGCCTTGGTGATAGGACTTGGCACATTGGATAGCTTATCAGACTAAAAACTTCATTGGATTCTGATCTGGAAGCCATGCAGGGAGTATAAATAGGGAAACTGTGTGCCTGCTCAATCTGCTATCCAGGATCTAAACACAGTTGAGGGGCAACTTCAAGTCTTCTTCCTCCTCCTTCCTATGATTCTTAATATATAAACAAGATTTGAACCAGGAAACAGAGGATGACTTCAAACAGAAGTGGAATATACTGTAATGTATACTGCTGACAGACGATCTGAATGAGCAGTCCCTGCTAAAATCCCTACAACTGAATTTTGCATTACAGTAGCCCCTCTCAATTTGTAGGGGATCAGTTCCACACCTCCCCCTCATGAAAATGGTGGCTCGCAAATATTCGAGCCCAATTGAAAATAATGGCACATGCCTGTGGGCACACACCACCATTTTATCCCTCCCTGCTTGTCCCTCCTGCGAAGAGCAAGACCGTGGACTTGAAGTCCACGAATGGGGAGGGACTACTGTTAATTAGTTTCTGAACCACTTTCAAAGATAGTGCCACATACTGCCACAGTTCAAACAAAAGATTAATGAGAAGATGGATAAACATTGTCAGATTGTCCCTGCTCAAGGAAGGTTGCAAGTCATGAGCCACCAAATTGGGTGAAAGGCACATTGTACCACCAAGATTTGAGCCTCAAGTGACAAAACTAGTACAGAACTTGGAAAGGTTACTTCTCTGGGCTACAACTCCTAAAACATGGAATATTCTGGTTATTATAGAATAAAAAATGACTGTCAAAAGTGCTCAGTTAGATCCAAGAGAGGCCTTCCCTGAAAGCAATCAATCTTCTCTTTCAGTGGGAATGCAGACTCATCCAGAATAGGTTGGATACCATCCACAAAACCATTATGGTTTACATA
>CM034701.1:324647010-324659934 GCA_020142125.1 Phrynosoma platyrhinos
CCCCCCACTACAGTCCTCCGAAATTGCCCTGAAATATCCTCAATTACTAAAATTGAGAATAAAATTGCCATGTTTTTGCTTCCCTCTGATCAACACCTGGATCAATTCTTGTTGTGTGTGTGGGGGAGCATTCTCCTAAGTAACAGAAAAGTTAAATGCCTTCCCCATACCTCCTCACTGGAAATCATAAGCTGTCACATTTTAGAAAGGAGAAACAGCAGCTGGACTTTAAAAACAATTGGGCTGAAGCAAAGACCTAGATCCATTTGGTGGTCCCAACTAGAATAGCCACATACAAATGAGGCAAAATTGCTGCCACACCCTGTATGAGGAATTTGGGGCTAAAGTTTCTTTTGACATTATTTTTCAAAAAATGGGTGGGCCTGGTGGAAGCCTCAGGGCCTCAGAAACATTCCTGGGGCCACATGTAGCTCAAAGGCTGCACTTTCCCTACACTAAAACCTGAAGCAGATCCAATGTCCTACTGACGTGGAAATCATCAGCCACCATTGTCTATAATCAGGAACATATTGGTCATGCTGATTTTGGACGCTATAATAGGCATCACAGCAAAACTATACTCTCATGGGGATTTAGAGATATGTCCTAGACATTGCATGGATGTACAGAGAATACAATAGTAATGGTTAATAACATACTAATTAATTATTTGCACAAAGTTTTCTTTTCTCTAGGTCAAAGATATTTAGAAACAACTACAAAGCAGCCAATTATCTCTAGTCCTTATATCCATATATATCACTACAGTCTGCAGAGATTATACATCGTACTAGATCACATTGATACAGCTCTGTCATTTACTTCCCATACAAAAGGAGAGAACAGAAGTGGAAAGAACAAGCAAACTGTATATATTTGTCATTATCAATCAGCAGGCAAAATGAGAATTTTTCCTATCTGCTTTTGTTTTGAATTTAAAATAGCAATCACATACCCTCCAAGGCAACCAATTTGGCAGCAGAGACAGTCCCATTTAATCCTCTGTCACCCCATTTTTAAGCTGCTTTAAAATGTCCCTATTTCTCTCTCCTCCTCTCACTTTCTCCATTTGTTCTCAACTTTAGTCCAAAAGCTGAAAACTGAGTGCAGACTGCAAAAGTAGTTTGTACTCAATCAACTCATTAGGAAGAAGAGGAGAGGAGGGGTGAAGTGTTGACCTTTCTTGTAGGCTCAGCCAGAAGCAAACTGTTGCAGCCTCTCCTAGCTTGTGCTTTTCCCCTCATTAATAACTTGCCATCTTGACCACATTCTGGAGTTGCTTGAATATATGTGTCCCAGTTTTCATCCATGAAATGTTGGAGAGTATGCAATCAGTGGTTAATTAAGATAGACAGACTTACCATATTCTACCCTGAAATATGCTTTGCTGTCCATTTGTTTTGAGTGAAACAAAACAAGCATGGTTTTGTATAGATATTGTCCTTTAGAACTGGAATTTTCAAGAGCTATCTAAGGTTCATATCCTGAGGGCCTGTGTTTTCATATCAGTGAAGTGGTGAATCTGCTATTCATCTCCCAACCTCAGCAAGTTACCAGACCTGTATTTCAAAAACATAGCTCTGTATCATTAAGTGATAGACATTCAAATGGATATAATTGTGAGTGAAACCTAATAGGTAAGAGACAGGTTAAGTGCCTTCTCCTTGTCTCCCCAACAGAAATCATAAGCTGTCCCATTTTAGAAATGAGAAACAGAAGCTAGGCTTTGAAAACTATTGGGCTGAGGCTTTGAAAACTATTGGGCTGAGGCTTTGAAAACTATTGGGCTAAATCCATTTGGTAGTCCCAACTAGAGCAGCCACATTGTGACAGGGGAACTTACAAAAGTATTCATAAACCAAATTCTCATTGATTCATTGGGGTTGTTTTAGCTGGAACTAGCATTTGGATTTAAATGCCTAGTTCTTTTTCTATCATTTCAGCCCTGAAATCCTGTGATTGTCATTTACCATACATGCTAGCCGCTCTGAGAAGAGTAAGGTAGAAATACTCTAAATAAAATAAAATAAAATAAATGAAGACCCTCTTTGGCTGCTTATTGATTCCATTGTTGCTGTTGTTGTTGTCGTGTACTTCCAAGTCATATTTTTTTTTAAAAAATTATGGCAATCCTAAGGCTATCATAGGGTTTTCTTGGCAAATATCTTCAGAGGGGGTTTGTCTTTGCCATCCTCTGATGCTGAGAGAATGTGACTTGCCCAAGGTCACCCAGTGGGTTTTTATGCTCAAGAAGGATTGAACCTTTATCTCCAGAGTCATAGTGCAATGCTCAAACTACTAAACCATACTGGCTCTCTGACTTATGCCTCACCAGATAACATTAAAAAAATTATTACAAGAATACTACTCTGAGTAGGAAATTAACAAAATAGTTGTAAACTTTCAATGTCCCCAACATTCTTTATCAGATTAGGTAGAAGCCAAAGCAAAAACAAAGCAACCATCCTTCCCCCCACCCCCAAAAGTGAGAGGGAAAGCTGACTAATTATGTTTTTAAAAAAATATTTATTAATTTTTAAAAAATAACATACATGCATACATTTATTCACATCTATACATTTGTAATCATACACTCTCCATTCTTATTTATTAATTTGGATTCCTTTTTCCTTCTTCTTCCTATTCTTAACACATGACTTCCCTTTCTTCTTCAGTTCTGGTAATTTCTTCATTTCTTTATTTTATCTTCTGTCTTCTTGTCTATATGTACAATCCTTTTAGTTTGTCTTACATTTCTATGTAGCAATGTGCACAGTTTGACCCAATTTCTATGTACTGTACATATCTTACCCTTCAAATAAAGACCATTTTCATTTTACTAGCTATCCCTCTTCAAAAATGCTTTATTCTCTTTTAAATTTCATCATAGCAATTTCTGCCCACTTTTTTTGTTAAATATTGTACTATTCTATCCCAATCCTCTAGGTATTTATTTACCCCTTGATTTTCTAAATTTCTTGTTATCTTATCCATTTTTATTATTTCATACATCTTAATTTCCCATTCTTCTATTTCTGGTGTTCTATTACTCTTCCAATATTTTGCATAGACCATCCTAGCAGTGACAATCATATAAAATAAAATACAACCATATTTTTTTCATTTTGTTCATCCACCATATTTAAAAGGGATATTTCTGCTTTGAAAATTACTATACAATTTTCTTTAGATGGAATCTGATACCAGATAAGATCTACAGAAATAGCAATAACAAATGCTGGAAGTGAGAAAAAGAAAGGGGAACATTGTTTCATATCTGGTGGACATGTCCAAGGGTTGAGAAATTTTGAAACCAAATTAGATCAGAAATTAATAAGATGTTGGAGATAAATATTGAACTCAAAGTGGAAAGCTAACTAATTCTGAAGCTGTCGCATTTGAAATTAGTCAGAATCTGAAATGGATAGACAGCTCTGTCAGTTGCTGAGATAGATTCTGGTAGCTATTACATTTTTCTTTAAAACTTCTAGATGAAAATCAAACAATTTATTCCTTTATACTTTTTGATATACAAAATCCAGATTTGGAACTCTCTACATCCTTAGCAAAATGCAGAGGTCCCTTGGTTTGTGGATAGTGAATTAGAGAGAAATAAGGATGTGTTTCCATTCAGTAAATTGTAGATGCTTTTAGATTTACATGGGATTCATACAGCCCTACAGATCTTATTGGACTGCACCTCCCAGTAGTCCTCACTATTGGCCATTCTGGCTAGGGCTGGCTGAACTTAAACTTCAACACCATCTGGAAGGCAACATGAACCAAACTCTATGAAGTAGGGGCATTAGGGTGTTGCAACAAAATCCTTTCTTGCTGCTTCTAAGTTTTTAGAATAAAGATGGGCCACACATCCTCTCCAATTGCTATTTTGACTCTTGTATGAGCATCCATTGCCTCACCACCAAAGATACTGCAAAACAGCTGCTTTTGTAGTGTGTAAACAAAGAGCATGATGGTCACACACCTTCTTTTTCAGGTCTATCATGCATGTAGAAATTTCCAAGAAACATGTGTAATTGTGTTAATGTGACTTCAAGCTGACGCTGACTTATGACAACCCCACCATGGGGTTTTCTTGGCAAGGTTTATGACAACCCCACCATGGGGTTTTCTTGGCAAGGTTTGTTCAGAGAGGGTTTGCCATTGTCTTCCCCTAAACCTGAGAAAGCATGACTTACCCAAAGTCATCCATTAGGTTTCCATGGCTGAGTAAGGATTTGGACCCTGATCTGTTGGTATCCTAGTCTAACACTCAAATCATGATTCACATTGGTTCAAGAAACACAATTCCCTCTAAAACCAAGCCACACTGCTCTTCCCTGCCTTATTTATTTATAAAAAGATGGTGGTTCATTTTTTCTTTTTTCTCTTTTTGATGTGGTTAGCTAAATTCACTCCCTATTACATTTACATTGTGTGTCAATTTATGGGGCATAGGGCAGCACAACTTTAAATGCAATAATGATCTAGTTGTCTGTTTTAACATGGCTACTGCCTGGCTATTTTTTTTTTTAGGTTTTCCCTTTTTGTTGTTGCTAGTTTTGTTCTTCTTCAGTCCAGAACTGTGGAGAGTCACACTGATTGTTATCTTTCAAGGCATCAGTCAGCAGCCCAGCAGCTCCCAGCTGGAGACTGTCCTGTTTTGACAATTAGCAATGGAAGGCTTTTGTCATGCTGTACAATGATGCCCCTGAGACCTAAGCCCAGAATTTGAAGGAGCTGTTTTCTGCATTGAACTGGGGACTTAAAACAGAGCAATGTCAGGGCAGTTAACTTGTAAGGAGGAAGAAGGCTTGAGGGAAGAAAACTGCAGATATCTCCCTGCATTAGAAAGTCCACTGCACAGTGATATAGTGATAAAAATCATTCTACTATGTTGCTCTCTAAGATTTCACATTTATGTGTATATTTCCTTATTTCACTCTGGCTAATTTTACATATAGGCACCCCAAAAGACACCATCCATTGTTAGTATTACTCTTTGCACCTCATATTTTATAATGAGTCCTCATTATGCAGGGAAAGGGGGGAAGCCAATTATAGATGTATATAATTGAAAATAAGATCTTGATTCAAAACAGGCAGCTAGTTAATGCAATAAAATGTATTTGGAGATAAGTCTACCTATGAGTAAGTGGCTTTCATTTCAGTGATACAATGAACTCTACTTCCAAAAGAGGTTCAGCACATTGGACAGCTTCTTTAAAGTCTGGGCTAAAACTTGGAGAGGATTCATTGCTCCACTGACAATGCCATTGCTGATTCTATTTTGGGATTTCATATAAAATGAGGCAAAGGAAAGGACCACTGTGGCATTATATTGCCAATATGGTGGCTGAAGTAAAGGACAAGATGTAAACAAAAGATAATGTACATGAAGGTTCACTTTTCCACAGGACACTACAGTTGTGCTGTTTTTGTTGTTTGTTGAGTTAGATAATGAGATAATTCTTGTTAATTCTTTGCTTTTAACAACTTTTCATTTGATTGATAGGTTAATTATGGCTGGTATTCAGTACTGCAATTATAGATTTGTAACCTAGAATTGCACATCTTTAACTGGTCTATTTTCAGGAAGACTATCTACTCATATTGTAAGAATCCTGGAGCAGATTCATTGCTCCACTAACAGTGGCATTGTGATTCTACTTTGGGATTTCATATAAAATGATGCAAAGGAAAGGACCATGCTACCCCAGCCCATCTTAAGAACCCCCAGCCAGAGTGGGTAAAGGAGGTCCATTTAGTGTCTTTTATTCAGTGCTGTTTAGAAGGAAGCTGTGAGAAGGGGGAAAAAGTCTTTTGGCACAGAACATTAGCTATCATTTTTAGAAGGCTGATGTGTGTTTATGTCCCTCCAAGTCAACTGTCAACTTATGGTGGCTGCTTGCTGGAGATGCTTTAGTTGTGGATTCTTGCATTGGCAGGGGTTACCCTAGATAAGGGTATCTTCCACCTCCACAGTTCTATAACTCTACTTGCATGTTTTGCACTATGAGAAAATAAAGTACAATTCTGTAGGTAAAGCAGAATACTTAGTACTCTTCTTTTTCCTGCTAAGCATTTGGATGCAAGATTGCAATTGATATTGGGTTATGCAGATGGGCGGCTCTGGGCCGCCCCTGCTAGCTGTGGATCAGGACCGCGGCAACCGCATGCCATGGTCCTGAACCTCCCTTTTGCCACCCTTGAAAGAGTGGCAAAATGCCACTCCTTTCAGGGGCGGCAAAAAGCCACCCTAAGAACCAGTGTGCGCCTCTTTAGTGCCCTTTCCAGCACAGTGCATCAAAATGCTGCACTGGGAGGCCATCCTAATGCCGCATGCCATGTGTAACGGCATGTGGCATCAGGACAGCATTGGCGTGGGGTTGGGCCAACCAGCATGTGGCTGCCCCACCCCATTTCTGCAGAGGGCCTTAGTCAAGCTTTTACACAATGATGACAAGAAATACAGAATGTTATCAGAATGGCTATGTAGGGATTCAAGAAAAGGAGAAAAGAATTTGAGCAATAAATAACATTCCACCTGTGGTACTACCATTCCGAAGTGGTGGGATAGATAAATAGATCAATGAATTGAATTAGCCTACTGACAATTTCTAATATTCCACAGTGGTGGGATTGTGTGCTCCTGTGAGGCAAGGGGCTATGCTGATGGCATAGTGCTACTGGTAGGGGCCCCCATGTCAGATAGGCTTCTGCTAAGGAGCCAAATGTGCCAAACAACTACTGTGCAGCAGCATTTGAGGGGATCTTTCAGAGGCAATGGCAGTAGTACCATAGCTAATGCTTGTTAATACTGTGCAGAAAGAAGCACAAATACTGTGTGGTGAGACAATCCAAAATGAAATGAGATAGTGCCAAGTGATGATATTCTCAGGTCAGATGGTGCTGAGTGAGCTACTGAGGTACAGCAAAGGACAACTATGGGTAGCTCTGTGACCATAATGCTTGGTAAGGTGGAAGGCAATAGGAAAAGAGGAAAATCACATTCCAGATGGATAGAATCAATCAAGTAAACCACAACCCCGATCTGAGCAGGGCTGTTGATGATACAGGGTGACATGGAGGTTTCTCATTCATAAGGTCACCATAAGTTGAGGCCAACTTGATGATAGTTAGCAACAAACAACAAAAACAACAACATCAACAATATATTACATGGAAATGGGAATCAATTTCAAAGATAAACATGAGGCTCTATCTTGCCAAGAATAGGGGCTGAGAATGGCAAGAAGACACTGTCCAATCAGTAAGAGATGAGGTCTTATCTGATATGGAGGCAGCAGTGGTATAACTCACATCATTTCACCTCTCATCTTGTTCTTAAAACAGAAATCCTGTTTTCCAAGTGGAAAGTAAATGCAGTAAGTAAGAACAGATCTTGCCTACATTAAATGACCTTTTGACCAGGATCAGAGGATGTTTCAAAGGTCTTATTGGAATTTGGGTTAAACAAAGAGAACTTTTTTGGCCAGCTCTGAAAGCAGGTGCTTTTGAACTGGCTAACAAAACAGTCTGATAAACAAAACTGAAGGAGATCCTATCTAAACCCCCCAAAGTGAAACTTTCATTAAGACTAAGAGGTTTGCTATTCAGTAGGGTACAGTTTTGTCCTTTGGCACCCTGCAGCTGGATGACCTCCCATCAAAGGACATCCCAACCTTTTGTCATGCAGGACAGTATGTTTCTGGGAAATCTCCCATTCTTATGTACAGTAAGAGGCAAAGGGAACCTACAGAGACTTAATGTCAAAGTAATTCTGGGCACTGAAATGTGACAGCCTCTAAGCTCCAGATGTGTTTTCACAGCCTCTCAGTAACCTACCCTGATGTTGAAAGAGGCAGCACCAATAGTTGAAAGAATGTGTATTCACTTTCTTTTCTCCACCAAGAAACAAGATTGTCTTTAGACATAGTCCTACATGGAGAATGGTGATACTGGAGTGAAAAAATTAATATCATCTTAAAAACTCAAACCCTTAATTCAAGTAGCTGGCTGTGATATATCAGAAAGCAGAAACACAACCAAGATACACACCTGAGAAGGCACAAGTTTGCATCACAACTGTATATATTAATTGATATTCTAGGTTCAAACTTAGAAATGGTTGCTGTTGTTGTTGTTGTTGTTGTTGTGTGGCTTCAATTTGTTTCTGACCAGGGAAACAATTCACAGAATTTTCTTGGCAAGATTTGTTCAAGGGCATTTGCCTTTTTCTTCCTCTGAAACTGAGAAATTATGACTTGCCCAGGTTTACCTGGTGGGTTTCCATGATCAAATTATGATTTGAACTTTTGTGTCCAGAGTCCTACCCCAGTGTTCAAATCACTATGCCATGCTGGCTCACAAAATAATGACTATAACTTAAAGAGATGTAACACAAAGCACCATGGGGAAAACAGTGAACAAGTAATCCATGTTTCTGATGTGTCATTCATGTGCTAACTCTACAATGGACAGCTTCAAGGCTCATTCCACTCTCCCTTCTGTTGACTCTCCATAACCTGGGGAAGGACCACACAGACCTTCAAATAGAGGACTCTTCCCTGAGAGCTCTTCAGATAGAGGGCTGTCTTCTGTGAAGTGGGAATCAAGCCACCATTTCATTCCCTCCCTTTTACAATTGTGCCTGTGGCAGACAGGGGGATCCAGCAACTCTTCAGATGCTGTTGAACTGCATGCCCCATTATCTCTGACCATATGCCGTGTTAGCTGGCTACTAATAGTGAGGGGATAGATTCCAATAATCCAATAAAACAGCAGAGATTGAACATTTCATGATGTTGTTTTCAGCAATGTCTATGTTCATCTCCTTCAAAATTACAGAGAGTGATTCTTTTCAGGACATTTCAGCATTTTTGCACAGTAGGCAGTTACACAGTTTATTTCTACGACTGAGGCAAATCTGCAGGAGAGGCTTCTACCATACTGCAGAATTCATGCAGTTTGACACTGTTTTAACTGCCACAGATTCATTCTGTGGAATCCAGAGATATATAGTTTGTTGTGGCATCAGAGCTCTCTGACAGAGAAGGCCAAATATCTCACACAGTTATAAATCCAAGAATTCCATAGCATTGAGCCATGGTAGTTAAAACAGTGTCAAACTGCATTAATTCTACAGTGTAGATGTAGTCAGAGAATGGTCTCATAACAGAAGCTGTTTGGCCCATGAGGAGAAAATACAGACATTTGGCTTATGTCTCCATATGTGCCCTTGAGTAGTTTAGGATCACATGAAAAGTAGTGAAATGTATGCTGAAGAGGGACAGGACATTTACACATGCACATATTGTTCACTTGTAGATATAAGACTACAAAGCACTGCATGAGTTCACTACATATTTGCAGGTTTGCTCATGTCTTTTTCTTCCCTCCAAGAGAGATAAAACAACAGCTTGTTGGGAATTTACTCAGTTTCACTGATTCATTTAGGAGATTCTCTTTGCCGTATTAACACTTTAATCTAGGATTTGAGGATATTTTGCAAGGGATCTTACAGAAAGCTCTCTTGCAATGCAACCCTAGACATGTCTACTCAGAAATATGCCCCATTGGCTTCAACCAAACTTACTTCCCTGATAGGTTTGTATAGGATTGCAATGCAGCCTTAACTACTTAAGGAAATAATTCTTAAATAATAAATAAAGAGGAAATAATCTTGAGAGTTTCTTCTCCAGTTAAGGAAGAAAATATAAACTGTTTTGCTTAGCAAATCTCTTCCAGAGAGGCAACATTTAGATAAGGAAATAAAATGAGAAAAATATCAAAATATGTCACTGACTTAAAAATTCTTTATCTGGTTCAATATATTATTCCTTCATGATTGTATATTATATATAAGTTATTATGAGGCACACATACACACATACATTTTTTCAACCTCTTCAGTCTATGCCTTGCTTATAATTAATACAAACGTATCACTCCCTCTTATTTTGCCTTTTAACAGCCCCTGAAGAGGGCCATAGAAATATTCCTTGGCTGAAATACGTTGGATTAATTAGTGGAATAAAACCACCTTTTAATACATTCCAAGATTAATTTTATCTTTCACATTAGGTAGCCTAAGACTGCAGTCCAACACATGCTTAGCTGGGAGTAAGTGCTACTGAATTTAAGGGGTTTTACTTTTGAGTTGGCACACATATATTCACATTGCTGAAGAAAATCAATGATATAGCCATGTTAATCTGTAGAATCAGTATGCAGAGAGATCTTGTAGCACCTTTGAGACTAATTGAAAGAAAAAAGTTGGCAGCATGAGCTTTCAGTTAACAGTCATCTAAAGTCAGAAGAGCTTACTAGAAGCATTTTGCTGCCTGAGGAACAAGAGGGAAACATTTCCTCAATTGTTTTTGAACTTCATAAAATCTTGGGCTTTCCTCATGCCTACCTCTGTCTTGTGCAAAAGTGGTACTGATGAGCTAACTAAGGTTGTACATTTGGAGAATGCATTCACTATTATGGGATATGCCTTATATTAGTATACATCATATCAAAGAAAGCATATGAATTTGTCCTGCAAAATTTCATTCAGAAAGTTCTGGGCAGTACAGACCTCTCTGTACTTTATGTGGAGAATCTTTTCCCCCCTCTTAAGAACACTACAGTTAATTTTCAAGAATACTTTCCTTCTCCCCACCTGCCCACCCCCTGTTCATAGGAATCAGATGAGGTTAATACTTATGCACTTTTATTTGGGACTTTTAACACCTTTTATCTCTGAATCATCAAAAGCTGCATCTTTAAAGGTCAGCCCAGCACACATAGATGTTCAAACATTCTGTTATTAACATTTTGGGCACACACCAAGGTTAATCTGTACCATTTGATGAGTTTCCAGAAAAGAAGTGAAATTCCTTGTGTGATGATCTCTTTGCCAACCAGGAAAACATTTCAGCTGCAAAGCAATTCTGACTGAAAGGTGATTGAATGTGTACCAAAGAAGTGTGTATGGTGTGTGGGTGGGTTTGTAGATAGGGAGGGAAAGTGCCTAATCCCTTGAGCAGCTGTCACCAGAGGTAGACCAGAGAAAGAATCCCTTGATGGTTGGGGATGCAAACACATCAGTCATTCTGTAACTCGACTAACAATCTCTTTGTATTTATGCTACACACATGCCTGCCTGACAGCTGCACTGATGGCACTTCATTTGGGAGGCTGTAAGTGTTTATATAGGATCCCTGTAGAAAAAGAATGATTAACCCTTAAAAGGAACCAAAAAATATCCTCTACCTCCCTATCTAGCAACCCACCTGCTAGTGTAATTGGCATTAGCATACTCAGGTTAATGTTCCCTCTCTAGTTATGGCATCATTTATTCATTTCTTAGTGACATAAAGACTATGGGCCTTTACAGACTGCCAGAAATAGTGCAACTTGAAGCCACTTTAACTGTTCTGGCTCAGGGCTAAGGAATGATGGGAACTGTAGTTTATTGTGGCACCAGAGCTCTCTGACAGAGAAGGCTCAATGTCCCAGAAAAAAATACAATCCCCATGATTCCCTAGTACTGAGCCAGGACAGTTAAAGTGGTCTCAAGCTGCACTATTTCTGCAGTCTGTAAAGGCCCTATGTCACTAGGAAATGAATTTCTTTTTCTCCAGTGAGCTCAAGGTGATGCACTTGGTTGTTTTCCCCAGTGTATCCTCACAACAACACTGTGAAGTAAGTTATGTCAAGAAGCAAAGTACTCATCAAGAGTTTCATAGCTCAGTAGGAAAAATGTGGATTTTTCAAGCCACACTCTAGCACTGTAACTAATACACTACACTGGCTCTTTGTGGACACTTCTTGCCCAAAATGTTACATTTTAAAATGTGTTGGCTCAGATGATACAATGTTCTTGCCATTTTTTTTTTACAGTACAGACTTGTACATGGCAATTCAGAAGTAAGTCCCATTGATTTCAATGAGACATATTCCTAGGGAATGGGATATTGGAAGGGGACCTAACAGCACAATCTCAGGCTTCTAATAGGATGGTGAAAAAACAATGCTAGTTCTTTAAAATTCCCCAAAAATGCCTCATTCCACCTCACTCTATATCCTTGTTAGCTCTGTAACCAAAGAGTGACTTCTTCCAGGCTCCATGGTCCTTATGACAACCTCCTTGTGAATAGGGGGTGGCGGCAGGGCACTTAAAAATAGTAATTGAGAGAATCAGCAAAGGACTTCTAATGGCTGTTATAAACATGGAGTTACTGCTTAAAAATTTGCATTAGTTTCAGTAGTCCATTGAGGCCTGAGCTCCAAAACTGGTATGTTTTCATTCTTTTTTAATAATGTGATTGTGGCAAGACTGAAGCAAGACCAAGGCTCATGTGATAAAGTCCTTGCACATGTAGTGGAAAGTGGTTAATATCTCTTCCTAGGTGTACACACTGAGGTCTAAATCCAGCTGTTAGCCCAACTAGAGTATGGCCACTGAACCAATGGGGACTTGAAAAGTCAACACTTATGTCAGTTCCATTGATTCAGTGGTTAAATGCAGTGGTTAAATGCCTGTACTGCAGCCACTTACTCACAGACCACAAGGTTGCGAGTTCAATACCAGCCAGGCTGAGGCTCGACTCAGGCCTGCATCCTTCTGAGGTCACTAAAATGAGTACCCAGCTTGTTGGGGGGCAATCAGCTCACAGTTGTAAACCGCTTAGACATCCCATAGCGCGATATGAAGCAGTATATAAATGAAGCTGCTTTGCTTTTAGTTGGAACTAACTAGAGGCAAACACACTGAGGATTGTGATGACATGTAAGGCTCTGCTTCCCTTAACAAACATATATTCATTTGCTCAGTACTAGAATTGAATTACATGCAATAAATACCTTTGTAACCTAATTAAGCAAACCATGTGATTCAGGTCACTTAACTTTTAGGAAGTTACTCTCACACAC
>CM034701.1:324661406-324689661 GCA_020142125.1 Phrynosoma platyrhinos
TGCGAGTACCTCCGTTTTGTCTGGATTCAACTTCAATCTGACACGATTGCTGTGAGAGCAGGGCCCAGGTGGTAATATCAGAGAAGAGAAGACTGAGAGGTGACATCTCTTTATATAGAGATAGCTATCTTTATATATCTGAAGGGATGTAATGTAAAAGATGGAGCCAACTTGTTTTCTGCAGCTCTAGAGACTAGAACAGTAATAGTGAACCTTTTAGAGGCTGAGTGCCCAAACACTGGAGACAGGACTTCCAGGGTGGGACTTCTTCAGAGACAGCTGAAGGCCTGGGGGGGGGGGAGGGCGAAGGGCGAAAGAAAAGGAAGATGTGCATGCCTGTTCCTCCTCTCCCCCATGCTATCCCCAGCCTTCAGATGCCTCCAGAGAAATAGCTGGAGGCAGGGGAAGGTTGGGAAGGAGGGGGAACAGGTGCACACCTCCTCCTTCTCCTCTGCACCCTCTGCATGCTGGGAGAAATGGCGTCGCATGCCATCTCTGGCACGCATGCCATAGGTTTGCCATCATGGCACTGGAACATGAACCATTGGATTGAAAGTACAAGAAAAGAGACTCCACCTAAATATCAGAAAGAATTAATTTACTGTAAGAGTTGTCTAACAGTGGAACAGCTCAGAGGATGCTTCAGAGGGTGGTGGACTTTCCATCTTTGTAGATCTTTAAGCAGCAGTTGAACGGCCATCATTTAGGAGTGCTTTGACTGTGTATACCTGAAGGGCAGGAAATGGATAAGATGGCCTTGTGGTCCATTCCTACTCTAAGAGTCTATGATTCTATGCAAATTCCCCCTCCTCTGCTCCTCAACAATATGGAAATAGCCATGTTGGGGGTGCTGTGCTGCTTAAAAGATGGGTTTTGAAGGGCATTTTTACTGTTGTGAGACTGGAACAGAATTCTGCCCTCCACAATGACCAAAAAAGTGACTTGGACAGTGTGAATCTTACTTATGCCACTGCACTCCACTCATATCCAGAGCTTGGGACAATTTCCTTTTTGGACTACAGCATGGCTAGCTGGGGAATGTTGGGAATTTTGGACAATATCACATTACACTGTTATGATGCTATTATTCTAGTTTGACTGCTCTGGCTGTTTCCTGTGGAATCCTGGGATTTGCAGTTTATGTGGGGGGCATTTAGAATTCTCAGCCAGAGTGTTCTTAAGCCTCACTAAACTACATACCCCATAATTCCATGGGAAGCAGCCATAGCAGATAAAGCTGAATAACAGCGCTATAAAAGTGTAGTGTGCTATTATGAGTAGTCCAAAAGTAACTTTCCCAAGCTATCATTTTATTACAAACCCATAAATGACCTGCAGAGCAAACATGCATGCTGAAAAGCCACATGGGAGTGTTTTCATTTCTGCAGATGGTCAGCATATAAACACTAGACGTTCCAATTCCTCTTTTCTCATTTTCCATCTGTCATTCCAAGCATCTCACCCACTGATATATGGACAATGGCACGCAACTGGGCTAACCTGGTGGCTGGTGTAACCCTACTGATTCCAAGGGATTTATGCCCAGGGTGATTTGTGTCCTGCTGTGTCCTTGATTTCTAATGCTGAGGCAACTAGTAGCTGGCAGTCAGAGAGAAAAGATATGTGGATATTTTAAGAGATCTGTATCAAGGAAAGCCTTGAGGAGTTATGGGAATTCTGCTGGTGAATATATTAATAAATATGTTTTTATCCTTCAACCTGAGTCCACTAAATATGAGCAACAAGCTAAATAAAAAAAGCAGCACTGTATTATCAAGCAAAAAAAAAAATTGCTCTGTAAAAACAATGGACTCGTACTATATTTATGTTGTCTTCAATGCCTTACTTTGTTGCAATTGCTTTGAACAGAAAATAAATAGGAATATTTCATCTCAGTTTAAAAGCTGTTTTATTATAAGAGATGTACAGGTGTGAAATTATCTTGCTTCCCCAGTTATCTTCTGCTGAAATAAATGCAAGAAACAAACTTTATTGAAAAACATACAAATGGAACCAGTGCATTTTCACCATGAATTAAGGCACCAAGGCATGACGTATTTCAAGAGTTGCCCTTCTAGCCTTCCAAGATGAACTGCAAGAAGTAATCCAGTGATTATTGCTTTCAATAAACTTCATTTTATGCACTGATAAGCCACTGTTAACATTGTAGGATCTTGGGTGCTGTTCTTCCTGTGTGAAGATTATTTTTGTATGAAAGGACAATTTGTATGAAGAAATGTAGAGCTCAGGAATGAAAAACCTTTCATGCTTCAAATGTTGCTGAAGCACAACTCCCATCATTCATTGCCACTGGGCAGACTTTCTGGAGTTGAAGGAAACAGGAGCTCAACAGCCTTTGGAGAATCACAAGTTCCCCTGTCCTGGCCAAGAGAAATTGTTGAAAATACTTAGGGTGAGATCCTATTTAAAGGAGGAAGAGTAAAAGCTCTGCCAGCATACTTAGGCTTATGTCCAGGAGGGTGAACCCTATTCCTTTTCTACAGGTTGTACAGCAGCAGCTGCATAGCACTCAGATTCCACTTCCCAGCCAATGTGGCCATTTGGATCCTGGGCTGGGGATTCACCTGGGTGTTTTGCACAGCTAGGAGAAAAACATTGCACATGGAAATACTGGATACCTCTTTGCATAACATCTGCAAAAGTATGTATGATGGCATAAATCTTGGCTATGTCAGAACCAATAGGATTCCAGCCATCATCTTCACAACCATTATACACATGTATCCCTCTTGTTAATACAATATTGGGTCACCCTGCACAGCTCTTTAGGGGACAGAAAACTAGCTCCTTCCTGCCAATGCTCTTCTGTGAATTGTACCCATGCCTATGCATTCATTTTTGCTCATGAAATATGGCTTTGAAAAGCCATTTTTGCCAAAATAATTTATCCCACCCTTAACATCAAACAAACAAAACCCATTATACAATATGGTGATACCTTTTTGAGGACTAAACAAAAGAATGGATATAAAGAATGAGAGCTTGGAAATGTCACATTTTTTTGGACAGAACATGCTGGTTGGTTGATTCTGGGAGTTTTTACCCCAAAAGGAAGACTTTGGGCCTTTGCAGACTGCCAGAAATAGTGCAAATTGAGTCCACTTTAACTGCCCTGATTCAGTGCTAGGGAATGATGGGCACTGTAGTTTATTGTGGCACCAGAGCTCTCTGGCAGAGAAGGCTCAATGTCTCAGAAAAAAATAAGATTTCCATTATTCCCTAGCACTGAGCCAGGGCAGTTAAAGTGGACTCAATTTGCACTATTTCTGGCAGTCTGCAAAGGCCCTTTCAGGGGCAGGAATGGGGGTGTCAATAGCTGCTAGGTCGTGATGACTATATGTTACCTTCATATAGTTTGGAGCAGTTTGCCACTCAAAACTAATTCTCATGGTACACAAGTGTGAAGGTGCTTTTGTATTCTGTCCTGTTTGTAGCTTTTTGGTATTTGCTGATCTGGCCACTGTAGGACCAGAACACTAGAAAAGATAACCCCTTGCTCTGATCCCTGGGTTCTTATAGTCTCCAATATTCATCATGATTATTATTAAACTTAGATTTTGGATCCTTTACCACCATCACTGGCCTTGTCTAGCTGCCTATATTGTTCCAGGAAATACCTGAATAGGCCAATCACATCCAGTATAGAAATGTATCAGAATTACCCTCCCTTATGAGAGGATTATGGGAGAGAGGATCAGAGTTGTGAATGATGCAGAGCTCTACTACCCGAGATTCTTTTACAAGCAGGATTAATGCCAAAAAATTGATCCTGTAACTGTTTGCACACAAAGCTTAAAGCTGTACACATAGTTCTAAGCTATAGCTCACCTCGTTTTATTTTTGCTGCCCCTGAGGCTGCATCCACACTGCAGAAATAATCTGGTCTGACACCACTTTAACTGCCATGGCTCAGTGCTATGGAATTCTGGGAAGTCAGAGCTCTGCTCTGGTACCTCAACAAACTACAATTCTCAGCTTTAGGTTTCAACTGCGAGTCTATTTCACTGCTAACTGTTCATGTGAGAGGTTTGTGTTTCTGCATCACAGACAGCAATGTATACAACCCCTTCTTTCAAAGCCAAAAGTGTATTCTATGATCCACTTCCCTGATTGTTACAGCCATAAATACATTAACAGATGTCACTAGTGCAAATGACCTGGCAGATTCCTCCCTAATACTCTTTTACTGCACCTCTTCTTTTTTTAATAGATAGGAACATTTTGGTCATCCAGCCAAGTGTAAGCTTTTGTCTTGAACAAAGGAAGCACATAACTACCTGATACATTTCAGTGATGGATGACCCTTGGTGGTGTCTGAGAGCTACAAAAGACATTGCCGCTTGGAATGCAGTTACAGGATAAAGCTATGCCTCCCACAGCTGTTTGAACCATACACTTGCTAATAGAATGGCTGGAGAAGTGGTACATTTTGCACCTCTAAAATGTAGCTTGTTAGGTGCTAGACATAGGAATAAATAACTAATTACACACATTATATTTTCTAAACATTCTTTCAGGATATTCAGATGGATGTAACATAGACTATTTTTGTTTTTTGGCTGACAATTTAATTCTTTCCAACTGATTAAAAACATGTTTTCAATGCACTTATGTAACAGATTATTCCAGTAAGATAAAACTCTTTGTTTGTAGGTGCAGATGAGAAGTCCAAACCCAGATTGTGAGCACTTGGGAGAATGTTCTACAGAAATCTGTGGGATTCAGAGCCAAGTAAGGTGTTCAGAACAAGAGCATCAGTCAAATTCCAGCAAACTGCATTTTCTGCAAAGATTTGGGCAGTTGTAGGTTTTCTGGCATAATATATATACACCCAGACTTGACGTAAGTTGGTATTCTGAGATGGAGAGATTTCAGCTTAGGGAGACAAGTTCACTTGTCTGTATCTAGACACCCTGTCTGCTTAACTTGCCTTGCAGAAAATAATAGTTTGCAGAGAGAACTAATTGCTCCTTATACCCCACTTCTGATCTCTAGTTCACTTTGGTAGAATATGAATTTCCATGTTGATATTGCTGACAGCTACAACATATTTTCTCCTCAAATTTAGCCACAATGGATAATTAAAATTAAATGAAACCCATGTGCTTTTACACTCTATTTCCATTGTTGAGTTGGCTAGGCTGCATGATATGTACAAGATCCACAATTAACACAATCATACAAATTTACTGTCAAGTAGGGATTTCAGTAGGGATTACACAAAAGTAAACGGGATTGTAGTCTACATAGCTCTTAATTTAGCCTTCCCCTCTAAGGAAGGTATTGCATCTTGCCCTTTTTTACACCTTCTGATCTCCTCTTTCAAATGGGGTGACCAAAAATTGTCTAAATGTGTACAATGGCATTACTATCGTGACATTCCTTTTGCCTATACTGTCATTTGTTTTTCAGAGCCACTACTTTCTTCATTGATCCTTTGAGCAAAACTCCAACATCTTTTTCCTGGTTTAGTCCTGCCTGCATAGACTGACTAATAAATAAAGGGTAATTTTTCTTTTTCTTTTGATCCCGTACTTTCAACTTATATTCAATCATATTGTTTTGTTGTCCACTCTACTTCTACTACATCACAAATAATTTGGTATCAATTACAAACATGGCCAAACAGAACTATGATAATTGATGAACTAATTTAAATACTCTGAAAGCACCAGATCCTGTCTGATCTTGGAAACAAAGAAGGGTGACGCTGGGGTATATTGAACATCAAGGAAGATTTCAACCCATATGCAGCTAGTGGATGTATTCAAGTGGGGCAGCTAGTGTCATCATAACTATTATTGTGGAGCCTATTAGACTCAAATACCCTAAAGACACAAGATCCCATCTGACCATGAAAGCCAAGCAGGGTCTCCCCTTGTTAATACCTGGATGGAGAACTACAAAAGAATATCAGACTGTATTTCAGAAGAAACAATGGCAAATCACCTCTGAGTGTTATTTGCCTTTGAAAAGCGTATAAAATTAATGGAGTGTCCGTAAGCTGACAAGCAATTTAAAGGCACATATATGTGCATGCATACACACACACTATTAGTTTCTTGTGAAGATTTTACAGGGCTTCCCCTATTCTGAGAAATTTACAGTGACTCCAATCTGTTATTGATCTGTAAGAGGAGATGTCTTGTTGTTCTATGACTGCTGGAACAACATTTAACTCAGCAATGTCTAGCAGAATTTATTTTAAAAATCTTTTGAAGTCTCTATCCAGTTGACCGTTGAACCAAGTAACATATAAAGCTTTGTCAAGCAGGGCTTCCTTTCAGAAACATATTGATTCTGCCCCAGGGTGTCTTGCTCTGTATGCTTAACAGTTCTATCTTTAATCATGCCCCCCATCTATTCAGACAGAACATATGTTACCTTAAATTGCCTCCAGAAGCAGGGCTGTATTGAGAGTATGTTCATTTAAACTTTTCCCCTCATACCATTTGTTCCATCAACATCTGGGGCAGTGGTGGTGGAGGAGCACTTTATGAAGGTTGTCAGAAAAGGAAAAATGCCAAACATCCCTCTCTGTGGCATCATCACTCTGCATTTAAACACTACAAAGACAGAATCAGGAGGTCTACTCAGACTAGCTACATAATGCTGAGTGCTTTCACATGTGTCACCAGGGGCAGTTTTATATCCTCGGTAAAGAACTAAAATCATTCCTGCCCTCACACCAGAATGATCCCAACACTTTCTCACTAACAGCTCAGGATTCTTTTCCCAGTTCTTCACAAGGGCCAGCTCTACCCTTGTGTAAACAAATAAATAAAAGATGCTATTGCTACTGTGTTCTGATAGCCTTTACTAACCAGGTATTCACCAGGGGATGACTACATCTCCCAGCATCCCCAGACAGCATGGCCCTGGCAGACCGGGATGATGAGAGTCATAGTTCAATACAGTTGAAGAGAAAAGCATTAGGGAAGACTGGTTATCAGTGTGTGTATGTGTATCCATGCACTTTTAATCTGTGGCCCCTTATATAAAGTAATCATGTTTTTGCTAATATTCGTCATTTCTAAAAGCAACTGACACTATCAAGGGCAGAGGAAGCACATGTGTTGTCAGCAAATTCAGGACCAAGAGCTGCTTGCTATGCAGCCCCCAACTCATTTTGTAGTCTGGTCATTTCAGAGAAAGCTTGGGTAGTAAACTAGGTCAAGCAAGTTGTAATTAACGTGGTAGTTGGGGGAAGGGAGAGAAGAATTTTCCTTGGGAAACTGTCACAGGGCGACAGGAGCTGTATGTTGTCTTGGAGGGAAGGAATAAGGTGAAGGAACCATAACCCTTTAAAATAAGAATTCCTTTTCAGACCCTCTGACATTGTTGCTAAATGCCAACAGCCTCCCCCACTTTTTAACAGCAAAGAAGACAGGCAGCTGTTTTACAGCTGGGTTCACCATCATAACATTTTATTGAGCCTGCCATAAAATCTGAGCAGTGCTACTATGTTCTCAGCCACAGCTATAAATGCATTGTGACCCACTGTCTGGAATGCACTTTACCTATTCAAAAACAACAACAACAGCAACACCACAAACATCTTAATATAAAAAGATTACAGTGGTATCAGTCAGGCTTGAAAGTATCTTAATCCACTGAATTTGCAAGTGGGAAGTAGTAACAGTGGCAGAGCACACATTTCTCTAACTCTAGGCCTCCTTTGTAAATAAACAACACCTGTCAAAGAAAACTGATGAAAACACCAAGTCTTGTTGAGTAAGTAATACTTACAATGGGCAACCAGGTGGACAGAGAATGTGAGGTTTTAAGGGAACTCTGAAAATGTAATGAATGCCTCTGAATATGAAGAGATCCAACTGCATCCTTAGCAAAAAATAAAATAAAAATAAAATTCCAACCACTTCCACCCCCTGCAAGTTTGGAAATCTTCCATGCTTTATAGGCGTCACATCCGTTTCACAAAAAAATAATAATAATAATAAAAAAAATCCATTAGATTGGCAGCACACATATCCTTTAACCCTTAATATCTTAATAACTAGAAGTATGGGAGGGAGATAAAAAGCCACAAGAACACACATTTACAGAATAGAAAAGAGAAATTAGTGTAATTTACACAGGCATGAACAACAACAAAAACCCTGCCTGAAGATCTGGGGGTTGGAGGAGGTTTAATTATATTTCACTTAACAAAACCCTTTTAAGTATCTATCCACCTTTGTTTTGCAAACAGAGTCAGCTGACAAAATAAAACTGATTCTCTGTTTTAAACCATAGTCATCACTTTCAGAGAGGCAGGTTGGAATCTTCTAATCTTCTTCTTGAGGGCCTTTGAAGCTTTGATGCGGCAGAGTTTGGGCATGGATGGAAGAGGCTTGGAGGAGGTCTGAGCAGCTTCCAGCTGCCTGACAGGTGAGTCAGACCATATCAGTTCGTGCTCATCTGCCTCCTCCTCATAGTCAAGAGTGAGACTGCTGCCCTCAGAATCAGTTTCACTGGACTCACTATCCCCAAAGCGGTTGGCTGTATAGTCGCTGACCTCTCCTTCACTGGTCTCAGCAATGGTGGAGTGGAAAAGGGAAGCACATTCGGCAGAGTACTCTGAGTGGTCAGATTCACTTTTTGCATATGTCCCAGGATGAAAGGGATGGCGGTTCTTTGACCGTGCCCTCATGGTTACAGCACGCATAATCCCTGCTCTCCTTCCTTGCGGTCTTGGTGGGCCCAAGGCAAAGCTGCTAGAAAGACTAGCAATTTGGGTTTTTGCTGAGATTTCCACCGTGGACTGCCATTTGCGATGCTTTTTCTTGGTGGCTGTGTCTATGTAAGCTGCTTCAAGAGAATACATAGTATTGGCAGATGCCTGATACAGTTCAGGCCCAGAGGCTCCTTGGGGGAGTCTGAATGGCACAGGGTATAGGCTGGACTCTGAGCAAGATCTACCTGTGGTTTCCCCAGAAAACGTAGGCCTCTTAATGAGGTTCCTTTCTCTCAGCTGTCTCTGAGACAGATTCCACTCCACAGGCAGCTTGGCAGCAGTGTGGTGAAACCCCCTTGATTTCTCTGCATAAAAAGTCTGTTTCCCAGGTCTCAGTGCCTTCTCACTGTTCTTCCTCTTTACCTTTACAGGCTTCAATTTAGAGCTGGCAAACCTCACTTTGACTTGATGGGACTCTGCAGGGACAAACTTTGCATGAACGAATCCTCCCTGAGGCACAAAATCATGACCTCCTGCCTTGATGGCACTGGCATACTTCTTGTGAGAATTCTTGACTGGGGCCATGTGAGTGTTTGTGGGGCTCAGGCTAGAATCCTCTGTTCCAAACTGTGAGCTGGAAGAGCTGCGTTCCAGGCTGCTTTCCCCAGCTTCTGTCACAGGAGAGTCCCTCACAGATGACTTGGCAGAGTAACAGCCATTCACAGCCAAGGAAGACTCTGCATGAACCACGGTGGCTGTCTGCTCTACATTCACACTGTCCAGAGTCCCCTGCTGTTTGGCACATTCCCCCTCAGGCATTTCCCTCTGCAGTTTCCCTTCGGCTTTGTTACTATGTGGTGAGCTCTCTTGTTTTTCCAGCTGGCTGCCACTGCTGTTAATTTTCACTCCACCGGCACTGGGGATTATAATGAGTCTCTGGAGCATTGTCAATGGCTGGCTCTTTGTTGGACACCTCTCACTGGCGTCCGCCTGATTGTTTCCTCTGTAGCGTGTCAGCTGGAGCAGTTTGTTGATGTAACCCCCTGGCCTGGACTCTCTGACTGGCCGAGTCCTAATCAAACTGGGCCCAATAGCATTAGGTGCAACTTTGTTAGGCAAAGGATTGCGTTCAGCTTCTGATGATGGCCCCGTCAGGGAAAAAAGGGGACTCTGTAAAGCCACAGCATGAAGGGGACTGGGGTAAGGATACACATCATTCCCACTCTTAGAAACCAAGTCGCTCTGGTATTTAGGGTCCACACAATAGATCTGGTTATCTTCTCCTGGACAAAGCAGAGGAGAGAATTTGGGGTCAGTCGCTTTAGGAAATCCCACATCTCCAATGGTTAGTCTTTCAAGGTCACCTAGTTAGACAACAGAATTTTAAAAAAAATGGTCAAGATAAGAACATCAATTTTTATTAAGATCACATCTCTACACATTTCTCCCCGACCCCTTTTACTGGGCAGTAGGGAGGAGGTGTCTAATATTTTATTCATAGTAAGCTTTAATAGTAGAGCCAGTATGGTGTAGTGGTTTGAGTGTTGGACTACAACTCTGGAGATCAAGATTCAAATCTCTGCTTAGCCATGGAAACCTACTGGGTGACCTTGGGCAAGTCACAGAGGAAGGCAAAGGCAAAATCCCCTCTGAACAAATCTTGCCAAGAAAACTCTGTGATAGTTTCACTTTTGGGACACCATAAGTGTTGTGTTGAAGGCCCACCACCACAACAACAAGCCTTTAATAGGCAAAATTTATTTCATTTATTAGAAACTTTCTAAACCATAAAGCTCATTCCTGAGTCTTAACAATCTATCAACACAGGTGCCCATAGAGCTCACCAGTGCTGAGATCCCTCTCTTTATCAAGTCTGGCTGGAATGCATGGGTCATGCTGTTAACCGACCTTTAACATCTACGTGTCAAGCATGGATGTCTGCATTGGAGAAAACTACCTGAACTATTATGCATTTATTTATTATATTTCCATAACCTACCGGCCCTTGTAAAAGCCCCCATGATAGTTTCCAAGCCACTTAAAGAGGGATTTTCGAGCGATGAGGCTGTGTTCTAGAAGAATTTATTCCCAACGTTTCGCCTGCATCTGTGGTTGGCATCTTCAGAGAATGGTGGCATGGAGGTTTGTGGGGTATATATACTGTGTGCCCCTGCTTGGTGTGATTTACATGTGTTAACCTGTGTTTTGTTCTGCGGTTGAATGGCAAGGCCTCAGGGTGGGATGGCATGGTCCAAAATTTCAGCGTTTTCAAATAGCAGTGTCTCTTGTGTTCCTTGATTTGCATTTGGACACTGTGTTTTGTGGTAAACTCCTGCAGCCATGAGAGGGTCTCTCTTATCCTTCGCTGAGCGCAGCATTTTTTCGATTTTCTTGGTTAGTTTGTAGATCATTTGGAGGTTGTGTTTCCTCATAAGTTTCCCTATCCTGTTTGTGACTCCTTTGATGTATGGTAAAAAAACAAAAAAACACCCTTCCTTTTGTCATAACTCCTTTGGATTTTTCTGGGGCTGGCAGTCCTTCTGATGTCTGAGCTGGAGTAATCATTAGCCTGTAGAGTCCAGTCTAGGTGTCCCAGTTCATTTTCTAGGAAGTGGGGCTTGCAGATCCTTTTTGCACAGTCTACCAGTGTTTTTAACACAATTAAAACACAATAAAAGAGACTGCACAGTCTACCAGTGTTTTTAACACAATTAAAACACAATAACTCTACAGGCTAATGGTTACTCCAGCTCAGACATCAGAAGGGCTGCCAGACCCAGAAAAACCCAAAGGAGTGAAGACAAACAACCATCCAAAGGGAAAGTATTTTTACCATACATCAAAGGAGTCAGAGACAGGATAGGGAAACTGATGAGGAAACAAAACATCCAAATGATCTATAAACCAACCAAGAAAATCCAAAAAATGCTATACTCAGTGAAGGGTAGGAGAGACCCTCTCATTGCTGCAGGAGTTTACTGCATACCATGCAGCTATGGACAAGTCTACATAGTGACCACAAAACACAAGTGTCCAAGTGCAAATCAAGGAATACAAGAGAAACTGCAGACTGGGCCAGCCAGAAAAATCAGCAGTAGCAGAACACATTACAAACCATCCCGGGCATAAAATGCTATTGAAAATACTTAAATTCTGATCATGCCAACAATTATCATGTCAGAATGCACGGGGAAGCCACTGAAATCCACAAACACCTGGACAATTTCAACAGGAAAGCAGAAACCCTGAAAGTAAATGAAGTTTGGCTGCCAGTCCTGAAAAACATCAAAATCAAGACTCAGCACATGCAAATGAACTTCCCCCAGGGTCATGTTTTTTTCCCAGCAGACAATGGATCACTAATTATACACTAATCCTTCTCGCATATCCTCCTACCCTGAGGTCTTGCCATTCAACCACAGAACAAAGCACAGATTAACACATGTAAATCACATCAACCAGGGGCATATAGTATATATATCCCACACACCTCCATGCCACCATTCTTTGAAAATGCCAGCCACAGATGCAGGTGAAACGTCAGGAATAAATTCTACTAGAACATGGCCTCATAGCCTGAAAAACCCACAAGAAATTATGGACGCCAGCTGTGAAAGCCTTTGACATCACAACTCACTTAAGAGGGCTACAGACATTGATGAACATGTAGTCACTGACAGGAATCATGCAATGTCAGACATAGGGCCAACAGCATGTCCTTGTTGTCCTTGTCAGACTTGAAAGGGACTTAGGGTGCATCAGTAAGAACATATTCCCATCACCTGTTCTTCTTTCACTTATTTGTATTTCACCTTTCTCCCAAAATGAGTTTGATGGTAGGATCTACTTTTCTTCTAGATAGCAAAACTAAGGGACAATTCTGATATTACCTACATCAAGGGTTGTGCAAAATGTGGCCCACTGGCCCTTTTTTGTGACCCCTAAGGGCAAATGGTTGCCCCCAAATGGCTCTATGAGCATTTTCATCATTTGGCTATGTTTTGGTGTCACCTTGGGCCATTTTGAGGGTCAGTTTCTCTTTTTAAAAAAGGCTTCTCCTGGACCTAGAATGGCCTGTGAATGATCAAGTTTTTTCCCTGGCTTCTTAGAGGCCATTTGGGGCATTGGAAGTGAGGATGACATTGAAGATAACTTCCCAAATTAGATAACTGGAGGTATCATTGCAGCTCCTTACTACTGAGCTGCACAAAACACTTTTCCTAATGCATCTACCAAGCCATTATAACATACTACGAATACAGATGCCCAGAGAAAACGATGACACTATGTCATAAGTCCAACAGAAGAAGAATATCCTCTTATGGCCATTCCCATTCAAATGTCACAGCACTCTGCCCAATTCTGGTGCAAACTACCTTCAAGACAGCTTAGTGTAAAAAAATGAAACACAGGGCAGTTCTTTTGCCTTCAAAGTATGTGTACTATGTAACTTCAGATTGTTTCTGACTTATACCAACCCTAAAATGAACCTATCATGGGGTTTTCTTGCCAAGATTTGTTCAGAGGAGGTTTGTCATTGCCTTCCCCTAAGAGAGTATGACTTGCCCAAGATCACCCGTGGGTTTCATGGCTGAGCAGGAATCAAGCCCTGGTCTCCAGAGTCAAACACTCAAACCACTACACCATCCAAGGTACTTCAAAGGAAAGAGATATTTATTTATTTATTTATTTAGTAGTAGATTGTTCCCCCCACTTAAAATATACATATTGACCAGCTCTTCACCTCCCATGACATGTAATGTATTGAGTAAATTCCTGAACTTTAAAACATCATAGACTTCTTATTTATATTCATTATTACATTCATGAAAGTCAACGATGTATTGTTACAAGGCCTTGTTTCAGAAGCAATTTGACCCAAAGCTACCCTGCTATTAAGCTCAAGAAGAATATATACACAGTCATACAGAGGCTATTCCTGCTGAACAAAGCAAAACTTCTGAATTAACAGGACTGGGTTGCCTATCACTTATCTAGTGGCTAGTCTACACATAAGTGCATTATGCAAACTGTTTCAGATTTTCACACATTTGTATCAACATTTAATTGTCTTCACTTTCTTGTGCAAATTCATATATATTTGTCTTCCCTCTGCCAAAACTGCAGTCATACAATCCAAGATAATGGGCATCCTCATGGACACTTGTAGATACTCTAGTATAAAACATGAATCCTTTGTCCATGGAGTCCCTTCCCAAGGGCCAAATTTCTCCAAATTGCATTTGGCTGGATCACAATCTACTGGATTTAAATTAGGAGTATTTTAATCATATAGACGAATGCTAAGTCAGCACTGCACAGCCTATGCCAGGGGTAGGCAACCTTTCCCCTTTAAGGGCCGAAGGACTTCAGCTCCCAGAATCCCAGGAGCTATTGGCCAACATGGGACTATTGGCCAACATGGCTGAGGCTTCTGGGAGCTGAAGTCCCTCGGCCCTTAAAGGGGAAAGGTTGCCTACCCCTGGCCTATGCAAAAGCTAGCCTAGTCATTCTACCTGGAAACTTTATCTTTTGTCCCTTTACCATTTCTTTTTTGTTAGACAGATATTTTATACCAGGCATTGACCTAACAAGGAAGTTCTCCATCAATTCTAATACTAGAACAGCACAAAACGCTTCATTTTCTGCCACATAGCTGTAAAGGTGCAGAGTCTCTTGTCACATCGCTTTTATTTGCAATAGTTTGTATTGCAAATGATTTGTCCATTTGCTTCTCCAGAGTGAGGAGCAAAAATAGAGATAGAAGAATCAGGCAATGAGCATGCTACAGATGTACGATTTTCTTTTTTTAAATTACATCTTAAAGACATTGGCTCTCCATACATTGTGCTATGAGGCTAAAGCCAAGCAGAGAGATCCTTATAAGTCTGAATATGATATGGGACTATTTACCTGTGGAAACAGGTCTTGGCCTGGACTTGGTAGGAGACCCTGAAACATCAGGGTAAACTTTGATTTGGCATCCATCACTGGTGTAAGCTCCTTGCTGTTGGAACTGATTGTGTACTGTGGTTTCATCTGCTGATTTGGGACGGTAATCAATAATGCTGAGTTGGTTTTTTGGGTGCTGAGAAGAAGTTGGCAATAGACTGGCATGGGAGGAAAAGATGGATTCACTGAAGACTGATGTACAGGAGTTGGATAAGGAGCAAGAGCCAGCATCACTGAGATCATAAAAACCTGGAAGATTAAGAGAAGATAGAAAACATTTCCCAGTTTGCAAAGAGCAAATGCACACTATAGCACCCAATTGGAGCATTCCATCATTTTCTATTTCATGGAAAGGTTGTTTTGGGGATGTGCTGGCCAAATGGCCATAATAAAGAATTGATTGATTGACTGGTTTTGGGGAAAACTATATATGGGAGGGAAAAGCATTAATAGTGTGTACCAGTCAGTTTAAGTTTTCTTCTTATAGCTCATGGATAGACAACTATGGCCCTCCAGATGTGTTTGGGAAATCTGAAGGGAATTCACATTTCCATAAGGAAATCTTGTTCTTTATAATACAGACAGTATAGTACAGAAGTATAGAGAGTATAGTACAGAACTAACCACTTATGAAGAAGAATAATGCAAAGATAACTCAACAAACAATGTAAGAACCTTTCTGGTGGCATGTATTCCAATTTCTGATGAGGAAGCAAAGTAAATACTTCACAAGGATCTAACTTTGTTACTACTGGTTGTGACCATCAAGTATACAATTTGATGGGTTTCCAAAATATGGAAAGTTGACCTATCTGAAAAATTAACAGAACACAATACAGGACAATAGTCAGAGGGATGATTAAACAAGGCTTCCTTATGGAAATATGGATTCCCTTTATAGTGTCCATTAATGCAGATTCTACAGAAGAGCTTGTATCAAGTGCTTGCTCCTATTTTGGAGGAATGTTATATAACTCAAAAAGAAAAGAACAACAACAACCCTGAAGTCAGGAATTTATAGTAACTAAGACTAGCTTAAAAATTATAATCTATTATCTCATCTCAGTATTGTTAGATTGCAACTCCCATCATCCCTCACCATTGGCTATGCTGAGTATTGCTGATGGGAGTGGGAGGTCAGATACATCTGTAGGGCCACAGTTGTCTATCCGTGAGCTATAAGAACAAAACTTAAGACTAACTGGTTTTTATTGTTAATGCTTTCCCCTCCCATATATAACAAAATAAAATATAGCTATTTTTTTAAAAAAATAGAAAAAGAAGAAATTCCCCAGATTACCTGAACTAGGTCTGCTGTCACTGTCAAGGTACTCAATGGAAGTTTTGCTTACATCCAACTTCAGTTCACTGATCTGTTGATCCAGCTGATCCAGATGGCTTTTCAGTCCAACATCTTGCCTCCTCAGACGTGACTGAACAATATGGGAGAGGAAAGGAACAATTTCAGTCAGGGCCCAGTCTAAATTTTCCATTCTTCAGGGGATAAAATTGGCATTAGAAAGAATACCTCATATAAAATAGATACTTCATAGCCACTCTAGTTTTTTCCCCATTTCTGTTTTCCACTGGCAAGGAATGTGGGTCTTTTGCTTAACTGCAAAACGAATTTGGGATAACAGCTTATTTTGTATTTTTAAAAAACTGGGAATCAGCCACTGTTTATTTCTGTATGTTAGGGCTGATGCAGACGACTCTTAAGGGGCAGTTCTGTGTCACCCCTGAGAGCGCAAGATCAGGGCCACAGCAACAATATGCCATGGCCCCAATCCGGCTTTTGCTGCTCTCAAAAGAGCTGGCAAATGCTGTTCCTTTTTGGGGTGGCAAAAAGCTGACCTTAGAGCCACTGCTGCAACTCTTTTGCACCCTTTTGGTGCAGTGTGTGTTCACACTGTGCCAATGGGGTGCCCTGACGCTGCGTGCCGTGTGGTTGGGCACTTGGTGTCAGGGCGGAGTCGGGGCAGCTGGCGTGCAGTTTGAGGCCTGGGTGCTGCATGATGGGGTGAGCTCCTGTGACTAGTCCCAGTTTCTGCAAACCTAGCAGTTTGAAAGCATGCAAATACAATTAGATAAATAGGTACCACTTTGGTGGGAAGGTAAACAGTGTTCTGTGCAATCATGCTGGCCACAGGATCACAGAGTAGTCTCTGACAACACAAGCTCTTCGGTTTAGTAATGGAGATACCTTATTTTCCTGCGTATAAGACTACTTTTTAACCTGCAAAATCTGTGGTTAAAGTGGGGGGGGGGTCATCTTATACGCCGGGTATAAGGATAAGGAGGATAGAGGTGCTAAAACTCTATATTTTGACTGGAAAAATGGGGGGGTCGTCTTATACGCCGGGTCGTCTTATACACCGGAAAATACGGTAAGCACCATCCCCTATGGTCGGATACAACTTGACAACCTTGTCAGTGGGGAATACCTTTACCTTAGGTTGCTCTTGGGACAGTCCTAGATGGTATGTAAAGTCATCTCACCACCTGAGAAAGCCTAATTTTTAAGCATTACATTAATGTCATTATATAAGACACAAAGATTACCCCTAAATTGTAGTTCTTAAGAGTTTAGCTGTAACTTAGCTTAAGATGTTTGTATTTTCTGGGACGGATGTGTTTATTGCTGCTGTCTCTTGTTTTTTTTTTGTTATAAGGATCTTATATTGTGTAGTTTTTTATCAAGCAAGTTGCCATGGGATTTTTCCCCCTCTTGGTGGAGGCCTAGAAATTGCTTAAACAAATCTAAGTTTCTGTAGCATCCTCTTGTATTCCATCTTTTAAATGTACACTGGAAAGTAGATGATGATGATGATGATAATAATAATAATAATAATCTCTAAATCTGTGCACCTTTTGGTAACTGATATGGAGGCACCAGCATTTTCCCCAGTAAAATGCCAGTGACCAATCATATTTATGTCCACCGGATACAACTGTTTTATTCTTTCATGAAAAGTCTTTGTGGGCTAGCATCTGATGGCTTGCCAACTGGCACTAGTCCATGGACTACCACTTTGAGTAGCAATGCTCTACATGACCAGTTCCAAAATACAGGCCTAGATCCAAAGAAACCCATCAGGAGCTTCATCATGTACAGTGCTGCTTCTGAGGCCAGCACTGGAATGTATAGGGGATAATGTTGCTACCACTTCAAACAGCAGTCCCATTTCTCCTCCTCTTAACCCTATGACATGAAGGTACACAAAATGTGTGATGCAATGTGACCATCATCTTCAATGAATCATTCCCTATACTGCTGCACATAATTATCTGGAAGAGAAAACTGAACAGGCAAATACTACATCTTGCAGTCTGAATTATTGGACCTTAGCAAAGGGACCTCTGCAGTTCCCTATGCTTCTGAATAGGCTGTATCAGAAATTTAGAGGACTTTGGGGAGAACAATTTCTGAAGCATCATGAACACCTGGGAGTGTAGACAAAAGGTGCTGTATACTTAAGCATGTTGTATTTTAGCTTAGGTAAGCCTCAAATCTGTCAAAGTCATAAAGCACAGCGCTCAACCAAAATACCCCACTGTCTGCCTCACTAAAGAGTCTACTAATTCCCTATCTGTGGATTAAGTTCCTTCTGTCTCATTATAATGCTTTGGAATGCTTTCAATTCCCCAGAAATTGGAAAGGAAGGACATTCTTGATTTCATGCTGCAGGTCAGAGTCATGAATTTTCTAGATCCAAATGCCTTTATATCCCATTCTACAGGCTTAATATATAAACAGACAGACAGGAGAGAGAGAGAAAGAGAGAGACATCTGTCTGGTCTTTCTGTTCCAGATATCTTGAGAAAGACTTCATTTCTCAAAATACATTCAACATGTGGAGGAGGGATCTTAAATTACATTTCAGGAAGTAAAATAATTACCAATACTTCTTTTCTAATGAGCATATTTTTCTTCCAATGAGACTGGGCCCTGCATTCTTCATTAACACATATAAATACATAAATGCATTTCTGCCACTTAAGTTCCTTGCTCTGGATGCACATGTCTGGCAGCAATACAGGGTCTATAATGGTTCACTGTGCAAAGCAGCAGTGAGGAGTAGATATATGTGTAGTTGAGTAGTGGAATCCCTTCCACTGTAGCTGTTTTTCTCTATTGGGCAAGAAAATAAATGAATGAGATTGTGACATGTTGATGATTATGATATCTCAGTACCAAGCTGGAACAACCAAGGTTTTGGTAACATTACTTCTGAGGTCTTATCCTTCACACAGCTTCATAAATGACAGAGTTTATGCATGCATTGCACCTGGAGATGGGGCATGGATTTACATCCAGCAACCTTCAAATACTTTTTTTCAATTTTACCCTTGTGCTATATACCTTCCTATGCTAAGTTGGTAGGCCCAAAACTGTTTTGACAAACAAGAAGAACCATGATAGATCAGATCAAAGTTACTCACAGGATGCTCACCAGGAAAAACTTGAATGTAAAAGCACCCTCCATCTCATGTTCCCCAGCCTACTACCACTGATATTGGCCATGGTATATAGCCATCCTGACTGGTAATAGTTGGTGACCACCATGTGTGTGTGCACATGCCTTCAAGTCACCTCTTGACTTATGGCGACCCCATGAATTTCATAGTTTTCTTAGGCAAGGAATACTCTGAGGTAGTTTTGCCAATTCCTTCCTCTGAAATAGACTACACCACTTGGCATTCATTGGTAGTTTCCTATCCAATACTCACCAGGGCTGATCCTGCTTAGCTTCCAAGATCAAATGGAATCTGGTGCCTTTAAGATATTTAGACCTAATAGCCTACATAATAATAGTCAGTGATGACCTCCACAGGTGAACATATCCACTGCCTCCTTTAAAACTTCCATCTACATTATCAAAATAACCAAGGGTGAACTCTCACTTATTTGGTCATCTTTATTACTCCACTAATTAGGAAGGAAGAGCTTCCTATACATTAGGCACAGTTTGGGGATAAAATTGTCATACTGTTTATGTGCTCTCTGTTCAGTAATCCTAGTTGCTAAAATTAACAGGTACATGCAGAAGTAAAGTGATCTTGCAGTACTTTTGAGACTAACTGTATGAAAGAAATTTCATCATGAGCTTCTGTAGACTTGGTCTGCTTCCTCAGATGCAAGAAAGCTTATGGTACAACTTCTTTGTTAGTCTCAAAGTTGCTACAAGATCTCTTTGCATACTGATAGTCCACACGGCTGGTACTTATGCTGTACATTCCTGAGCACTTGCATATTATTACACACGGATACAGTATTTCAGTGTTTCCTTACTACAGGATGCTGAGTTTTTTACAAGTCCTATTCCAACTGCTTTACATTTGCTGCAATATGATTAATAATTTTAAATCTACGGTATTATCGATGGCATTTGAAATTAGAATTCAATACCAAGGCATTAGTTTTCTAAATTTCCTGTGTGGAGTGGGGTGGAAGCACTTTATGCTTCCTTTCGTCTCACCCACTCAGGAAGTCACAAAGTTTTGTTTTCAAGGCTGGAATTAATTGTTTAATGATTAATGTTTTGCCATCCAATTCCTCCCTTTGTGGTTTCTGATTAATGGCAGAGAGGCCACAAAGCCTTCAGCAAGGCTCTCAGGTATTTAAAGATAATTTATTGCACCGCCAGGACCTGTTGGTAAATTTGCAGCACTTTACATAAAATTTTACATCAAGCTTAACCCTTTCCTCTTTCCCACTGTCTCCCAGCATGGGGTATGGGTGAGTCTCATGTTGTCTGATTGGAATTCATTAACTCCTAATTTCTAAGAACAAATTCCTTTTATATCACTCATCTGTGTCTTAGGCATTCTTCATAATGAGCCCCAGCCAAATTCCACTAGTCAGAACCTTGTGTACATTTACTTTACTGAGCCCAGGATAGAAATGTTATAAAATGTACAACAACCTCAGGAAAAGAGATATTATAGAAATACAATGAGAGAGTTACCATAAATCAATATATGATTTAAACAGCTGAGTTAATTAAAATGTTAAAGCCTGAAGTGTCTTTATGCTTTATGCTGTCACAGGTTGTACAGCTTTTTTTTTTTTTTTTAAAAAAAGAAGCTGTTGGTAGTTGACTTTTTTTAGCTCTCATTTACTATTGCCTCATAGAGCATTCTAGAAAAGAAGGCATGTACTTGGAGAGAGACATTCAGAAAATCAGAAGCAACATTATAATGGCATTAATGCCTTATTTATGCAAAAGCCTTTGGACATTTAAGCCAAAATTCAATATCTATCAAATTATCTAGAAAGTACCTAAGTTTATGTTTGACACAGCATAAAAATTAAAACAACGGCACGGCCCTTGCTAAAAGCCCAGAGCAAAAAGCAAGAGTATAGGCATCTGCATGCCTCTTCTACCGTATGTGGTTAAACAGTGGAATTTGCTATTATAAGAAGAGATGATGGCCACCTATTTAAATAGCTTTAAAAAGAGTTACACACATTCATAGAGGGAAAGCTTAACAGTGACTACTAGCCATGATTATTATGCATTACCTCTAGGATTGGAGAAAGTATCCCTTTAAATATAAGTTGCTTGGCAAGATCCCGAAAGGGCTATCATACTCAAGTCCTGTTGGAGTGATTTCAGACAGGTGTCTAGTAGGTCACTGGGGAAAGCAGGAGGCTGGACTTTGGTCTAATCCAGCAGACCTCTTCTTATATTCTTAACAAAAGCTCAAATCCATTGTCTGATGCCTGATTTTACAACCTTAACATATTGTTTTTTTCATATTAAGGCATAAGCATTATTTGAATTGATGCAAATAAAAAGATGAACTCCACTGTCAGTCTTTGGCATTTTAACTTGGATGTTCAATCTTTACATTAGTAAACCTATCTAAAATTACAGCAACAATTTTACTGGTTTTATCATCAGGGAAGAGCAGCAAATGGTAAGTAAGATGGAAAATGGATGCTTTTTGACTCACAGGGGAATTGCCAGAGCTACCTGTAATCCTACACACATTTATTGAGTATATCTTCTGAGACATAAGTCTGAGTAAATACTCACAGGACTGGGTTGCATATATATTAGTCAAATTTGCTTGTTCAGCATGTGAGCTTTCACATTTTGGCAGCTATTGATGCATTTGACAAGGGCCTGTCAAAACTGGTTTGTAAGCTGTTTCCTCCCCAGACTTACTATTCCTGTGGTGAAATGAATTAACACATTTCTTATTACCTATGTAGACATCTCTGTCTTTGCTAGTAAAAGGGACACACCCAGAATGCTCTCCCCCCAGTTTAAAACTTCAGCAACTGTCACCAAATCTTGATAAATTAATCCTTCATTTTCAGGTCTTATTTGGAAGAAAACTCACACACAGATGAGCTATTACAGCCCAAATCACATGTGTCAAATAGGAATGGATGGCTTTGGTCAGAGGTCATTGGGTGTTTCTATTAACCTGGTGGCCTTGAGCAAGCAATAAATGCTTTAAATTATATTCTCTTTGCTGTGAAATAAAATAAAGTGGAATCATTAGTTAAAATTATCAATGACAGGTAATCAAGGGGTTGGCAGTACACTTGTGCTGCTATTTTGACTCTAATCAAGATATGCTTGCTGCAATGTTTCACAAGTGGGGCTTAAGATCCCCTGAAGGTTAAAGCCAATTTTCACTCCAAGATGCCTTCTGATAAAGCTGCCTACAGTTAGTGAATAGAATACCCTTTGTGTTTTCACACCTGATTGATAACGTATAGCCAAGTCCAACACCAATAAGAAGGAAGGGGGTGGGAGAGATCTGAATTAACTTGGAGTTTACTGAAGTGTGTAATTGCAGGTACTGGAGAGATTAAAGTATACTGTATAATGTTTTGATTGCATTCTTTTTCCAAGAACAAGATCCAACTCTAATATATATTTGCTGCTTCACAAAGAGGAAAGAGGTTAAGAAAAGAAAATAATTTGATGTCAAATTAAATTGATCTATTTTTTACAATTCTATATATTTCTGCTAAGAAGGAAGTTACAGTATACTTAAATCAGAGTTTCCCAGGTCACTGTGATGAGAACTTCAATCTACTCTAAGAAGGACTATAGGAGGCTTTTTTTTGCCCCATGGTCATTTTAAATGCCTGTGTAATATATGCCACAATAAATATTTCTGTATACAGTATTAGCAAAGTAACTATGCTAGTTTTATTAGGAGCAATTTAAAAAGTTATTAAGAAGCATGCAAACGCTGATGTTAACATTCTTTATCGTGTAGGATTTTACATAACGCAAACAGCCAAACCGCAAAACAAATTGTGTTGGTTGGGAGATTAGATGGAAAAACTTATGATTAAAAAAATTGAAACTGATAGTTTGTATGATGGTATGAAAGAGTTATGCAGTATGGATAGGGCATACTTTGGTACCACCAAAAATCTTTTTGTACCAATGCTATGAGTACCAAGAAGGGTGCCTTTCTGACTCATTTTGGCTTCTTGGCCAATAATCTATTATAAGAGTGTTTCTCTTGGATTTCCCTCCTAAAGAACCAACATGGCTAACTGCAATTTCTACTTGTCTCTTCATTTGTCTAGCCTATGTACAAAGAGATATCTCAATATTTGAGGTCTAGCACAGTGTGGTAGGTAAGGGTATAATCCAGGGAGAACCTTGTTAAAATGTTATCTCAGCCACAAATTTGTTAAGTGCCCCCTGAGAAGCCACTATTCCCGTTACAAACCAGCACCAACATGTCATGTGTGATATGATATTAATATTGATTTTACAGAGTCATCTGAGACATTGCAGTGATAATGAATGTGAAAGGATTTGAAACTTGAAAGTACAACAGGAAATAATTACAGAAAACATTTATCTTGGTGTTGGTGCTGTTCATTTCAAACACACACACACAAAAGTCTGTCTGAACTTAGAAACTGACTTGAAGTTTGAATATGGAGGTAGCTAATTAGCATCTCCCTTCTACTTATGAACAATCCAGTTTCTCAACTCTGGAAGACAGGACTTTAGAAGCATTTTGGGAGGATATTTTCCCTGTTTAATGCCATTTCCTTTTTAATCCCCCCAAAAAAGATAATCTCAAAGAAAGTAATAGGAAAGCAGCAAATATGTGCAACACAGTGAGTTAAAATTGTCATCGTTGTCAAAAGGAATTACTTGCTTAATATTACAATGAATAACAGGATCCTATTATCTCTAAAAAGTATATTTCCAAACTCTGGCTTCTCAACAGTACCTTTATTCAAAGGTATACTGTTTCTGGACACAGCAGTTCTCTTTTAGCCCACAGAACAAATAGTTATTCAAACAGAGACTTATCATCTGTAGCCATGTTCTGGTGTTACTCTTCACATTTTTCTGGAACCCCAGAGCAGAAGACCTAACTTATTCAAAGATATTCCTTTTGATGCGAGGCCTTCCTCATGTGGAGAGCAACCCAAATGACGAGAAGACATTCTTCTTTGTGTGGATGCTTTCCAGGGTCCTTGCTTGCATGGAGAGTCTCCACAAAAACAGGAACTTCTCCTATTCAGACATTTTCGTTTCCAGTTGAGGAAAGTGAACCAAGCTGTTCCTTGCTCCTGTGTTCAAGGAAGCAGGGATTTCGCTGATGTTGTGTGTTTTCATGTCCCACTTATGGCGACCCTAAGGTGACCCTAGAGCCATCTAAAGTAGCAGCCATCACCACATCTTGCAGCAGTGCATTCCACACATTAATTGTTCATTGTGTGTAGAAGTACTAGTGTGCTTATCTGCATGTTTTTAGATCAACTGTCAATCAGTTTTACTGACTGAGCCCTACTCAGGAGAGACAAAGATTTTCTGAATCCATGCAACTGACAGCACACACTGTCTGTCACACAGTAAACTAATTCTGCATCATTTAACCAGAGATGTAAATTAACAATTGGCTGTTTCTAATCCACTTCCTCTCTTATAACTCTATAGATTGCTATTCTCTTTCAATCATTCTGCAATATCTTCCACTGGACACATGTATGAAGTGATGTTAACAATGATAATGCTGATAATTCCCAACGCATCATTTTAGGAATAATTGTGTATGCTTTCTCTACAAAGGTATGACAAAGAATGCAATTGCGATTTTAAAAGCTTTGCCACTTCATTATGATGTGAATGGTTCCTTACATTTTCCTGCTAACAGGGACATATGACATTAAACTTTTTCTAATGCTTAACCAAAACAAAACAAAACAAAAAACAAAACAAAAACCCAACACACAACATTACAGGTTTTAAATCAAGTAAACTTCTAAATCAAAAGTCCATTCAGAGTATTTATTAAATCTATCTCACAATAGGAATGTACAGATAGTTTTAAACACTGTATTAAATTATCCAACCTAAACATCTTACACAGTGACATAATTAATTAGAATAATATAAAAGAAAACCCAATTGTTGAAAGTATGATGTTGTACTACAGCATCATATCTGGCCTTCATCCCATGGTTAATCCCAGTTAGAAGAGACCCACCGAATCAGTTGCTAAATGATCAACCAGTACCATTTGGGACTAGTAATTGGATTTTGGATTTGTCTTTTATTCATCAAAGCATTTCATTTGTAGATTATGGAGAATAAGATCATGTAGCATATACATACATTTATAAATATGATTTTCCTAAAGCATTTTGCAGATCCAACCCACTGGTTCTGTGTGCCAGCCTTAACAATTTCATCAGAAATAGAAAGGAATGAAGCTTTCCTTTCCATCTCTTCCTCTTTCACCCCCCAACAAACATACTTGGGTGATGCCCTCCCTCCTAACCACACCTTTGTTCTATTTACATTAAAAGTCTAAGATTTTAAAAGTCTGAATATGTCTGAAGGGTGGAAATAATTGTTGTTATTGCATGCCTTTGAGTCAAAAGTGAACCCATCACAGGGGTTTCTTGCAAAATTTGTTCAGAATTGTTTGCTTTTGCCTTCCTCTGAGGCTGAGAGTGTGTGACTTGCCCAAGGTAACCTGAGGGGGGTGCTATGGCTGAGTGAGGATCTGAACCCTAGTCTCCAGAGCTCAAACCACTACACTACACTGACTCTTAGAAATCTTGAAGACAACCAAAAATGAAAGCGATTCTTTGCACTGCAGTCTTATGCCTGTTTACTTAGGAGTAAGCCCCACTTACATCAATGAGAATTAATTCCTAATAAGGCCCTAATCCTATGCAAACTCTTCTGGAATACCAATTCAGTAGTGTTTGCTTCCCAGTAAACATGGATAGGGTCATGTTTGTAAGCAAGTTTAGTATTTAATCCTAATTAGACAGTGGCACCAAATAATGACCAGTTTTAAAACAAAACAATCAAAACAATTCCTGTTTTAGTACATAAAAAACTGTGGTTCTCCAGATACTCTTCAAATATGCACCACTGAATTTACTGGGATTTTAATGAAATTACTCATGGATGTTGACATAGCGGAGTTTCATGGAGAGAAGGGAATCTGAAAGTGTGCTTATTCAGAGGCAAATTCTACTAGGTACAATAAGACCTGTGCCTAAAGAAGTCTATATATGCTTGGAGCCCAAAACTGTTTTTAATTTTTTAAAAAAAAATACCAAGAAATGGGTGGAGCAGATCAAAGGTGCAATTTAGTTTCGAAGAGTACTTACCCAGGAGATAAAGAGTGTACAAGATCCAAGTCAAAACATGTAGCCATTAATGGAAACCAACTAGTACGTGGATTTTAGAGCCACTTGGAAATGTTATCTCCTTCTTTTGCAGAAAGTACTTGTGTCAGAAAAACAAACAAACATACATAAAAACCGCACTATCCTATGTGATATCCTCTGCTATTTCAATGGGAAAATGTAATATATAAAGTATGTCTTAGATTAAGACAGAAGATACAGGGACTATTTCAGGGTGATTATATGTCTGCAGTTTGAAGAGATTGGCTCCCTCTTTAAATGTGTGATTCTTATCAAGCATCACAATATAATATAAATACAGATAGACATACTTGTTCTGAGAATTTCTGGGGGGTGGAAACTATTCATAATGTCTGGCTATTGTTTTAAAACACATCTGGCTTAAAAAAATAAAGCATTACCATTTTAAAACATAGCATTGATTCCTTCTGCCACTTAATCCACTCCACATACTGAACTGTATCAACCTCATCCTTCATATACTGTACAGTGGAAGCTAAAGATTAAAGAGCTAAAGCCTAAAATTGCAAGTGAGATTGGTGACAGATACTAGGGCTTGCTGTTGCCTACTGTGTATGAGTGTGCTTTTGTGAACAGTGTGTTTGTATGAGTGTGTGTGCGTGTACACACATGTTTAGGCACATACGTATATGTATATGCATGTATATATGGCTCTGACTGTGTGTGTATGTGTACACACACACACACACACACACACACACATATATATGGGCTTATTATTGACCAAGTGTAGCACAAAGTAGGTGTGTGTATTACACACACAAACATACACACTTCGTGTAACATGTGCTGTGAGCAATAAGCCTCTAAGACAGGGTTAGGCAACCTTTCCCCTTTAAGGGCCGAGGGACTTCAGCTCCCAGAATTCCAGGAGCTATTGGCTAACATGGGACTATTGGCCAACATGGCTGAGGCTTCTGGGAGCTGAAGTCCCTCGGCCCTTAAAGGGGAAAGGTTGCCTACCCCTGGTCTAGAGCTTGGTGCAATGGCTTGAGCGTTGAAATAGGACTCTGGAGACCAGGGTTCGATTCCCTGCTCGGCCATGAAAACCCACTGGGTGACCTTGGGCAGGTCACACTCTCTCAGCCTCAGGGGAAGGCGCTGGCAAACCTCCTCTGAACAAATCTTGCCAAGAAAACCCTGCGATAGGCTTGATTTACGGCTACCACAAGTCAGAAACATGCATGCCTGAGCAGGAATGGGGAGAGTTGTTTCTCCAATTGTTCAACCAACACTACTACTAACAGAACATCATCATCAACATATTTATTATTATTATTATTATTATTATTATTATTATTATTATTATTATTATTTAGAGAGATCTTGTAGCACCTTTGAGACTAACTGAAAGAAATAAAATGGCAGCATGAGCTTTCGTAAACTTCAGTCTAGTTCCGTTTATACCAGTGGCAGTCAGTAGTAGGGTTGGCAAGAGCGATCATCATCCTCATTAGTGTATGACAACAGTCAGGATAATTATTATTTAATATAAAAAGTGTATTTTTGGTGGCTCCCTGATTTGTATTACTGTTATTGTATAATGAGAATATTTTGATAAATTTACACTTTTTACTACTACTAACTGGGAGACAGGCAGCCTATAAATGAAATAAATAAACTATTAAATAATAATAATAATAATAATAATAATAATAATTTTAAATTTACTTCTATCCCACCTTTCGCCCAATACAGGGGCTTCAGGAGGGCTCAAATATACTTGGATGGAGATTGAGAAGGAGTGTATCCACACTGGCGACACAAGGTGGTTTGAGCCTGCTTTGAGTGCCGGGGCTCCATGTGATGGAATTCTGGGAAGGGTTGTTGGTTGCGGCACCAAGGTAGAAGTATTGGCAAGAGCAATCCTCCTCCTCCTCCTTAGTGTATGACAACAGTCAGGATAAATGACT
>CM034701.1:324693836-324717347 GCA_020142125.1 Phrynosoma platyrhinos
AGGCCTCCACAGGCTGCACCCGGCCCGCGGGCCTTAGGTTGCCGACCCTTGCACTAGAATAACCAATAATGCTTGTCAAAGTGAAAGGCAGTAGAAAAAGAGGAAGACTACCCATTACAGATAGACTCAGTCAAGGAAGCTACAGCCTTGAGTCTGGAAGATATGAGTGGCATACAGGATAACGTGGAGGTCTTTTTTTTTCATAGGATTGCCATATGTTGAAGTCAATATGATGGCTGCGAACAAAAAAATAATAGCCACCTTGGCTTCCTGGGAATATTTGGAGGGATGCCATGTAGAAGATCCAACAAGTTTGTTTCCTGCTGCTCCAGACAGTAGGACAGGGACAAATAGATTATAATTACAAGAGAAGAGGCTCCACATAAACATTAGGAAAAACCTCTTGATGGTATGAGCTCTTCAACAGTGGACTAGACTTCAGACGTTATCACATGGGGCCTAAAGCAGTCCCATCCCCGTCGCATCCCCGTCCCATTGCGGTTCCTTTTCAATCCAGAACTTACCGGCAAAAAGAAAACAGCATCATTCCGGTATCATTCTGGTTGCGGCAGAAATGTAATTCCCAAAAGAATCTGGCATTCAAAAGAACGGGGATGATGCCGGATGATGCCGCAATGGGACGGGGATGGGACGGGGATGGGACGGGGATGGGTGTGATGTCGTGTGAAGACATGGGGAAAAGAACTGCAATGGGACGGGGATGGGACGGGGATGGGCGGGGTTTCTCTGCGACGTCGTGTGAACACAGGGGAAAAGGAAGCGGAATGGGACGGGGATGCAATGGGGATGGCACTGCTTTAGACCCCGTGTGATAACGTCCTTCTTTGGAGGACAGACTCTCTTTCTTTGGTGGTTTTTAAACAGAGGTTGGTTGCTCACCCCATAGGTGTGCTTAAGCTGTGGGTTCCTGTACTGACATGGGGGTTGACTAGATGGCACTTGAAATCTTTTCCAACTATGTGATTCTGTGAGGTGAGCCCTAGTCTCAAGGGTGATTTGCACTTGCATGCGTATTGCTTGAGGATTTATCCTCTGAAGATTTTCGGCTGAATGTGTGAGCTAGAACATTTAGGAATATGTTTTTAAAGTGTAGCAACATGAACGCTCTGTCTAGGGAGGAAATGGGCCACATAGGGCCCTCCCACTCACATCAGGCCCTCACTTCTTTATTTTAATTTGAAATTCCATCTCTACGTAGGATTGGTTCAGGCCTCTCTGAGAGTAATCTCTTCCTTCCCAGCATTTGGGATGGAAGAGGGAAAGAGAAGAATAGGGTGGCACACAGAGAGATGACATAAGATTGCCTACTGGCATGGGGTCCCTGATAGATTAGACTTGAGGGAACATATCCCTCTGACAGAAAGAGGTTATCCAATGCTAGTTGTTGGGGACAATTTTATTCTTAATTTATGCCTGTAAATTGTGATGTTGCAGTCACTGAGCAAAGGGTCAAACTAAAAAAAAGAAAAGAAAAGGGGGGGGGGTGTTATTGGATGGGTGTCCAGAACCACCATAATTTTTGTTCTCCAAAACCCACCAAATGCACCTATATATCAAAATCATTGCAGGCAGCTTCTTGAAACTCTGCAGAATAATAACTATGCATTTTGCAGATCCTTCCTTTTGAAATGTTGGTCTGGCAGCCTTAACCAATCCCCTTTACTTTCTCCATCTCCTAGAGGAAAGAAGGGGGAGGGTGAAACTTTATTACTTTTTCTACAAAAGGAACATGTCTAGGCTGAATAAATCCATCAGAAAAAGTGATTACAGGAGGCTTCAACAGCTTTAATCTCATGGACTTTTCATTTAAAATACAGTAAAAGCCTGCAGTGTGGAAGCAGAGGCATGGGAGCAGGAGGGGGAGGACCTGCGATCTATGAAGTTCATATGTTTTTAGTTTGATGATTACAGCTTTCCAGATAAGCCAATATTTTCTGGGATTAATATTCTAAAAGCGGGACAGAATGATACGCTCCTCTTAAGCTGGCAACGGATCAGTAGAGCCAGTTGGATGGATTCTGTTCTTATTTAACAGTACTGAAGTTAATTCTAAGGAAAACCTCATTTTTGGATTTCAACCAGTCCAAGTGAAACTATAGTTTAGCTTCAGCATGGTTAGAGAATAATAATTTTAGGGCAAACTGTAGAGCCTACCTCACCTTAAAGAAGGGTCTGAAAAATGTATGATTCATCAAGTGAAACATAGTCTATCATTCATATTATGTATGGCAGCAGACAGGATGAGTGGAATGAGGATGGTGCCCTGTTTTACTGTTTCTGAGAAGCTAAAGGAGGAGAGTTACCAAGCAGACCTTTATAAAGTGGGCCCTTGGTATCCACTGTGGTTTGGTTCAAGGACCCCCTGTGGATACCAAAATGTGTGGGTGTTTAAGTCCCATTAAATACTAAAATAAAATAAAATAAAATAAAATAAAATAAAATAAATAATAAATAATATTAAGGAGAATGTCCCTTTTGTGTCATAGTGGTTAAGATGCCAATTCTGATGACTGGAAGATCGGCAGATTGGCAGTTTGAGGCCTGGGTGCTGCATGATGGGATGGGCTCCTGTCACTAGTCCCAGCTTCTACCAAACTAGCAGTTCAAAAGCATGCAAATGCAAATAGATAGATAGGTACCACTTCTCAGTGGGATGGTAACAGCATTCGGTGCAGTCATGCTGACCACATGATCACCAGAGCAGTCCTCAGACAACGCTAGCTCTTCAGTTTAGAAATGGAGATGAGCACTGCTCACTACCATCAGTTACAACTAGACACTCACCTTTACCTTTATACAAAATAGCAAAATCAAGATTTGCTTTCTTGAATGTATATATTTTAAAATTATTTTCAAGTCATGGATGCTTGAATCCATGGATAAAAACAATATCTGAGGATATGGAGGGCTGACTGTACCAGTGTGGGGCAGCTCAGTAGTTCATGAACTCTGCAAGAAATTCCAGACAGCCTACTATCTTCCTCCTATAGTCCTGTTGGGCTGGCCCTGTCATTAGGCAGAGGAAGGTAACTACCTCAAGAAACAGAGGGAGGAGCAGTGAGAGCAGCCCCTTGACCACTCTTTGTAAAGGTAAAGGTAAAGGTAAAGGTAAAGGTAAAGGTAAAGGTAAAGGTAAAGGTAAAGGTAAAGGTAAAGGTAAAGGTAAAGGTGAAGGTAAAGGTATTCTCCATAGACAAAGTTGTGAAGTCATATCCGACCGTAGGGGACAGTGCTCATCTCTGTTACTAAACTGAAGAGCCAGTGTTGTCAGAGACTACTCTGTGATCATGTGCCCAGCACAATTGCACAGAACACTGTTTACCTTTCCACCAAAGTGGTACCTATTTATCTACTTGCGTTTGCATGCTTTCAAACTGCTAGGTTGGCAGAAGATGGGACTAGTGACAGGAGCTTACGCCATCATGCAGCACCTGGACCTCAAACTGCCAACCTGCTGATCTTGCAATCAACAGAGTCAGTGTCTTAACCACTTCAGCCACTACATTCTTTTTAAACTCTCTTGCCATTCCCCTCCCTTGGTGGATTGAGCAATGTGTGCCATATGGCCTGTGCTATGTCTGCCCCATCCCCAAATTCAGTCCAGCAGCTGAAGGATGCTGCCTTTTTGCAATGTTGCAGTAAGATGTAACTGTAATGCCTGTTGGTTTTTGCACTACGAGGTGACACATCTTGTCTTTTTTCTTGTGCAACAAAAAGGTCTTGCAACACTCATTAAGTTCTTTCTTGTGGCACACATGGGAGCTCCATAAATTGGGAAGCAGGACTTTAGTTATCCCAAACTATCATAATTGGTGAAGTTGCTCCATTTTCTATGGAGATAAAAAAGAAGATGCCATCATGGGTACGACTGACTTGGCATAATTTAGTCTATCAGAACAACAATTGTACTACTTTCAGTGTCATAGCTTCATTTGAAAGGATCCTGGGATTAGTAGTTCAGAATATTGGACTATATCTGTCTGGCAGAGAAATGTAAGCAAAGCCCAAGATTCTTTTAGATGGAACCATGACAATCAAAGTGATATAATTGTGTAGTGTTCAGCAAATTTGATAGTGAAGGGTATAATGCAGATTCCAGATTAACATCCAGCACAGTCAATCGGAGGGCACTAGTGTCAAGGATGTCCCCTCTGTTGCATCATTCTCAGCTTGGTTAGAACTTCTTCACCCAGACATTTCTCACCGTCTCCATTCCTTTCTTAAAGCAGAGGCTGTTCTAATCCAAGAAATGATGCAACAGCTGGAGTAATCTCTATCTGTCATCACCAAAGCTCTTATTTCTTTAGCTTTTCTCTGGGATTTCAAAAAAGAGAGAAGAAAAGAAAAGCCAGCTGTTACTAAAGCTAGAAGTGCTAAGTGTTGTGAATGGCTGTAAAGGCTGCTAAGAAGGAAAATCATTTTCAAAACTAAGTGTGCTTTTCCCTTCTGTCCCCTCTTCACTTTCTCCAGGACCAGGCCAAGATGTTTTGCAGCCTGAGATGAAGCAGCAAGTGGCACTCCTTTCCATACCCTTGTCAAGGTGTGCATAGTGTTCAAGGCCACCCAAACCACTTTGGTACCTGAGGCAGAATAGAATCATAGAATCATAGAGTTGGAAGAAACCACAAGGGACATCCAGTCCAACCCCCTGTCATGCAGAGACCCAAATCAAAGCATCCCCCACAGATGGCCTTCAGCCTCTGCTTAAAGACCTCCAAGGAAGGAGACTCCACCACTCTCAGAGGGAGTGTGTTCCACTGTCAAACAGCTCTCACTGTCAGGGAGTTCCTTCTAATGTTGAGGTGGAATATCTCACAAGTGTCTTTTCCCCCTCTCCAGTAGTCAAATATACAAGAAAATGAATAAGAAAATAAACAAGAAGACCAAAGTTCAATTCTCTGCTCAGCTATGGAAACCCACTGGATGATCTTGGGCAAGTCACACTCTCTCAGCCTCTGGCAAAGGCAATGGCAAACCCCCTCTGAACAAATCATGCCAAGAAAACCCCATGATAGGTTCTCCTCAGGGTTGCCATAAGTCAGAAACAACATGAAGGCACACAACAACAACAACAAAGGACACACACTTTTCTTCTTACTGATGTACTCTTCTTCCAGCTGCAGCTGCCTGAATAGACACCATAATCCTTTGTAGTCCTAGAGCCACTCCCATCAGCTGGGGAGGTAGGCAGTGAGCTAGCCAGTTTTCACGTGCATTCTAGGGAGTAGACACAGTGGCTTGATTCAGACATCATTATCCTGGTTCAGACATCAAGATCCCAGGAACAAGCTGTGTGCCAGGACACTCCCTGTTCATCTCTCTCCTTTCCTCATTTGTGTGGCTTGTACAAGTATTTCCCAGGTTATATCCACAATGCACAGTTACAGGAGTTTGATACCACTTTAATTGCCTTGCTATGCCCTATGAAATTCTAGAATTCATAGTTTGGTTATGGACTTACCATTTTCTTATAGAGAACTACAGTTTGCTTTTGTAAACTAGAGCATTAGAGCTCTCTAGTCAGACAATTCAAAGTACTTCATGAAACTATGAATCCCAGGATTCCATTGCATGGATCCATGGCCGTCCACATGGCATCAAAACACTGTAGTAGTGTAGATACACTCCTGTTTTTTGTTTTTTTTAAAGGAGTGATAACTTTTTTGTTGGCTATCCAGTCTGGTTTTTCTGGAGACATGAGGATTTTGTTAAAATTAATGGCTGTGGAATAAAGCTGGTTCTGCAGGAGAACCAGTGTGGTCTAGTGATCTGAGTGCTGAACTACAGCTCTGGGGACCAGGGTTCAAATCCCTGCTCAGCCATGGAAACTCACTGGGTGGCTTTGGGCAAGTCACTCTCTTAGCCTCAAAGGAAGGTAAAGGCAACCCCCCGCTGAACAAATCTTGCCAAGAAAACCCATGATAGATTCACTTTAGGGTCACCATAAACTGGAAATGACTTAAAGACATACAATAAGAACAACTTTTCAGAAGTTGCCTCATGCAGCAGATACAGGGTTCTTATAAGCTATGGTCTGAGCAAAGGAAAGTGGCTCATCCCAGTCACAGGGTACACCATCAGTGGCTGGGGAAGGGGATAACAGCAAGGATCTGGAGAGATCCATGTAGGTAGAGTTGTCATATTCCAGCCCCTCAAATCCAGGTATCTAATGTGTACATTCTGCATATTATTATTATTATTATTATTATTATTATTATTATTATTATTATTATTATTATTATTAGTTTAAATTATGCAAATTTAACAGATTAATAGCTGCATTTTTTTCCTAACACTATGTTATATACAGCCTTGATACTATTTTCTTGACAACTACTCTAAGAAAACAGAAGATTTACCATGTGACCTTGGACCTGCATTACTTTTCAGCGAATAATCTTTAAAGAGTTGTTACCTCAGAGGATGGGAATGGTACCCCCTCCCCTGAAGAAATCTGCTCAGAAAACTCCATTATAGGGTTATCATAAGCACACAACAACAATGTAAAGTGGCTGTTTAAATTCATGGTGTGGTGCTGCTGCTGCTGCTGCTGATGATGATGATGATGATGAAGATGATGACAAAGATGATGATGACATTTTGTCATGCACAGAACCTCTAATACTATTCATATATCACCATAGTGATTCCCCCCATCAGTCTACTTACTCCATGCCTTACCAATGCCTTCCTCCTTTACTCTGCAGCTGCATCCCTCCTACTTTCTTGCATCACTTTGCACCTTCACCATGCTCCCCTATCTTGCTTCTTGAACTCTTTTGCAACTTGTATTTCTTTCCCTTGTCTCCTTGTCTCACCTTGTGCCATCACTCTTCCCTCTCTTGCACCTTCCATCACTCTATACCTACCTCTGATTTCTTGTACCCTTCCACTGCATCAGTCACTCTCTTTTGCCTCCTTTCCCCTCCCTTGCCTCATTTCACACCTTCATCCTGCTTCCCTAACTTGCTTCTTGCACTCCACTGCTTTTACACCTCACTCTTTCTTCCCTTTCCCTTTCCTATTACCCTCACTTTTTGTTGCCACACTCACCATCTCTTGCACCTTGTACCCATTCGCTGCATCTCCTACCTGCTCTCCTCCCCACCCCCAGCTTGATTTACCTTGTCCCTGTGCCATGTTTCTCTCTCTTGCAGTTGCACTTGCAGCTGCATCTCTGTTCCTCTCATTTCCCATCCTTTCTTCAGGCAGAGCAAGGCAATGGCGCTGCTGTGGCACGGAGAAAGAAAAGAGAGATATAAAGCAACGTGGGAGAAGTGGTGGCAGGGCCAGTGGTGGAAAGGAGACACAAGGTGAGGTGGATGAGGATGGTTCTTTTCCTCCTACATCTGACAGTGGTAGAAATCTATCTCTTATAAAATTGATCCCCCCCCCCCCAGACATCTAATAAAAATGCAAAAGATTGCTACATCAGTCAGTTCACAAAACAACAGCAACAGACTCCATGGTACCTAGTAATTGTTGTGCAGCTTTTTACTCTCCTTTGTTTATTACCATTTTGTTTACTCTATTGACTCCATTGCTTTCTCTGGAGTCTTTGCAAGGTGCTCTGCAAAATAGACTTCAGCTAGACTTCTCCCCAAAAGAATTGATTTTTCCTTCAGGGTTGTAACATTGGCTCAGGGCATTGAAAACTGGGACTCAGAGGGGACAGGTCATAAAGGTCAGTCTTAAGGTCAATCACTCATAGGCTCAGCACAGTCCAAGATAGGGGCAAGCATGTTCCTTCCAAAAGAAGAGAAGGGGAACTGCACATTTTGCCCCATAACTAGATTTTTTTAAAGAGGAAGTTTGGAATCTGAGACAGGTACTGGGCACTCAATGGGCATTAGGAGCTATGCATAGAAACCTTGTGAAACCTGGCCACGTAGGTGGTATGGCAGCACTATGCATGGGCATATGGCCTGTTTTGCATCCCCTAAACTAGCCTGCTACACTCAGGTGCAGTGGAAGAGGGTTACCTATAACACCAGTGCTGCAATAATACCCAGCTGTTAGTTGATTCAGCTTTTGTACATGAAATGGGAGTGGCGCTGTTTTCTCCTGTGTCCCAGGCAGCATGATGTCTTAAGTTGACATTTCTGCTATAGCAATAGCAATAGCAATAGCAAGTACATTTCTATATCTTATCAGTGGATATTAGGTAAGCACTCCCTAAGTGGTTTACAGTGTGTAAGCTAATTGCCCCCAACAAGTTGGGTACTCATTTTAGTGACCTACGGAAGGATGTAAGGCTGAGTGGACCTTGGAGCGCCTGAGATCTAACTCACAACCTTGTGGCTGCAGTGCAGGCATTTAACCACTGTGTCACCAGGGCTCCTATATGACTAGGTTAAAGGTGAAGGTTTTCCCTTGACATGAACATCTAGTTGTAACCAACTGTAGGGGCAGTGCTCATCTCCATTACCAAGCCAAAGAGCCAGTGCTGTCCAAAGACAACTGAGATGGTCATGTGGTCAGCATGACTGAATCAAATGCTGTTACCTTCCCACTGAGAAGTGGTACCTATTTATCTACTTGCATTTGCATTCTTTTGAACCACTAGGTTGGCAGAAGCTGGGACTAGTGATGGGAGCTCACTCTATCACATAGTGCTTGGGTCTCGAATGGCCAATCTTCTGACCTTACAATAGTCAGAACTGGCATCTTAACCTCTAAGCCTCTGCATGAAATTGGGATATCAGAAGTGCAGTAGAAATGTATTAGTGCTAGAAACACAACAGGGAGGGTGTCTTCCATAAAAAGTTATGGGTTTAATATCAAGGTACTTTGAAAGCCATGTGATGAAAGATTCCTCCGTCCAACTTTCAGTAAGGTTGTTAGCAAAGCAGAAGTCTTTGCCAGCATAACTAAATTGAGGAGATTATCCCACCACTCTAATAACCTGATTTACCTCTTCCGAATTGAAGTCTAATTCGGGAGGCAGATGGATCCTATCACAAGGATTTTGCTGCCGAAGCTGCTGGGTGAGTCCAGCCCTGCTGCAGCCCAGGTCCCTGGTGCACTTTGGCAGTCATTTTTTCAAGTTGGAAAGCTCCTGGTTTTGAAGCGCACTGGGGACCTGGGCTGTAGCTGGGCTGGACTCACCCTATGGCTTCAGTGGCAAAATCCTTGTGATAGGACCTGGCTGCCTCCCAAATTAGACTTCAGTTCAGAAGAGGTAAGATGGGTTATTAGAGTGGTGGGATAATCTCCTGATTGTCCGGGAGAACAAAGGCTTTTCTTCTTTCCCTGATAAGCAAGGGCAGTTTACTGGCCATGGGATGAGCCCAGGTGTCATCTGACTGCCCTTTTGCATCTGAGAAATAAGTAGCAACCTTTGCTCCAATCCCACTCTACTTGACAAGGGCAAGCCCATTTCTTCTTCCCTATGGACGTTATCACACGGGGAGTTGCGGGGAGAAAGTGGAAATAAACGGGCACGAGCGGAAGTCTTTAATTTACGGGATTTGTCCCGTTCCGCCTCCTCTGATAACTAAATTCGAATTTAAAAGGGGGTTAATTCGAACGCAAACCTGATCTTTTCATTTTCAGGATTTTTGAGGATTTGAAAAGATCAGGTTTGCATTCGAATTAACCCCCATTTAAATTCGAATTTAAAAGGTGGAACTGGACAAATCCCGTAAATTAAAGTTTTCCTCTCGTCCGGTTTATTTCAACTTTCTCTCCGCAACTCCCCATGTGATAACGTCCTATATGTGCACAAAGGCAGCTGGATGGTGTCTGGGAACATTCCTGGAGCTGACTAGTGTCCAGGAGGAGGAAGGAAATGATCTGGGTCTGGGAGCCTCCAACTGGCCTCATGAGCTTAACAGAAAGGCATTGTGCAAGAAAGTGCTGGATGCTTTCTTCTGCAATGGTTAAAAAATATACATACCTGGAACAGGGGGCTTGATACCAGAGCAAGCTCTAGCAGCATTCTGAGTTCTGTCTGTCCTTGCTGTAATTTTTATTTGCTATCAAGTTGGCTTTGATTCATGATTACTCTGGGGGGTTGCAGACTGCCAGAAATAGTGCAAATTGAGTCCACTTTTAGGGTTAGGGTTAGTGCTAGGGAATCATGGGAATTGTTTTTTCCCCCTGAGACATTGAGCCTTCTCTGTCAGAGAGTTCTGGTGCCACAATAAACTACAGTTCCCATGATTCCATAACCCTAACCCTAACCCTAAAAGTGGACTCAATTTGCACTAATTCTGGCAGTCTGCAACCCCCTTTTATGAATGAGGAGAATTCTCCATGAGCTTGGTCCAGCACTTTCTCTTGCTTTCTTTTGGATTTTCGTATCCTATGCAGATTTATGACACATACTAAATACCCATCTTCTGAGCACCTAAGACTTTTCAGCTTGGAAACATGTGTGTTTGGATCATACCTCTCAGAATTCCACAGCCAGAAGGACTGGAGGATTCTGACAACTGTAGTAAAAAAAAGTAGCCTTTTCTGAAGCTCTCAAGCTCTGTTCACTGGGTACAAAGTACATAGAATAGACTGTGTAATGGCATAAATGTTCCTGTTTTGCCCTCCAGCATCACATAAGAAGAATTTTCATAGCAGCAGACAAACAGTGAGCTTATGATCCTACATTCCAAAGTTAAGGAAATTCCAGACATCACCTTCAGGGCAACAGGGCTCACAGATAACATAGACAATTGAACATACAAGAGAAAGGAAATTCTGAAAAGATGCGTCAGATATTAGATAAGGGAACATTTCTAAGTGATCTGTCTTCTTCATTAGAGACAAAATAGTGCCATTAAGTTAGATTATCTCAATGGACTGTATTTTTCAACAAGCTAACTCATCTTTAATGTGAGCTCAAATGTAAGCTGCATTTTAGTCTTCATTTGTTTTCAGGCTGTTTGTACTGTATTTTTAATGTCCAGAAAATGCTGCCCAGTTTTTCTGATATTCTGTGGTTACAGAATGAGGTACACTGTTTTTAATCACATATTTTAAGATGGAAATGGAGGGATAAATACTTCAAGTCAGTGAAACCATTGGTGAACAAGGACTTGAAACCACCTGATACTTTCTACTGCCTCGCATGCTGATGCAGGTCCAAGAGATACCTGAAAACTGAATGATACTTTTCATCTCTGAAAGAATCTCTGACTTTTCATCTTTGAAAGAATCCTACAAGTGAGCCACTGCATACCAATTTCATAAGGAAACAGTACTACTTTTCCATATCTAGGAAGGCATCAGCATTTTTGTGGCATTAGCAGCCATTAGGCCAATCTCCACTTGCATCTCAGATATGTTTGCCTGTTTAGCAATCAAAACACCTCAGGCTAACAAAAGGATCAAAGGATGCTTCAGCTGATATGTCTGAAAAGAAAGAGGACCAAATGAATGAGGGCTTACAGATGCTAAAAATAGCAGAAATGCTATTTGGAAATATTGTAAGTGGTGGTTCAATACTTGAGGAAAAAGATATGTGTGCACCAAGGTCTGCAAGTGACCAAATCTAGCTTGGCCATGGGCAAGTCAGCCTCAGGGGAAGGCAATGGCAAACCTCCTCTGAACAAATCTTGCCATGAAAATCCCATTAAGGTTACAATAAATTGGAAATGACTTAAAGGCACACAACAACAACATACACAGTCTGGGTTCATTATTTCTGCATCCACACTGTAAAAAAAAAAATCCAGTCTGACACCATGACTCAATGCTAAAGAATTCTGGGACTTGGAGTTTGTTATGGCACAAGAGGTCTCTGACAGAGAATGCTAAATGTCTCATAAAGCCCTCCCTCCACTCCATCCAACATTATCTGGGGGAGAGATGCAGGCCCACCTCCATCGGGCCTAGCCTAAGAAGAAGAACCCTCACTTTTTAAGGGGTGGGTGGGTTTTGGACTTTTTAGGTTTTGTTTACAGTGTATTAACATCTATGTATGGAGATTTTAATGTTGTAAGCCACCCTGATTGCTTTGCAGAGGGGCGGGATATAAAATAAATAAATAAATAAATAAATAAATAAATAAAACTACAGTTCCAAGAATTCTATAGCATTGATCAATGGCAATTAAAATGGTGTCAAATTGGAATATTTCTGTAGTGCAGATGCAGCCTGTGTTCACTCACCTCATGACTAGTCCACAAACACAGGTGTAAGCCAATACATGTGGAAGGGTTCAAGCTGGGGAAGGATAGACTAGAGTTCATTCATTGACATCTTTTCCCAGTTCTACAATTCCATCTGTTTTTATGAGGTTGGAAATATAGATTTTTAAATGATCACAACAGTTTGGTAGGATAATTTGATTCCTTAGAAAGTGATTTCAAGGTGAAAAGGTATGGCCCCTAAAGAAAGCCAAATGATCAAATGGGAAATAAAGATGATGGTATGACTTTAGGTAATAAGTAATAAACGTAAAAGATAAGCCATTAAAAAAAGCCACTGATGCAAAGATGAGTAGAGTCCATTTACACCCAGTTAAATGTACTGTGTCCAATGCAAAAATGACCTTGAAACAAGCATGAGACCAAATGTAAGTACAAGTGAAGGATTTCTAGTTTTGGTCAAACCGGCATAGCAATCCTGTCCCTGATGAATTTCAGGCTCTTCAGAAGCTAATTGCTGAATTCAGTGTACAAAATCACTACATTTATGGAGATTTTTTTTTGAAAAAATAATATTCTTTTGAGGAGTGAATTGGAGCTTCAATTATTTGGGGGTTTTGGCTGCTTTGTGCAGTGGTAGCAGCTTGGAAACCTTCAGAATGTGCCCTGAGATTTCAGAAGTGGGGCAATTTCACATGAAGCTTTTGTGGTGGCCTAGGTACCACTTGCCTAGGTAGGCTGGTTTTGCATGCAACCTTCACATGCCATTCTGCTCTGCTCACTTGCAGGCTGCAATTAAGTTGGTTCTGTTGCATCACTTCAATATTTCTTTGATGAAAAAAAAAGTGGATTTACCCTTTAAAGTTGTTACGAGTTAATGATGCAGAGAAAATACAGCACCTTTGATGTGCTTTGGGAAGTGAATTGTAATGTGATTTGCTGTTTTTGAGAGGCATGGGCTTTTTGTCCGCACCACCTAGTTTTCCACTGTGAAAGGAAAGGGAAGCAGCAGCAATAGCAAGCAGTCTTGTGTTTGTTTTAAAACAAGGATCCATTTCATGCTGCACAATTAGAGCACTATAATTCCAGTTTAACAACCATGAAAACATACTATGGAATCCTGGAGTTTGTAGTTTGGTGAGGCTCTAGCATACTTTGGATAAAAAACAAAAACAAAAAACAAACAAACTGATTCTGAACTGTAAATCTCAGGATTACATAGGATGTCGCCATGGCAGTTAAAGTGGAATCATAGTACTTTATATATTAGTGTGAAAGGCCCCCAAGGAAAGCAGGGAATGATACACTGCAGTTAGTGGTCTGGGCAGGGATAAAACTACAGTTTAAGACACTGACCAAATGGGAAAGGAGTAGACGTCAGTCCCCACCCGTGCTTTAGGGGTAATATTTAATTTTACTTCTCCTTTTAAGGATCTGTGGATAGCTTCCAAGTGCATTAAGGAGAAGAGGAGGGCAGTCAGATGAATCAGGAGAAAGAGCTGTCATTCCCTCCTGTCTTGCCTCACTAATGTGGACAGAACATACAGAGAAAAATACACACCAGAATAACAGACCTATGTCATATTCCCATTGCAGTTCAAATTGAGGCTTATACTGAATGACTTGATAATGCTAGAAGCCCTTTATCTGAAGAAAGCCCAATGGCACTCCCCAAGAACAGAAGTGCTGAGCTGTGACTCCACTTGTGGTGTTATCATTCTGTGTCCTTACACATAAGAGCTCCTCTGCTGGAACTGTCTGAATCTTTTGTCAGTAAAAGAAGGAAGACACTGAACTTTTTAATCAAAAGAAATACAAAATATTGCCATCAAAGGAATAGAAAGAAATGTTACACTCATAAGTGCATTCCAGTCCAAGCCAAGACATTGTGGTATCTGAGGCAAAGGAAACTAGATGTTTCTTTTTCCCATTCCTGGTACAGAACCTGTCCAGACTACCAGATGAATCATATTTCAGCACAGGAGGGGTCATTTACAATTTTAGCACTTACTATATGATACAAATACAGTTTCATTTCTCAAAAGTAGTAAACGTAGCCTTAGTACAATCCAGCACAATGCTCCAGTGTCCCGGTGGTGTGGGGGCATGGTGTTCCGATGGAGCACACACACACCCATGCCACTGGGAAGCCGCATAGCTGACCTCACATGTGTTGGCTTCATGGCATTCTGGTGGCATGATGTTTGCATGTGCAGCACTGCAGAAACACCAGAAAAGCCACAGCAGAGGCAGAAAAGCCAGTGGAAAAAGGAGTAACAATTTGCTGCTTCTTTTTGTGCCAGCTAAATGCTAGATTGGGGCTATGGCATGTGGTTGCTGTGGCACCCACACAGCTCTTTCAGTTGCAATCTGTTTTGCCCCTTAGTTACTTTTTAACATCAGTAGCCAGGACCTTCTTGGGCAGTTATGAATACATAATCTACCTTAGGGTTACTATAAGTTGTAAACACAAACCGGAAGAGTAGCAGCTCCTGGGGGCTTTGCATACTACAATTGTGGCACTATGATTCCACTTTAACTGCCAGGGCTGATCCTATGGAATCCTGGATTTTGTAGTTTGCTGAGGCCCAAGAGATCTCTAGCTGAGAATTCGGGACACCTCTCCATAAACTGCAAATCCCAGTATTTCATAGGAGGTTGCCATAACAATTAACTTGAAAATATATCACTATAGTTGTGTAGTGTGAAAGGGCCCTTGGTATCTGTCACTGATGTTGCTATCCATCATCACAGAAGGTGCTGTTATGCATGTAGCAGCCATATTGTTATAGAAAGCCCCGAAAGAGGCTCCGAAAATGAAAATGAAAATGAAAAAAGAGGCTTTGGCCACCACTGTCTAATCACACTCTCTACACATCTGTGTAGTACAGTATTGTATGGATTTCTGGCCTCCAGTCTGAAAACTGTGAAACAGAGCATGTGGATACAGTGATAGAGAAAAATGTAACAACAACATAGAGGAGGAAGAGAGGGAAACAATACTGCTGGTTCGTACTTGCCTGTAAGATTAAGAGAAGACTTGCAGGTATGAATGAACCATCATAGCTTAAAGACCTTAGAGAGAACTTTGACATGGTGGCATGTGGCCTCAAATGAAGTTTTTTTCAATATAGATAAAGTGCATTTTAACCTGAAAGTCGCCAAGTGCTAAATTATCAAGCAGTGTACTAGCAGATACGACCATCAATATTTGTAATTTATAGATCTGTGGATGGCTTGCATACCTTGGAGAGACTTGGTAGATGGTAACTAGCTAGAAAAGTTTGAAAACCATCACATCCTCCACCCCAGGGGGGAAAAACCATGTGCAAATGGCAGAAACCAGTACCATTAATATACTGTTGAGATAATTCAGTATTTGTTAGTTTTGTAATATGGAATATACAAATGTAATTATATTTTATTCTTTTTCTTTGCATATTGAATATGGAATTATAATAATTTTTACAGTATAAGAACATAGCTTTTAAATAGATTTCTCCTTTTAAATTTAAAGATTGCTTTTCTTTAGGTTTTAAAGAACACTCATTTGCATAATGGTTTCTCCTTCATGTTTGCATTTTATAACTGAGGTTTTAATGGACTTTGCTTTGCTTGCCTAATAGACCAGACCAGTAAATCTGAGGGGTTAGAAAGGGCTGCATCATGCAATCACAATTACCGGTAGTATGGATTTTCACCCCTTATGTAGCCAATTAGACAATAAAAACCATGGTGATCATTGCAACAAGATGCAGCTTCCGTTATTTGCAAAGACATTATTTGAAGGTGGGATCTATTTATTTATGCATGTTATTTGTCTACATCTCTCTCTTTATCTCTATCCATTTTTATCTCATTTCTTTCTCTATCCCATTCTATCTGTATTTCCTAGCACTAAAGAGAATTAATTCTTTCTGTTGTGTAACACAGTGTTGTGGTTGATTAGGACTCTGGAGACCAGGGTTTGAATCTCCACTCACTCATGGTTACCCATTATCTTAGCCTCAGTCACACTCTCTCAGCTTCAGAGGAAAATAAAGGCAAACCCTCCCTGAACAAATCTTACCAAGAAAACCCCATGATAACTTCATCTTAAGACCACCACAAGTCAGAAAGTACTTGAATGCACCAAAAACATAACTCTGCAATTATGCAGCTGTCTGCTTGATGATCCCACACAACTTACTGACAACTAGTATCTGGTCAAAATTATTTTGAAATACCGTAAATGGAAGGACTAGCCCACCCTTTTGTGCATACGTGTAGTGGCAGTTGTCCTAGAATTGATTTTTAGAGGATTCCATACTGTCATGTACTATAAATATTGTAACCTTTGACAGCTCTTGCTGTTTGTTGTTGTCTGCCTTCAAGTACAGGCTGAGTATCCGTATCCAAAATTCTGAAATCTGAAATATTCCAAAAATCCAAAATTGTTGACATGGGTGGCTGAGAGATTGATACACTTGCTTTCTGATGGTCATTTCATGAACAACAGTATTAAAATATTATGTATTAAATTACTGTCAGGCTATGTGTGTGTAAGATGTAAACAAAAACATGTTTAGACTTGGGTCCCATCTTCACAATATTTCATTATGTATATGCAAATATTTCAAAATCTGAAAAAATCCAAAATCCAAAACACTTACGGTCCCAAGCATTTCAGATAAGGGAGGCTCAACCTATGCTAAATGGATTCATTATTCTGATGTTCTCCTTTTTAATGTGAAGTCGAAGGCTTTCATGGCCGGCATCTATAGTTTTTTGTAGGTTTTTTGTGCTGTGTGGCCATGTTCTAGAAGAGTTTCTTTCTGACATTTTGCCAGCATCTGTAGCTGGCATCTAACCCACACAGCCCAAAAAATCCATAAAAAACTATTCTGCTTTTTACTTTGGGGGGCACAACTCCCAGTAGAAAGCAAAAGCAAAAAAAAAAAAAAAAAAAAAAAAAAAAAAAAAAAAAAAAAAAAAATGGACTCAAGGTACCGTATTTTCTGGGAACATAGGTATTTAAGGGAAACACAACTTGTGTTACCTGACTCATGATGACCCTAAGGCAAACCTATCATGGGGTCTTTGGGCAGAATTTGTGCAGAGGAGGTTTTCCCTTGCCTTTCTCTGAGCCTGAGAGAATGTGAGTTGCCCAAGATTACCCAGAGGGTTTCTGTAGCCAAGCAGAGATTCAAATCCTGGTCTCAAGAATGGTAGTCCAACACCACTAATAATAATAATAATAATAATAATAATAATAATAATAATAATAATAATAATAATAATAATTTTTATTTATATCCCACCCCTCTGCAGAGCAATCTACACCATGCTGGCTCATAAAATCACAGAGTTGTAAAGAATTAACAGCACACACCTATGCACATTTACTAAAAAGTAAATTTTCTGTATCCATAGAAATCCTAGGAAAGTGTTCCCCTGCCAAACTGAGGGTGGGAATGGTACAGTTGTTGTAAAATGGCTAAAGCTATTGATAGGCATGAATATAAATTTGGTGAGACCACAGATAACTCTGCCATCTTTGCAGTGCAAAAGGTGGGATGAACTGAGCAGCTGATTCTGACCTGTCTGCTCCCCACACCAAATAAGACTGCACCTGCTCTCAGTACCTATAGGAGTGAATCCCACTGTTAGCTCCAACTAGAATGATAATTGTATAACAAATTGAAGTTACATATATGGGTCTCAGGGCCTGGGCCCTCTTCTCCAGTCCTCAAGGCAAAGGGAAGGAATCCCAGCATGAGATCACTAACATAAAAAGTGTATGAAAGTGTGTATGCATGCAGTTTACTAAACTTCATGTGGCATTGTTTTTTGCAACTGTTGCTGATGGTTATTGTATCATGCTTAATGAAATCATCAGTGGCCATCTCTAGGTCTCTGGTTTTAGCCTTGAAATCTAAATCCTGACCTAGAAACCCTAGTTACCTAAGTGTCAACTTACCAAGTTATCATTGCTTCAGAGTGTCTGTTGTAATTAGTACTATTAAGCTTATCACATGGCACTTAAGGAACGGGAACAGAATGGAAGGGAACGGAACAGAGCAAAAACAATTTTTACTGCACAGGAGAATGCCACCAATGACCCCGGGAGTCCCCAAGGCTTCCCCCAGCCATTCCTGGCAGCTGATTTTGAAGAATGATTTTGAACCGTCCTTCAAAATTTGGCTGCCAGGAATGGCTGGGGAATGCCTTGGGGACTCCTGGAGGCATTGGTGGCATTCTCCCATGCAGGAAATTGTGTTTTTGCTCCGTTCTGTTCCATTCCTGTTCTTGCAAGTGCCATGCAATAAGCTTATAAGATTCAGGCCTCAGTGTCCTGAATATGGGGATTCTCAACATATTCTCACATGAAGTAGGGTGTATCTGTAGACATCCTCTCAAAGCAATGGTTCTACAAAAAGAAGAAACATGTGGAGAAGGATTTGGGCTATGTTCACGTTTGGACACCTTATACTACATGATAGGAAGTAAATCTTGTGTGGCCTTCAAGATATGGTTGGGCTGCAGCTGCCAGCAGCCCCAGTCAGCATACATAATGATGAGGAATGCTGGAAATGTTGCAGTCCAACATCTAGAGGGCCACATAATGGCTACTTTTGCTTTACCATCTAAGACACAAGTAGAACTTGCAATGATATTTTGCAGTATCCAATGTTGCTAGGTGCACTTGGACTGAGCCTTGTATCTGGACCAGAGCTTGAAACATTACTGGGAAGAAGGAATGTGCTGAGTGAGTTCCTTATTGCTTTGCTGGCCTACCAATGCTGGCAACGAGGGAGTAACTTGGTCAGCTATGCATTTTCCCAGAATACATTAAAAGATCTTTTAAAGTCCGAAATAAAGGCCAGTTGGCAGAGTTGGTAAACAAATAATGCACAACCTTCCCATTCACATTTCTTCAAGAAAGAGAATCCAGGGTTTTTGTTAACTGAGGAGTGAAGAATGACCACAGTGGCAGCTGTTGCTGTTGAAAAGGAACAAGTTCCAGATAGCACGACTTTGCAACCTGTTACCTTCAAGATCTAATCTGGATTATGTGGTAATGCCAGTGGTGGGATAGGAGCGTTTTGCCCACTGAGTATGCCAGTTGCCTACATTTCTGTGGAAGTCAGTTCTGGCCTTTTAAAAATATGCCTTTTAAATCAAGTTGGATTGATGTACAGGATGCCTTTGAAGTGTCATTGGCAGCAATTATGTTGTGTATAGCATTTATTAAACTTTATACACTGTACCTGCCTCTATTAGATGTTCTCTTTTAGCATTGGCTTATAATATATTATGATTTTAACCATAAATATTTCAGAGTAGTGTATTGATCTAAAAATGTAGGGGAAGGACTGCACATCTGTATGCATCTTACCTGTCTCAAACAAAGGAGAAAATATGTACAGAGTTATGGGCATTCCTTTCCTAAAACACATTTACAGGTAGTAACTTTCTTATTAGTGGAGGAAGGGTGTGAATCTGCTCAGGGATTTAGTACAAACTTTAAAGCAGTGTTTCCCACACTTTGGTTCTGCAGGTGTTTTGGACTTTAGCTCCCAAATGCCCTAGCCAGTTTGGCCAACAATCAGACATTCTGAGAGCTGAAATCCAAAACATCTAGAGGAGCAAAGTTTGGGAACTACCTAAATCATGCTTTAAAGGAAGTTTCTAAGGTGCTGAACCCTATCCTCAAAATAGTTTACTTAAAGCTCAAACTAAAACCTGGAGCAAATTATGTGCTCCACTGATATGGAAGCCACCATCTGCTGCTGTTATAACATCTCCCAAAAAGTTACTCAAGGGTAATTCAAATTCTCCACCAAGAAAAGCTGGATCCTGGAACCTTTTAAAATCCTCCAAAATAAACAAATGCCCCCCCCCATCTTATTCTGAAAGACATTGTGTAACAAGCTACTACATTCAGGACTCCAAAATTCTGCCCCATCACTACTGAAAAGTCTTATTCAACTATTCTTCCAGTCAGCACCCAGTGTATGTTGCAAGCATATCTTAGGAGACCAGGACCATGGCAACCACATGCCATGGCCCTGATCCAGCTCTTTGCCACTCCAAAAAGAGCAAAAAGCCACCCTTACTGCTGCTGCCATGGCTTTTCTACACCCCTTTGGCACAGGACCGCCCTGATGCCACATGCCATGTGGTGGGGTGCACAATGTGATGGTGGCATTATGCTGGAGTCGGGGCAGCTGGTGTGCAGTCGCTCCACCCCAACTCAACCCCCAGGCTGGCCCTTGTGGCCGGTTTTAGAGACCCTTAGAGCATGTCTACATGAAACTAAGGGTATATCTACATGTCTACATGGGCCATCTAAACCAGTTTTCCCCTCCCTTATGTTGCTCTTTCTTTATGACACAGACCCAAAGTTATGTTTTGATGGCGGACTGTCTTCACATGGGAAGGGTAGTTCCACAACAAACCCCAGGCTTTTAAAAAAAAAATCAACATTTGCTCTGGATCTTCCCAGAAAATCTGGAGCATGCTGGAGCAGCATTAGGTGGTTGTTTAAAACACACACCACTGTGCCATTCACCAGCACTGTTGCTGGTGTGAATCACTCACTCTGAGATCACAACTAGGCACCCAGCCATGTGATCAATGCTAGATGCTCTGTTTTTGACCTCAGAGAGAACATCTCATGCCCACAGTGGGCAGCACAGTGGGACAGACATGAGAACAGTAGGATAAACATGTGATGCACAGAGTGCCCAGGCAATGGGGGCAGGATTTCGGACAGCTTTGGGAGTATTCTGGCCAGTATAGACCCACCCCTTAAGCATACAAAGTTTTTTTTTAAACAGTTAACTCTAAAGCTAAATCCTGTGTCCAAGACCACATTTTACTGCTGACACTGTTGCTGCTGTCACCTCCTCCTTCTCTTCTTCCTTCATGCTCTCCCATAGACTGGCAACATGTAGCCTTACACAGGATGATTCAAAAAGAATGGTGCAAAACTGAATAAGAACAGCTTCACTTTTGTACCATTCTTATATGTGGTGACATGCCAACAGGTAAATTATGTGGACTGCAAAGCTTATTTTATTTGCATGATCTGCAATAATTCGACCAGTGGATGCATATTGAGATTTAAATAGAGATGTTCCCAGAAGATACATTGATTTAATTTTCCCCTCTCTACTGGGAGATGTGTCCCACTCTAAAAAAAGTTTAAAAAAAAGTAAAAAGGTGAACATTAAAATAATGAATCCCAGTTAGTATAATGACTTTGGCTTCCCTCAGATCAGTTGTGGTATCATCTCAGTCAGATTAGGAATGGAAGCACTTTACTTTACAGATGAGAATTCCTGATAACTGGCAACCAGGCACAGTGGCTAAAAAGTATGACTGCCTAAAGAAAAACACTCATAAAGCAAGAGGGAGGAAGTTTCAAATAAGCAAAGATTATTAGCAGGTTTTTCTAAACTAACTTGACATGTTAATTTGCACAACTTTTGGGCCATTTCCTTGTTTACTCTGATGACTCTGGAGAGCAAGATGCCACCTAGATAATTTCCCAGGTTTGTGGGAGCCACATCTGGGAGCAGTTTGTTTAAATGATCCAACCACATGGGTAGGGCCCAGTTAGGTGAGTCTTTCCCATACCTGAGGGGAGTAAGAAGCTTGTGGATTGATGGATAGACTGCTGGGTCTCTCTTCAGAGAGAAAAGAATGTCCAGGGAGTCCAGGAGAAATATGAGAGAGCTGCCACTGCTGCCCCATCCCTGCAAAATTGAGCACCTGAGGAAGATGCATCATTCTTATTAATAGAAGAGTAGACCCTTGTCTTTCTTCCCATAAGAAGCTACACTGTGTGGAGAAAAAGTTCATGTGATTGGTCCCCTCATTGTTGTTATTGCATGCCATCAAGTTATTTTTGATTTATGGTGATCCTAAGACAAACCTATCATGGGATTTTCGTGGCAAGATTTGTTCATAGGAGGTTTATCATTGCCTTCCCCTGAGGCTTAAAGGGAATTGAACCCTGATCTCCAGAGTTGCAGTCTAACACTCAAACCACTACGCCATGCTGACTCTCATAGGTTGTTTAGTCACTTAAAAGCTTTCCCTTCCGAGTTGCACAGGAACTGCCAGTGGACAAATGGCTCCCCACATAGCTGGGAGAATGTTTAAAGTGAGATTATATAAGTGATTAAGGCATTACACTAATTACTTTTTTCCACCCTTTGAACATTTATGCCCGAGGAAGAGCTTAACCTTTTAGAAGCTTGCTACATTTTAATATGACTACTATGTAGAGAGATCTTGTAGCATCTTTGAGACTAACTGAAAGAAAGAACTTGGCAGCAGGAGCTTTTGTAAACTTAAGTCTACAAAACTATGCTGCCAACCTCTTTCTTTCAGTTAGTCTCAAAGGTGCTACAAGATCCCTCTACATCAGGGGTAGACAATCTTTTTGAGCAGAGGGCCGGGTTGCTGTCCCTCAGACAATTGGGGGGCCGAAGCACCAAAAATAAATAAATAAACAAATAAAAATAAAAATAAAAAAATTTAAAAAAATAAAAATTTAAAAAATATGCATGCTCCAGAAAAGCCATGGTAAAACTCCTGTGGAGATTTTGCCAAGAAAACCCCAAGAACAAGTAATAACAACAATAATCAATATCATCATTGCAGGGGGTGGCGGCGGTGGCAGGACCAGCCTGGGGCCAGTCCAAAGGCCTCAGGGGACCACATCCGGCCCCCGGGCCTTAGGTTGCCTACCCCTGCTCTACATACTAATTCTACAGACTAATGTGGCTTTATCTTTGAATTCTTTAATATGCCTAGTTGGCGCAAAATAATAATAATAATAATGCTGAGATTCAAGATGCTCATACAGAGACCATTAAGCAAAATACTTTTTCATGTGTGGGAGGCATAGCTCATTTTCTCTTTCAGATCCCTTCTCCAGTGCTATACTGAATGCTTCATCAGAGAGGGTCCTTCATGTTTAGGACATGGTTTTGTGGGGCACAAAGGGCAGATCAGGAAGGTAACCCTGTGGATCAATCAATTCTTTATTACGGCCATTTGGCCAGCACAGAATTATAGTAAAACACATCTTAGAATAAGTTCATATAAGAGCATACCAGTAACTACAGAAACGATTCATACAAAAAAGGGAATAGAGCAATATGATTATCTAAACAAAACTACAGTCATATCCCTTAACTATTATTAAATAAAAATTAACGTTGAACAATATTACTGCTTAGTTATGACTCTCTTCTCTGTGTTGTATACAATAACTTTATAAGATATTTTTATCATAGTGTATATTTAAAAATTATAAAATTATACAAACTATAAAACAGGAGGATTATTCTACTGACAACATACTGCCTTGGCAGACGGCTAATTGAGCCGTCTTCCGGGCAGGGAA
>CM034701.1:324734723-324746692 GCA_020142125.1 Phrynosoma platyrhinos
ATTTGAGATAGCTATGAGTTAAAGAAGAATCATACTGCTCTAATTGTATAGTGTGAAAAGGTCAATAAATGTTTTCTTAAGAATAACAAATTACCTCAAAGATATTAACAACAAAGGAAAGGGTTTTTCACAGACTTCCATTTCAAGTCAATATTATTAGGGTTATTGACACATGATATAATTACACTTCCTATGATGAAAGGGCATCTATTTAACAGCATGATTCATCCTCAGGTTATGACTAGAAATCCCTTTACACTGGCAAAACAAAATATTAGACTAGTGTAGTAGAATTACTGTGTTCTTATGTTCACTCAGATGTTCACCCTATTCATGAAGGCAGCAGAAAAACTCAGGAGAAATAGTGAAATTAAATCATGATGAGTATGATTAAATATAGCCTTTAGTTCATTTCAAAGCTGTTATATGGCACTGATGATGAAGAAAATATACTTCTGAGCCCTAATTTGGTTTATATGACATCATAGTTGAACTTTCTGTAAACTTTCTAATGTATTTTCCTATTGTCTTCCTTCTGTATCTACATTAGTCAAGTTGATCATATATCTCATAACCTATATCTGAGGATATCCTACATCTGCATCTGAGGAAGTAGACCTGGAGGTTGTCTGCACAGGCCAAATGGTCCCCTAGCCTTGTGTTGTCTAGTTTAGATGACACAGGCCAAAACACCTGTGGCCTGATCCTGCCTGTTCAAACATAGATCCAGATGATCCAGTCTGACCCTGCATTAAAGAGCCTTGGTCTTCTAAGAAACTCCATGACAAAACTAGGCTGCTGAGACAGCCCCCCCCCCCCCGCACACCTTACCTTTCTGGTGGGCAATCCATCTGAGAAAGCTTCCCCCCCGTTGTCCTATTTGACATGGAAATAGGGTGCCTGGCCATGTGGGTGCAGCCAGGCACTCTGTTTCCACATCAAGCAAAGCCACTGGGGGGTTGTCAGATGGATTGCCCACCAGAAAAGTAAGGAACCGCCCCAGGTCCTGGGTCAAAGTGGGTCCTGGGTTGGTGTGTGTGAACACCTGCCTGACCCTGCACTGACCCAAGGACTAGCCCAGGTAAGCACTGGGGACAGGATAGCACAAGCTCAGCCTATGCTCAGGCCCCTAGTATACAAGAGCTTATGCTACAACTTCTTTTGCACAGTTTAGTCTCAAAGGTGCTACAAGATCCTTTTGCATACTTCTATTCCAGACAAACATGACTAAAGGCCAGCCTGGGGGTGGAGTTGGGGTGGGCAGCTGCATGGTGGCTGCCCTAAATCCATCCTGATGCTGTCCTGATGCCATGCACCCATTTGCATGGCACACAGCATCAGGATGCCCTCCTGTGCAGTGCGTAGACACACTGTACTGAAAGGGTGTGGAAGAGCCATGGCGCCAGCTCTTAGGGCAGCCTTTTGCCACCATTAAAAGGAGGGGATCTGTAGAGGCCCTAAGTTTTTGAATTCATATCTAACACTCATCAAACAAAAGAGGATTACATTTCTTTCAGTTTCAAGCAATAGTTGTAAGGGCTGCTGTTAATACAGACACCACAGTTTTAGTATTCTCCTTTTGAACAATGCCATCTAAATAGCAAAGCAGTCTGATGGTATCTCATATCCTGTCATTTCTTTAATTTCTTTCAGAGTTGAAATTCAGTATTTTTTATTTCACAGACATAAGACATAAATATATGTGTTTTTATATTGAACCACATTACCCCCACCCATATACTTAGCATCAAAAGTAGGTCTGACCATAGACTATATAGCAAAACTACAGCAAGGATACAAATGAAAATTCACAAACAGCATGATAAAACAACAGTGCAGCACCAATGTATGGTCCAATGATGAGCAGTAAAAGACCTTGCAACAGCTTTAACAGTTTCAGATAAATATAAAATAAAACATGATTTTTAAAGCAGAATCTCTCCAATCTGGATTGGAAATACACTGGAATTTTATAATATTAGCTACCAGCATGCAAAATAGTTTTTTTTTTTTTTATTGACTAAGATCCTTCAATCCATTCATAGCTGTGTAAATATAAACATATTTATTACTTATTTAAATTATTTCAATGGTATTCCACCTTTCTCCTAGAGTGGAACTGAAGACAGTTCCCAAGGAGAAATAGTTAAAAAACCATAACAACATTTAAAAACAATTTAAAATCCCCACATTAAACAATTATTTAAAAGACACATGAAAGTTAATAAATAAATAAAACATGTATGTATATATTCACAATACAATATAAATGTATTCCCTTATTTTCTACTCTACTTGAGCCTTCCAGGCATTTTACAATTCATGATAAAAATGTGTGTGTGCGTGTGTGTGTGTTTTAAAAGATAGAATTAATAAAATAAAAATCAAACCAATTAACATTATGCAAAAACATACATGAAGAACAACATTTTTATTTGTTTCAAAAATAATTAAGAAGAAATCATTTAGGTTTCATAGATCAGTACATCTAACAACTTGAAAGTCATCACTGACTGGTAACAAGGCTTGAATGAGAATTCATTATCTATACCCAGGCACTTAGATACTAGTATAAAATGAGGAAGCTGGACCGGATAGCTCAAGCTGAAGAGATTTATTTACAAGTGCTAAGGAGATGCTACATACAGAGATAGGAACTGTGCAAACAGACAGAGTTCCTCTCAACACTCACAATATAGCTCTACTTTAACTCTCCTCCATACTGACACCAATTACTGATACCACTTACTGTAACTCACAATGTTTACATTAAGATACAGCCTTATATAATCTTGGCTGACGCAGCTTCCACCACACATGGCATAAGCCATTACCTCACTGTGCTGAGTTACACATACACAGGTGCAATACTGAATCTACATCTTGGTGTCTGGCCTCAAGGACATTTATCTACATATCATGGCCTTGTCACACACACCGCACATACACTGTAACTTTGCAGTTCTATAGATGTTAATTTTCACTGCCAATTAGCAAAGAACATTTAACTTGATTCAAAAAAATAAAAAATAAAAAGGAATCATTTAGGTTTCCTAGAGCAGTACATTTAACAACTTGAAAGCCACCACTGAGATGGCCCTGTAATGGCAAAGGCAAAATCCCTTTGTTGACTGAAAGCAAGGGAAAAGGAAGTTAAAATAGCCTAAATCTGAATTAGTTATCAGACTAGCATTATATTTTGATATCAATTATGGTTGCGGTGGTTGCTTCCAACTGTGTATCAAAGACTAGGGGAAAGAGTACTTGTAATTTTTAAATAAAGCCTTTGTGGAAGTTATCTTGACAACTTAGCTACAAATTAACTACGGAATTGACCCCCTTAAGCCATGGCCAATCCCCAGCCCCAACCCCAAGTTGTTCTGTATCACCATCATGAAATGCCCACTCAATTGTGCTACAGATCTCCATCACTTGGAACAACTTCCGGGAGTTTAAGGTGGGGTTGAGGTGGCATTTACAATTGTGGCAAATCATGACTACAGTGGTCCCTCCATATTTGCTGGGGTTAGGAGTGAAGGACCTCTTTGAATGTGGAAAAACTACAAATAAAAGAACACTATTCTTTTTACCTGAGAAAACACCCCTCTAGAATCTCCAGGTCCTCCAGGGCAATCGTATGGTCAACATCTGCTAATCATAAAATCATGTTGGAGGATCTACAAATACCTAGATAAATGTTTTCTCTAGGAACCTCTAATTTCCCTGGCACAACTCTATAGTTAACTTCTGCAGAGTTGTGCTGGAGGACTAGAGATTCCTAGAGAGAACATATTAATCAAAACAGCAAATAATCAAATCCACAAATGTCAAAGCTGCAAATGTGGAGGGCCAACTGTATATAGCAATGCTGGAGCAGTTACAGATCCATCATTCTAGGTTATGAATCCATAACTACAATCCTCCTCCCCCTCCTCCCCATTATTTACCAGAGATACTTTGAATTGTTCAATCTGGAGATTAAACTATTTCCAAATTATTTTTTCACCTTAACTGATAGCACTGCTGGTTGATTGGTCTGGTGTCAGTCAGGTGATGAATATGATCTGAATTTTAATCCTAATTATAAAGGATGCTGAAACTGTTTTTCAGACCAGCTTCAGTGCCTTGGCAAGCTCAATTAAAGTTCAGACCAAAATACAAGACGAATTCATCTTCCTACTGACATAAAAGCCATTGGCCTTTATTTATTTATTTATTTATTTATTTACTTTATTGATATGCCCAAGATGGGACCAAAGGGGGCTTCTAGGACAACAAATTAAATATGTTTACAAAAAGTTTTAAAACCAGTTTAAAACTGTCACACTAAAACACTAAAAAACAAATTAAAAATCATACAAAAGTTAAAAACTGTAGAGTATTTTGTTTCCCAAGGCTTCAGCATTTCTTAAGGAAACAAAAAAATATTTAAATATCCAAAATGTCAAAGCCAAGCTTGTTAGAGTCTAGCTTTAACTTAGCAGATTAGCAGAAATGTGCCCTTGTCTAACTATGCTTCCCTAAGAACTGAGACTGACTCAAAAACAATAAATACATAGCTTGTAGTTTAAAACAAAAGTTTACTAATGGTGTTAATCTATATTTACATAAAAAGGGTATATCCTACTCCAGCTAGTGAACAGTTCAGGTAAAGAGAAATATTTATTTCACCATTTTTCCAAAGAAAGTTGAGAGAGGAGAAAGATGAAAAACATGCAGTTCAGTAGAAAAACTTGAGAGAGAATGTCTGTTAGTTCCAGGAGAGTTTGCATGCAGGAAATAATTCTCTGTCTTAGGAAGGGGAAGGAGAATGCAAAAATCTTCCAACAAAAACAGATAAAAGATATATCTAAATAAGAAGCTTCACTGCTTAACCATTAAAAGCTACTGTCTTGTAAATTAGCATTCACAGCTTTCAGTTTGTTGTGGCATTTGACAAGATAAGTCATACATTCTCTCTCTTTCTCTCTCCCCTTTCTCATTCTGTCTTCCTCCCCCACCACTTCACAGGTACAAACTGGGTTGGTCAAATCTTAACCGATTTGGTAAACACATCTGCAAAGCAAACTGAAGATTTTAATAGCCTGGATGATGAAAAACTGGAAGAATTTCCATATCTTGAAGTTGGTGATGCTGAAAAGTATCAGGTGGCTATAGAATATTTGCTAAGGTTCAAAAGAGAGAGAGAGATTCTTAATCATTCCAGAAAATTCCTGTTGACTTCTTGTGTCATTTGTTTTATTATGTATTTTATAAAAGCGTGAAATTGCAGTTGAATTATCTTCATTTTCTTCTCAAAACACAAGGTTGTGAGTTAAATCCCAGCCATGGACTCAGGGTTGACTCAGCCTGGCATCTTTCTGAGGTTGCTAAACTGAGTACCCAGCTTGTTGGGGGCAATTAGCTTACAGTTGTAAACCGCTTGGAGACTGCATAGTGCTGTATGAAGTGATATATAAATGAAGCTGCTATTGCCATTGCTGCTATTGCTATCTGTAAGGAAATGTTACAGGCCAAATATTACAAGTAGAAGTCTGTGAGGCCACAGTGGCTGATAACTCCTATGCCGGTGGTGGGGTAAATCAGCTTTGGGTATTAGTCCAAATTTTAAAGAAACCAAAGGTGCTAAATATATTCTGGAGACAGGTTTCAGCACTTTGGATATAAAAAAGTGAGAATTAATAAAATATACTGGTACAAATCCCCCCCAAAAGGAGGACTGGGTCTCCCAAATTTAAAATGGTACTATAACGCAATTGAGATACATTATAGAGGGAATTAGAGTGAAGGGGGAATTAGATTGGTTAGAGATGAAAACAATAGAAATAGAGAAAAAACTGGAAAATATATATATTTTAGGGACCTTACCATGAAAGAAATGAAAGAATTAGAAAACATCCTTTTAAAAAAAAATATTAGAGATTTGGGGGAAAAAATAAAGAAAAAATAATGCCTGCTATCTCACCACTAACCACAGTATTAATGATGGAAAATTTTCCAATAAATTTAAGGGAGAAATTAGGGAAAGAGTTAAGGAAGCAAGAAGTACATGGGTTGAAAGATTGGATGAATATAATGAAGGATAAAGGAAAATAAAGGAGAAATTGCAAAGTTCAAAAATAACCTGGTTTAATTGTATTCATTTGGAACAATGGACAAAAAATTGGAATAGAAAAATTAAAGAATTTAGGGAATATACTAAATTTGAACAAATAATTAAACAAAGAGATGTTATGGTGGAAAATGAAATTTTGAAAGGTATTGCAAGTGAAATATAAAAACTGTTATTAAAACACAAAGAAAAAGAACATCTTAGGACAATATGAGAGGATGATTTTGCACAAATGATAAACATTCAAGAATGGGGAAAATTTGTCATTTAAAAATTTATCTATATGGATAAAGGAGAAATACTATAAATTAATTTGGAGGTAGTATTTAACACCAGTAAGGTTAAACCATATAAATAAGAACTATTCAAGGATATGTTGATATGTTGGAGGGGTTGTCAAGAAATTGGTACTTATATTCATATGTGGTGGGGCTGTAGATCTGTAAGGAAATTTTAACAATTGGTATTTAAAGAGATAAAAGAGATAACAGAAATTGAATTAGAAATATGCCCAAAGATAGCATTACTGTTTATATATGATAAGATCAACTGCACCTAGGCTATGAAGGACTTAGTTACAAATGTATTTACAGCAGCAAAATTAATTATAGCAAAGAAATAGAAAGTGCAGGGAGATCTGCAAATACAAAACAGGTATAAAGAAGTATGGTAATTAATGATAAATTAACATGTGCAATTAAGGTAAATAAAAGGAATAATGAAGAGAAATGATTTTGAAGTAATATGGGAGAAACATGAGAAATAAAATCTTATAGAACACAGCCACATAGCCTGAAAAACCCACAAAAAACCAAATATGGAAGATATTTGTACAAAAGATTCTAGGAGGAAAGTGCTTTACCTCCACAGGAAGAGTTACAGTTTTGGAGGTTAGAATAATATGAAGATATCAGGCTCTGATGATGGGGAACACTTGACTATAGATATAAGTTAATTAGTAATAAATTAATAGTATTAATACTAAAAAACCCCTAGAGAAATAAATGTGTGTATTTTTGCACATTTTAGTGGAATTATGAATAATATAAGCTGAACAAAAGATAGAAATAAGAACAAAGATATCAATAATAATTTTATGTGTTTTTAATCATTGATTTAGCTAATGTTAAATGGTTTAATATGAATAAGACTTTTAGGGCCCCTTTGCGGCATGTTGGAGGCAGGGAAGGGGAGGGGCTGCCACATGCTGGCTGCCCCAAGTCCTCCTCAAAGATGTCCTGATGCCACGCACTGTTACACATGGTGTGTGGCATCAGGATGTCCTCCTGGCGCAGTGTTTTCATGCACTGCGCTTGAAGAGGTAGAGAAGAGCCACACACCAGCTCTTGATGTGTCTCTTCTGCCGGCTCCGAAAGGACCAGCATTTTAATGCTGCTTTCTGGGCCGGCAGAAGGGAGGATTGGGGCTGAGGTGTGGCGCAGCCTCGGCCCCAATCCTCCACTTCCCAGGGCATCCCAGGGCCACCCGTCTGTATCCCCCCTTAGATAAGTTAATTAAGAATAGATAAGTATTTATAACATATTGTATGTGGAATACTGTGTATAAGATGCTTTTAAATATTATTTTAAGTATGTTATATTACTATTAATAATTTTTTTTGGTAAAAAAAATATCCACCAGTTTAAAGAGGGGAACTTTTAGGCTACAGTCCATGGGACTCATTTTTGATCAGAATTGGATAGTATCACATTAAGCACTTCAACTTTTTCAAATCTAAACGTTAAAGTCATTACATTGTTTAATTCTCTCTCTCTCTCTCTCTCTCCCCCTCCTTCTCCATTTTATCAGAGGATGGAAAATTTACCTTCTAGAAGAGTTATATTTACACATCTTCTTCCACATAATCTCCCAGCCTCTGTTTTTAAGAGTGAAGCCAAAGTGCGTGAGTTCAAGAGTCTTGGAGTATTTGAACAGAACTACTAGCTACTGTACTGTAGCTACTGAATAGAACTACTAGGTACTGCTGTCCATTCTGAAAGCTCAGGAGCAAAAACAAACAAACAAACAAACCCTAGAGAAATAAATGTGTGTATTTTTGCATGGTACACTTTTCAGCTATCATTTTTACTGCTCTTCCCTGTTCCAGTTCTCTCACCGGCCAATCACCCACAGAGAAAACATCTGATTGGTTTGGTTTGCTGCCAGTCAAACAGCAGAAAGAAATAATTAAATGAAAGATACTGTGCTACACGGCTACAGCCTTCATTGGTTGCCGCCACAATGATTTTCTTGGGCAGTTGGGGGAGTGGTAGAAGAGGAATAGTAAAAGGGGAAAAGGAAATGATGGAGCAGCTGCAGCAAAAAAAGAAGAAGCATGGTGACTGGGAGAGCCCCTGCCCCATCTGGTTGCACTTTTGAAAATGTAGGACATATAGTTATTACTCCTAATTTTTTTGCCTGATATTAACTGAAGTTATTTTTTATTACAACACTCTTGTCAACACAGCTATACAAGTATTATGAGTATTCTAACCTTTCATTATTAAAATTACACTTATACCTGTAAGCATTTTTTACTTACAGATACTGCTGCTGATTAGAAATCCCAAAGATGTGGCTACCTCTTTCTACCATTTTTCCAATGGGTTGTCTCCTCTTCCCTCTTACAAGACCTTCGACGATTTCTTCACAGCTTTTATGAATGGCAAAAGTAAAATATTCATATTTTCTAATGGGCTAGCTAGATCTTTAAATATCTGTACATATGAAGGCACTTTGTGGCCAGAAATACAGCTGGGTTATTCTGGACGAATCTGACAGCTTGACCAACATAAGTTGGTCAAAACAATTCCCTCAACTATATGGTTGTTAGAAAAGTAAAAGTTGCAACAAAATGGTACATTGTATGCTTATCTCTCCTGTCAGAACTACTCTAGTTTAGAAGTCTAGAAAATTAGTTGACTTTCCAGTCATGCCATATTCCAGTCATATAATTTATAAGGGGTTCAGTCAGGCAACTCCATTCCACATTCCTCCAATAGTCTCATTTACTCTTCCAGTTAATACTCAAAGTTGCCATGACTGCTGGAAGCGTCTACACAAACCTAGTCCTCTTTGGACTAAAGATTTTGGGGGTGAGTGAGTGGAGGAGGAGATTTTCCCATTTGATGGTGTTGTTGTTTTAAATCATATTTTGGCAAATCGTATGATTTTACCAAGGTTGCTTTGTTTCTTAGTGGTCCCGCTTTGACTACATTCCTGTCACAGTGCAGCCATATGAAAATCATGGCAGGGCTTCTGCACATTTAATAGCTAAATTATTGTTGTTGCCTTGATCCCTATTATTGGAGAAAGGTGAGATAATAATAATAATAATAATAATAATAATAATAATAATAATAATAATAATGCAGAAATTTGATCACGTAGATTATCACACAGATCCTGCCAAAATTATTGCTTACACTAAAAAATTAAAGCTACAGGAGTCCTGTCTTGTTTTTCGTGTCCCCTCTATATCCTGTTGATATTAAATTGTTTGTTCTTAGATGCAATTCACATTTTGCGTGTGCATGAATAAAATAGACATTTATATGAAGACAGGAAGTAGGGATTGAATTGCTAAGCTCTTGGGCTAGGAAACCCTATTGCACTAGGATTGCAAAAGAATTGTTAACAGTTATTTCTTTTATGGCTGCCTTATTATTTTTATGTTTCTTTACAGTGCCATGGGGCTCCTACTTTGATTATGTTTTTGAATGGAACAAGCATGCTGATAAGAAAAACCTTATGACAGTAACATATGAGGAGCTGAAGGAGGTAAGTCTGATGCTCTGTGGAAAATGCCTTGTATTTTTGGCAAAGAGTATCACTGAATTCACTGATGAGTATCACTGAGTATCACTGATGATGATATGCAGGAAAATATTTCCTGATGTTTGGGCTCAACTGGACTACCCCCATAAGACCTTACATTTGACTCCCAATTGACTATTTAGCAAACCAGCATCTAATTTGTATCCTTACACCAATAGGCCCTGTTCATAGCATTCTATGAGGTGTGATTGGCTGCTTATGCACAGGCTCACCTACCATCCCACTTCACAACATTATATTTCAAATAATAATAATAATAATAATAATAATAATAATAATAATAATAATAATATCCTGCCTTTTGCTCACAGAAAATAGGTTTAAGTTTAAATAAAACATGTCCTATATTAAAACATTAAAATAGTAAATAATAGTTACCCTCCCATTAAAAATAATACAATATAATTTACAATATTGACTAAAACATAAGATATCAAATAATTCTGGAACATCAGTGAAGGTATAAGGATATATAGAGCACATGTAGAGGTAAAGTGATCTATTCAGCGAAGGCCTGCCAGAAGAGATCCGTCTTGACAGCTTTTTTTAAAGCTGTCCAAGCTTGTTATTTGATGGATCTCTTCAGGCAAGACATTCCATAGTCTGGGAGCGGCATCAGAGAATGACCTCTGGGTGGTTACCACTAATCTAGTTTTTATTGATTGCAGTAGGCTCCTCCCAGAGGATCTGAGGATGCAGGGCAAATCATATGGAAGAAGGCAATCCCTTAGATAGGTTGGACCCAGGCCATGTAGGGCATTAAAGGTAATCACCAACACCTTAAACTGTGCCCGGAAACCAATGGGCAGGCAGTGAAGAGATTTCAATATCGGAGTAATATGATCACTTTTAGATTTACCGGTGATCAATCTGGCTGCCATATTTTGTGCTAGTTGTAGTTTCTGGACTAGGTATAAGGGTAGTCCCATGTAGAGTGCATTGCAGAAATCAAGTCGTGAGGTTACCAGTGGATGTACTACAGTTTCTAGGTCCCTTACTTCCAAGAAAGGGTGCAGCTGGTGTATCAGCTGAATCTGATAACTGTCTGGGAAAGCAGCCAATGGTCCTTTATTTCCAGGAAAGGGTGCAGCTGGTGTATCAGCCGAAGCTGATAACTGTCTGGGAAAACAGCCAACAGATTAGCTGATAAGAGCAATGCAAGTCTGAAGCACAAAAGCAGTTCCAAGAGTACAATACCAGTCCAAATGTTCCAAGAAGCAAAACCAGGGGCAAGCCAAGGGTTCAAGAGTCCAGAGAGCAAGTCAGTAAGTCCAGTCCAGGGTCAAGAGTTCCAGCAAGCAGGTCAGCGAGTTCAGTCCAAAGGTCAAGAGTTCCTAGGCAATCTGAGGTCTATGAAGACAGGCAGCCAGCGAGTCAGTCAGATGCTTTTACCAGAGAATGCAGATAAACTCTGACAAAGAAGCTCAGCGTCTCCCAGCTGTTTATATTGGCCCAGTTCCCAATCACAGCTGTTTGGTCTTAGCTGATCATTTCCCATATAATCTCAGAGAACACCGGAGGCATGCCCTTTCTGTCCTTCTCTGTCTAAAGGTAGGTATCTCCTCATCCTGCTCCTCTATATCTTCCAGGTGTAGAACCTCTGCTGGGGGGAGGCTAGGCTGCTGATACATGGGCTGTGCTACAGTTGGTACAACAGAGCTAGGTCCAGGCTCAGCCAACTCCACTGGAGCTGGTAGAGTAAAACTAGGGCCTGGCTCAACCTCCTTGTCCTCTGATGTCCTCGACTATAGCCAGCCTCAGTCCCAATAGCTGCTGCTAGGGATGGTGAAAATGAGCAATAAACAGCAAAGCCAGCTACAAACCTTCCTGTAATCGAAGCACAAACAAAGCAGAGTTCAGAATTTGAAGTAGTCAGTCAGTCTAAGGGCAGGGCAGGCAGAAATCAACAAAAGTCCAGTCCGGTCCGAGGTCAAGGCAACAGGGTTCCCCAAGGCAAGAAGAGGTACAAAGAAGGAAACAAGGAGCCACACTGACCATAGTCTCACAAAGAAACTACAAT
>CM034701.1:324862118-324874273 GCA_020142125.1 Phrynosoma platyrhinos
AAAAAAAAAAAAAAAAAAAAGCTGCCCAATACTGACCCCGCTGAATTCTCTGTATCCAAAGAGTAACTTATTGACCAAAATTGTTATTTATCTTGTCTTAAAACCACAATGAAAAAAACATTATTGAAAAAACAAACAAATATACATAATATACAAACAAACAAATATACAGAAATGCATGCATATAAATCTACAAACTAATAACATACATACATCATACCTACTTACAATTATTACAACACATTTAACAATAAAACATGAAAAGCATTAGGATTCTAAAATCAGTTGATAATCTTCCTTGACTTCCAAATAAATGAATATTTGTCTTTACAATTAAACTTAAATGCACCTCTGATGAACATAGTTTTCTAAATACAGATAGGTAAACTTAATTACATTTCAAAATTATATACTTATTCTGAAGCATGTTCGAATAATAAATTCTATCTTCATTATCTTATACATTTTATAACGATTTATAACCTCTGAAAATGATTCCTTATATCTAAATTATATTTAAATTAGGATTATATCATTCCCTATTCCAATATTCCTTGAACCTTATCCAGTTCTTTGCCATTCCCTCTTAGGTTTTATCTCTCATCAACCCTGTTAATATATCTGATTCCATGGCTTCCCAGGTTTTATTTTTCCATTCTCTATTGAAAGGATTTAAGGGTGGTTTCCACTTTTTAGCATATAAATTTCTGGCCGATGTTACCATATAAAGTAATACACGTCTATTTTCACTTGCAAATTCTTTTTCCAATACTCCTGTCATATTCAGAAGGAAAAAAGTTGGATCTAAAGGTGTATGTCCACTTCATATATATTTGATATTAATTCCTTTATTTTTCCCCCAATATTTCTATGCCTTCTTACAATCCCACCATAGATGGAAAAATGTGGCTCCATGTTTCTCACACTTCCAACAGATGTCTCTTCCTGTTTTGTAAAATTTATTTATTTTATCTGGTGAAATATACCATCGAAATACCATCTTAATATGATTCTCTTTGTAATCTTGGCAACAGGTTGTTAGTGTGTGGATGATGAGTGTTGTAGTGATGCCCTTTGGCACCCAGCAGAATCTTCAGGACAAGCTGGCTGCTGTGATCCACAGCCACTTTGTAACTCTTACCATCAACTGGCTCAGCTTCCCTTCTTCAGGATCCTGTCTTCCTCAGTCAAGAAGACACATTGTAAACTCCAAAAGCATAGTTTATTAATGCATATAAAAAGTAAAAATAAGATAACTAAGTAAAATCCATTGTGATGAACTTGTCCAGTTCAGCCATATAAGATTACATCTTTAACAATCCAAAAGCTTAAGATCCAACTTGTTGCAGTTAAAACCACTGTTTCCAGCCACACACATGTTCACATCTTGAACAATAAACATTCTTAAACAAAGGCTTTTCTAGGCCCTTCCCATACTCCACCTTCTAGGTGTTAACCTTATGTTAATTGGATAATGCCTGTATGATGTATGTTATCCCAACCTCTTGCTGTCCATCATCCACCACGTGACTTTCCCAAGCTAATGATTATTTACCTTTTTGATATCTCTTGTTACCCATAACAAAGTCTGTGTCCATTAGTTCTACCTCTGGGAAAGTACATGTTGATGTCTGTGTTGGCCACCTGGTGTTGATTCACTTTGTTTCTCTAAATGTTGTTTGTGCCTTGCCCAAAAGCTGTTCTCAAGTGGAAAATTACAAACACACACACATCTTTACATTTCACCTTTGACTGTACATCCCATCCATATCCTAACACAGGTGAATTTATTTGAATCATACCAGGCCTTTTCCCATTTTTCTAGTTCAATGGGTTTTCCTGTATCTTGTGCCCATTTTATCATTACATGTTTAACCTTTTCATTTTACAGATCTTTCCTTCAAAATCCTATAGTATTTCATGATATGTCCTTTGTTTTTATCAAAAAAGATGGTATCTATTTCATTCTTATCATTTGTTATACCTGGATTTTTATTATCCATTTTATATTTTCCCATCAATTGATTATACAAGAACCAGTTTTTCTTTATTTCTTTATCCAATTGATCTTGAGTTTTCATTAATTCTCCATCTACTCCTTTATAATTTACTAGATCTCTATATGTTAGCGAAGGTAGTTTATCCATTTTAGACCTCCTAAAAAAATCTTCCTGTGTTGAAACCCACAGTATTTGAGTATAAGATTGCTTTCTTATCTTCAACCAAGTTTTAAACAGTGCACTCCTTATGAAGTGGTGGGAGAAATCTTTGTTAACCTTTAATTTGTCATACGACATAAAGGCATGAAAGCTGAATCTCATTTTGGTATTTTCCATCTCTAATAATCTTTGATTTCTTAAAAGTACCCATTCTTCTAGCCAATTAAGACATGCTGCTCTAAAGTATAATTTTAAATTGGGTAACCCGCAGCCGCCTTTTACTTTTTCCTCCATTAATAACTTCCAATTTATTCTAGCTTTTTTGCCTTCCCAAACAAATTTTAATGATTCTCTTTGCCAACTGTCCAGGCTTCTCTCATAACTGATTCCCGGTATTTTTTCAAATAAATACATTAACTTTGGGGGGAAGCAGATGACTGCTTCCAGGACGCTGCCGGACGGAGCGCCGGCGGAGCGGAGCCTCCGCACCACGGCGCTCCTGCGGCGTCCCTAAAAGGAGCTCCAAATTGGCGCTCCTTTTAGATGTCAGGAAAAGTGCACCCTAAAAGCGGCGGGTGCACTTTCCCTGACTCTTCTGCCGCAGCGCATGCAGTCGCTGTGGCATGAGTCATCCCCGGAGCGCCAGCTGTGTGGAGGGCTGGTGACTCTGAGGGCAACCTCAGGAAGAGGAAGGAGTGCCACGCATGCGGCTGCTCCTCCTCTTCCTTGCCTCGGAGATGGCTCAGTAAGCCGTCTGCCGAGGCCCTTTGTTAGGATGCTCGTCTTAATTGCCTCTATTCTACCCAGAAAAGTTGTTTTCTTGAATAAATTGTCAAATTCTTTTTTATTTCTTCCCACACTCTCAAGTAATTGTTTTTATATAAATCTATATTCCTTTTAGTTAAGAATAACCCCAAGTACTTTACTTTTTTTCCACTTTAAACTCCGATATTTGTTTCAAATCTTGTTCTTTTTTATATCCATATTCTTCATCATTATTACTGTTTTTTCTTTATTTATTTTAAATCCTGTTACCTCACCATATTCTTCTATTACTTCTATTCATCTTTTAAAGCATTTCTTTGGGTTTTCTAAAAAACAGATTACATCGTCTGCAAAGGCTTGGACTTTAAATGTATGATGCTTAACTTTCACACCTTCTATTTCTATGTCTTCTCTTATTTTGTTATTCAGAATTTCTAGCATCATTATAAAATGCAACGGTGACAAAGGACATCCTTGCCTTGTCCCTTTTTCAATTCTAATATTTTCTGTTTTTTCCTGATTTATTATAATTTGGGCATGCTGTTCCTTATAAATTTCCTGTGTCCATTTGTAAAACGTATTTCCCATTTTCATTCGTTTAATTAATTCTAACATAAAACACCAGCTAACCCTATCAAATGCTTTTTCCGCATCTAATAGAATTAGTGCTACCTTCCTCTCACTATGACATTCAAAATGTTCTATTATATTTACAGGTAATACTATTCTCATATAATTCTTTATTTGTCTCTTTGGCACAAAACCGTGAATTATAAGATTTAATATTTGTTTCATCCTCATAGCTATAATTGTAGTAAAGATCTTGTAATCAGTATTGGTCAAGGATATTGGTCTATATCTATTCATTTCCAAACAGCTCTTATTCTCTTTGGGTATTAACAATATCCAGGCATCCCTCCAAGAGTCCGGTACTCCATGGTCTTTGATTTCATTCATCATCTCTTTTAGTGGATCACTCAAAATTTCACTCATCTTTTTATAATAGATTGATGTCAAACCATCAGGACCAGGGGATTTCCTCAATTTCATCTTCTCAATTGCGTCCATAATTTCTTTCATTGTTATCAGTTGGTTTAAGCTTCTTTCCTCTTCCTCATTTATCATAGTTATCTTCTGGTCATTTAAGTATTTTTAAATTTTCTCACCCTCCTCTTGTGTATTAGAGGTGTTTTTATATATATTCTCATAGTATTCCTTAAATAATCTCTTACTCTCTCTCTGATCTGTAATCGTTCTTCCTTTATATTTTATTTCTGTGATCATTTTTTTCCTTTTCTTTCCTGAGTTTACTTGCCAAAATTCTTCCTGCTTTATTCCCTAGTTCAAAATGTCTCTGCCTTATGTATTTAAACTTATATTCTATTTCTTTTAATGCCATTATTTTTAGTTGTCATTGTAAATCTTCAATATTTCTTTTCAATCTCTTATCTCCTGCACTTTTCCATTCTTTTTCTTTGTTTTCTAATTCTTCTTTTAGTCTTTGTTCTTTTCCCATTTCTCTTTTCTTTTTTGCAGCTTGTAATTTAATAAACTCCCCTCTAATTATAGCCTTACGGGCATTCCAAATAATTTTACTTGGCATACCTTCTGTCTTATTTTCCTTAAAGTAATGCTTTAACAACTCCTTTATTTTATTTATAATGTCCTCTTTTTTGAGCAAATCCTCATTTAATCTCCAAATAAATTCTTTCCTCTTATCTATCATGTCCATTTCTATCAGATTATAGTCAGATATGTACTTGGTTTTAATTTCCATTGTCTTTACCATTGGAGCCATAGTTTTAGAAACCAAAAAAGGATCAATTCTTGAAAAGAATTATGAACTTCTGAAAAAAGGTATAACCCTTTGATTACTTAAAGTTATACCTCCATATATCTATTAAGCCAAATTCTTCTTTCATTTTGAAAAAGGTTTTTGGTAATTTCCCTTGATTAAACCATATATTTTTTCCCCCTTAGTCGACAGTCTGTCTAATCAAGGATCCAATACCGCATTAAAGTCCCCCATAAACACTATATTACTATATTTTAACTCCTTTAACTCTTTTGTTATCTCTGTAAAATATTTATCTCTACTTTCCATTGGGGCATATATTCCCACCACAAGCATTACTAAAATTTTCAATTTTAACTTCCACTTCCAGATATGCTCCACCATTGTCACTAAATATTTGTTTAGCTTGATATTTCTTATTTACATAGATTACAATTCCTTTTTTCCTTTTTATTAGCCACAGAAATATAAGTAATAATATAATAATAATAATTTTTATTTATATCCCACCCCTCTGCCAAGCAATCGGGGTGGTGTACAACATATCAAAACATAAGGACAAAATCACTTCAAATCCCATCCCGCCTTCCCACACCCACCCAACCCCTGAAAACAAACCAAAGTAAATGAATTAAATAACAATAATTAAGCAATTAAACAATTAAACAATTAAACAATACATAATTAAACAATAGTATTAAAAACCCACCAGTGTTCTCCTCGGCCCCACACTATCCCCAGCTGCTCCTGGCCCCCAGGTGATGGTAAGGGACAAGAGAGTCCTTCAGGGGCCTGAATCCTCCAAGAGTGCTGCTGGTGCCGGGGAAGGATGGTCCTGGGCACATGCTGCCGGCTGTCTTTTCACCCTCTGCACTGGTAGGAGGGGAGGGGAGGCAGATTTTTAAAGCCTCGGCAGCTGTCTCTTCTCCCTCTGCACTGGTGGAAGGGGAGGGGAGGCAGATTTTTAAAGCCTCTGTCAGCTGTCTCTTCTCCCTCTGCGCCTTCCCCAATTTAGAGTTTTTAATGTACTTTGCTTCTTTTTCTCTTATTTTTGTCTCTTGAATACATATGATATCACTCTTAAATTTCTCTAATTGGTGGAATATTATACGTCTTTTATGTTTTGAATTAATACCTTTAATGTTCCAAGATGTTATTTTTACCATTCTTATATATTCACTAATTCTCAAGAATCTTCGTCTCACATCTTCCTCTTGTTATATAGTTTATACCTTTTTATTGTTGTTGTTGTACCACCCCTTCCATCTCTTATATATATTGTCTTTGTTTGTTTGTTTGTTTATTTTTAATGTTTTGTTTGTTTTATTATCTTTATTGTCATTTCCCTTACTTTCAAATACAAAAAAATCTTATTCTTTTGTACTTTCTGTATTCCTTCTTGGTTATCTGGTTACACTCTTTCTCTGTCTTCCTCCTCACTTTCTTTTTCTGCAACTAAGGGGGGTTGCAGACTGCCTGAAATAGTGCAAATTGAGTCCACTTTTAGGGTTAGGGTTAGTGCTAGGGAATCATGGGAACTGTATTTTATTGTGGCACCAGAGCTCTCTGACAGAGAAGGCTCAATGTCTCAGAAAAAAACAATTCCCATGCTTCCCTAGCACTAACCCTAACCCTAAAAGTTGACTCAATTTGCACTATTTCTGGCAGTCTGCAGCCCCCCTAAGTCAGTATTAGTATTATTTTCTTTTGATCCTCTAATATGTTCTGATTCCTCAATAATATCTTCTCTATCTTTCTTTTCTCCTTGTATTTTTAGATCTCCACTCTCTTGTAAATGATTTTTCTCACTTTTCTTCTTTACCTCTACAGTCTTCTTTAAGTCTGTTTCATCACTTTCACTTTGGTTTCATTATCAGTCTTAAATCTCTTTTGCTTATATGAGAAGGACAAACCTTCTATCCTATCCCATTGGGACTTTTCCAGATTTTTTGAGACAAATAGCGACCCTAGCTTTGATCAAGATCAAAGGCCAAGTGCCAACAGTCAGGAAGGGGGGCTGGATAGTTGACATTCTAAAGCTATGGTATGGGACAGGAATTTTCAATTATGGCAAAAACCCTTTACTGGTGACTTCTGTCTTGATGTTTGGAAGAAATGTATTTTGTTTTCTATCACACTATGATGGTTTCCTGGCTATTGGGAACTGAGTCCACTGGTTCTGACAGAGTCCACCAGTACCTCACCATGAATTAAATTTGCTTTATTCCCAATAAGGTGTACATCATATTGCAGTAATAGAATGTGGTTTTTAGAATTTTTTTAAAAATAGATGATAATATATTTTAAAAGTTGCAATACCATTCCCTTTTATTTATAATGCTCACATTTTGCTTCTTCTTTTTTTAAAAAAAGATCCTGTTGTTGGTTCGGAATCCAAAAGATGTTGCTGCATCTTATTTTCATTTTTCAAACACATTTGCTGCATACCAACCATATGAAACATTTGGGTCATTCTTTGAAGTCTTAATGAAGGGAGAAGGTAAGATTTCAGTTTGTCTATTCATGCTATTTGTATAATGACTATAAGAAATGAAAACGCACACACATCTATGAGAAAACTACAGTCACAATGAGTTTTACCACATTACAAATGTTAGCTGAGATACAGCAATAGAGAAGTAGCTTTCGGTTTACATCTCCACATGTCCTCAAAACATTTCTGTTCTATCCACAAAGTTGTTGTTTTTAACTGTCCTCAAGTTGACCACAACCCATGGTTACCTTGTGAATGAGGCATCTCTAACAACTCCTGTCCTCCACTGCTCTTCTTAGGTCCTGTAAATTAAGGACTGTGACCTCCCTGATTGAGTCTATTGGCTTGTGGTCTTCCTCTCTTTCTGCTGCCTTCGACATTCCCTAGTATTATTTTTTCATACCTTCTCATGATGTGGCCTCAGTTTCACTAACTTGGCTTCCAGGGAGAGTTCAACTTGATCTGTTTTAGGATCAATTAGTTTGTCTTTTTACCTGTCCATGGTATCCTCTGCACTCCTTTCCAGCACCACATCTCAAATGAATTGATTTTCTTTTTGTCTACTTTCTTCACTGTCTAGCTCTCACATTCATACATGATGATGGGGAATATAATGGCTTGGATGATTTTTACTTTAGTGCTCTGTTATATATCTTTACACTTTAGTTCTATCATAGCTATCCTTCCTGTTTCTAGTCTTCTTTTTATTTCTTGACTGCAACATCCATTATCAATGTTTGATTCAAGGTATGAGAATTTTTTAACTATTTTGATATCCTTGTTATCTAGGTTGAATTTATGTAGATCTTGGTAATTTTTTTATGTTGAACAATAAGCATTTTTTTTTTTACTTTCTTCTTTTACCTTCCTTAGTAATAGTTTTAAGTCTGTAATGTTCTCTACCAGTGGTATGGTGTCATCTGCATATCTTAGATATATTGATGTTTCTTCTATTTTCACTCCTTCTTCTTCTCAATCTAACCCTGCCCTTCGTGTGATATTTTCTGCATACCAGTTGATCTGATAGGGTAATAGAATGCATCCTTGCCTTACCCCTTTACCAATTGTGAACCATTCTGTTTTTCCATATCCTATTCTAACAGTAGCCTCTTGTCCTAAGTACAGATGTCTCATCAGGAGTATCAAATGTAGTGACACTCCCATATCTTTAAAAGCATTCCATAGTTTCCCACGATCTATGCAGTCAAAGGCTGTGTTAGACTCTATAAAGCACATGATGCTTTTCTTCTGAAATTCCTTCATGTGCTCCAATAACCATTGTATAATTGCAATGTGATCTCTAGTGCCTCTTCCCATTCTGAACCCCAGTTGCACAGATTGGATTTCTCTCTCCATATATGATTAGAGTCTAGAGTTTTGAACATAATTTTGCTTGTGTGGGATATTTATGCTATAGTTCTATATTTGCTGAAGTCTTTTGCATCTCCTTGTTTGTGGCTTGGGATGCATTGATCATTTCCAGTTTGTTGGCCATTGTTTTGCTTTCCATATTTGTTGGTATATTTTAGTTATCACATCAATTCTATTGGAATGTCATCTGATCCTGGTGATTTGTTCTTCCCAATATGTCTTATTGCAGGTTCCTCCTTGGTCTCTAATATTTGGAGTTCATCTTCATTCATTTCATCATTCCATGTGCCTTTCATTTTTTTCTTCTCTTTTATATAATTCACCTGGGTATTGCTTCCATCATCTTTTTATTTCTACCTGATAGAGATTGTAAGAAATGACACTGTATAATCACAGAAAGTGGAGAGAAAGGAAGCCAGTGAGCGAATTAGTGTAAAATAAATAAATATAAATAAATAAAATTTATTTGTACCCCGCCCAATGGGTACCCAATCAGGGCGGCTTACATATTTAAAACCAAGTGTACATAAAACATCATATAGAGAGACCCACCCACCCCCCTTAAAAGAATATTAAATCAAGGAATATATAAAATCAACGTAGTTAAAATTTAAAATGTAAGAATTTAAATTTAAGTGTAAGAAGGAAGTATAGAGGTAAGAAAGTGATAAGGATAGGTTTGTTTTTTTTTTGAAGAAGGTAAAGTAGGTAGAAGTAAGTAGAAGAAGGTGAGTGTTAAGAGCAGATGGAGAGAAAAAGAAAACCCTTTGGATTCCCCCCACACTGATTATAATTCTTTTGACATAGCAGAATAATTAAGTAACTATTGAAGGAGGTGAGTCTTTTTGAGCTAGCTTTTTGAACTGGTCAGAAAACAGTCAAGAGATAACATAGTTTCCTTCTCTTACACACCACCTTAACATAGAGAGTTCTTGTAGCACCTTTGAGGCTAATAACTGAAAGAAAAAAGTTGGCAGCATGAGCTCTACTTCTTTACAACCTTTACCACCTTAACATGTGGAAGAAAATCTAACCTGAAAGTCTAACCTATGCTAAAACATGAAGCTGGGAAAAATGAGTGAGTTTGAATCCAGAGTGCTCAAGGTGGACATCTTTAAAAATAGTTGTCTCTGATTACTGTTGCATGATTTCTGATTTCCACTAGTGCCTTGGGGATCCTATATTGACTATCTTTGTGTGTGGAACAACTATATCGATGAAGAAAATGTCATGCCGATAACATATGAAGAACTGAAAGAGGTACAATCAATATTGTTAAGATGTGAGATTTCCCACATGGAATCCTCACTGCAACCATGTGATGAAAGTTAAACTAAGAGGCAGTGATGAGCTCAAAGTCAGAGATGAACAAAAATTAAAGTTAAAGCCAGTGAGCTTGAGAGATGAGCAAAAATTAAAGTTATAGAGTTTAAATCTGTAGACACTGCCTACTCTGAAAATGTATATTTTAAAAAAGCTTTCCAGACAATTGCTGGAACAATAACATCTCATAAAAAAACCCAGCAAAACTTTTGTTATTTTTGTGTGTATCTGTTATTTTGTAGCTTTTGCTGCAGCTCTGGATCAGGAAAGGAGATGGAAACATAAAATTGCAACAGAGGGGAAATGATAGCACCCTTTCAAGTTAAGCAACCCTAAGCATCCTTTATGGTGCTAGAAGAGAGTTCTGTGGACTCTCAAAAAAGACAAATATATGGGTCCAAATCAAGCCTTAACTTTCCTTAAAGTGTGAGCAGATGGACAGGAAAAACCAGGCCGATCCTGGTTTCCCCCAAATCTATTGGAAACTCCATTGTCCACATGGCCCACTCCAAAGGAGGGCCAAACACTCATGGGCAAACCACACCACACAGCATCAAGCTGCAACTCTTGGGCTTTTGCCCCACCTCCCTCCCATGCTTGCACACCATTGCACAAAAATATCACCTGAAAATAGAATTATCTCCATCCTCCTGCCCAGCTGCCCTGTGTGACCAGTCATCCATTTGCACAAGTGATAAACTTCCCATACAGTGCATCAGTCTGCCCAGTAACATGTTGACAAAGCAAAATTATGGAGGCCCCCCCATACATGCCCCCTTCCCCGGCTTTTCCCCATGCCTCTCTGTTGGACTGTCTGCTTTGTGTATGTTTTAATTACATCCATTGCATTATTGCTGACTTGCCATGTTTGTCATACTTTTGCATCATGGGAGGTATGACAGGTCAATGGTACTATGAATTGATGGTGCAACTGTCCACTCATGGACCTGTATGATCAAACAAAAAAAATATGTATGATGAGCAATTACGTTGGTGGCTGCATCCCACCAGACTTGGGGCGCATGCCTTAGACTACTTTCCCACATTCTGGCACTCATACCATGCTGTTTATATGCACGGGCAATGATGTACGTTTTCTGCATTAAGATAGGGTATCAGAGCTTCTTTTTGCTCCACAGTGTGGTTTCATGTTGGTTGCCACCTGGTTTCATACATTGTCTGGATAAGTAGGGTTCAAGTTGGTTTGAAGCTGCTTTATTTTGCCAGTGTGGACAACCCCCTACATACCAAAATGACTAAACTGAAGCATGAAACAACATGGCCCATCATATTATACAATAATTCTTGGTGAAGGTAGTAGAAAGAGAGGAAGAGTACATTACAAGCAAATAGACTCAGTTAAGGAAGCCAAAGCAGCCATCATTTTGCAAGAACTTAGTAGAGCTGTTAATAAAAAAAAAACAAAAACATTCAGGATGTCTTTCATTGACAGGATCACCACAAGCTGAAGCTAATTTGAAAACAGTTAACAACAACAAAGGGGCTTCATCCAATCTGAGATTTTTTGAGTAGGAAGGATTCATGTTTTGAGCTACCCCACTGGTCTAGCTCTCTGTTATATTCTGGGAATTTGTTTACCAATGCTTTGCTCAGTGCCAATATATGCATTGTATTGTAGTTTTAGGCAGTACTGCAGGGCAGTGGCATCCCTAGGGCTGGTGTCATCTGGTGTGGTAACTCACGGTGTCACCCCCCTCTCCATTGACCTTCTCTCATTTGACACCATACAGTATCCTTAGTAATGGTTTTTAGCACTAATATTACTTGTAAATTGTAATTCCCATATACCCCTAAATGTAATACTAATAGTTGTGACATAAACAACTAGCAACACTAAAATTATATATTCAGATTACAATATCATAAGCACAGCCTAAATGTATTTACATATGCATAGTGAATATTTGGTTAAAATGTGATGTTTTTAAAGGAAAAATTAAAAGAATCATTTTTTAAAAATTCAATTGTTTTTTAAAAATTAAAATTTTGAAATTTTAATGTTAAAATGGGGGGGGGCACTCTCCTTTCCCCTCCTACTGAGCTTCACCCCATTCCCACCATCTCTTAAAGCATTTTAAAGGGAAGCAAACGAATGCCACAACCCATTTCAGACAAAAGGTGTTAGAGAAGCAGTGGTGTCACTCCCCCTTAAAGTGTCACCTGGTGCAGTCAACACCCACTGCACCCCCTAGTGATGCCTCTCCTGCAGGGCATTGCTAGCACACTA
>CM034701.1:324936241-324967398 GCA_020142125.1 Phrynosoma platyrhinos
ATTTTCATTACAAAAACTCATTCAGTGTGTCACAATTAGGTTCCTTCTGACCCCCAGACACTATCAATTTAATTGGAACCCAATTAAACAAACATTCATAGGCACAACAAAGGCTTATGAAATTTTGCAAGTTTGAGACACTTACCAGTTTTGGCATATCCCACTAAAACCACGTCATCACGCCGAGCTTTAAAGGTGTGGAGAATTTTCAGTGTTTCTGGCTTACAGGCTACAGCAGGATATAACTCCCCATTGTATAAAAAAAGCCCATCTTCAGGAGCAGTCTTTTTGATTTCTTCCAGTTTCTTCTCCAGATTTTCACTTAATCCTTTCTGAGCCATGATATGAGCAAAAAACAATGATATGGATAGAATGGAATCTAAGCTGGCTTGGTTAAAGAAGCAAATATAACTGCAGAGAAATCATTTAAGTATACTGGAGAAAATATGCTGTGATACTTCCTTCAAACAAGAATACTGGTTACTGATTAATTCTAAGTCAGTGATATTTGAGATGTCTTTGTGTAACTGCTGTTTTCCTTCCCCTTTGCACAAATACTTTGCAGTGGAGCTTTGGCCAATTAGAGCTGACTGAGGACATTTCAATGAAATGTTTGTTTTTGAGGCAGAGAAAATTGGCTCAAGATGTTGAGAGGAGAGAAACTTTTCCTGAAAATGTGTCTAGGATTTCCTGCAAACACTTCAACAGAAGTGGCCAGCTGTGTTTGTTTCCTCCTATGAAGAGTTGAAAATACAGTATAGATCAAGTCTTTTGATATTCCACAGCAAAGCATTCCTAATGATTGAGAATACAACAGTTTTCAATAAATTCAGATATATTGTAACCCAGCAGTGCTCTTTTTTTAAAGAGGCAGTGTAAGACTTGTCAGACAACCTGTCTCCCTCATTCATGCGAGTACTGTCACATGTCTATTTTTGTCTACCTCCACCTTTTTAGAAAAAAATCAACTAAAATAAGCTTTGAAGACAAAAATATGCTTGCTGGCCTTAAGCAAAGCATGTTTCAAAACCTCAGCACTGCCTATTACTTAAACAAATACACCCTACAAAGCCTGCATAAGGACATAACTAGATGTTGGGAAATGAACATGAAATTTTAAACTGTTTTTCTTTCATAGTAGTAGGGTGATGGGAGATGTGTTTTGCTCCTTCCTATCCACCAATTCTCCACTGCCAGTAGTACTCCTGGCCCTTTGAAAATGATCTGTTTCTTGAGTCTTCCTGTGCTATAGTTCTGAGGGAAACCACTCCTCCAATAATGTTACAGTTCAAAGATATAGCTGTGTTAGACTATAGAATCAGTATGTAGAGAGATCTTGTAGCACCTTTGAGACTAACTGAAATAAAGAAGTTGGCAGCAAGAACTTTCATAGACTTTAGTCTACTTCCTCGGATTGGACTACCAATGGGCGGTATAAAAATAAAATGTATTATTATTATTATTATTATTATATAGTGAAGTCTACGAAAGCTGTGTTGCCAACTTCTTTATTGCAGTTAGTCTCAAAGGTGCTACAAGATCTTTCTACCTCCAATAATGTATTTGTATTGGGGGGGAAATCTCATTAGTGCCAACAGATTATTTTTTCTAAAGCAAATATTGTACCAGTTCTAAAAAGAGGCATTTTCCTCATTTCCACCTCATATGCAGCAAAGGAAGAAATTCATCCTTCACATCTCCTTTGATCCCATTAATTATCAATTTTCCTTAGTAATGGTACTTGATTTTTTTAAAAAAATATTCGGCAAATATTGTCCACCATTTGGATAAGAGTTTACTCCCATGGTGACTGTAAACAGTTTTCTATAGGACTACTTTAAGAGAAAACTGCTACTTTACCCTAAAGCCAGAATCACACCAGTCCATTATGAAACATGAGTCTAGTTTTCACTCACGTTGTTTCTGTTGGCATTGTCCAGTTAACTAAAGAAAGTAGCTTGGGACCACCTCCAAGCTTGTGCCCTGACTAATGTCAGCATTTTCCCCTGCTCCTTTTTTAACCAGAGCAGATATCTTTCCAACTGAGGAAAGCTGACAAATAGCTCCATCAGCTGACAGTTAATGAAATTGCCATGCAATGTATTTTAGCTGTTCAGCTAATCTACACTTGGAATGTAGCTGCTTGGCCTGTTAAATGGCTGTTATATAAAGAGCAACAGCATTGCAATAGAAGGCAAAAGCATAAATCCAGAATAAAAGCATAAATACCAATCCTTCCACTAAATATATATTATAGATTTTTTAATGTGCACACTGCCTTGAAATCCTGTAGTCAAGAGCAGGATATTTATTTATTTATTTGTAGTTTGTCCTTTTATCATGAGATTTCAGGATGGCAAACAAAACCATACAGTGGGCCTTTGGTATTCACTGGGGTTTGGTACCAGGACCCCCACGGATACTAAAATCTGTGGCTATTCAATTCTCATTAAAATACACAGTAAATTGGCACCTCTTATACAAAATGGCAAAAGCAGGATTAGCTTTTTGAAATTTATATATAAACATATTTTCAAACTTGGATGCTTGAATCCACAGATAAAAAAATCCATGGATATGGAGGCCTCACTGTACTTCCTATTGAAGTCACTGGTAAACGCTGCATACTTACTTTAATGGGGCTTAATAATGCCTCTTATCTCACTCTGCAATTGGGAGTGGCTAAACAAACTACAGCCCTTTGTTCCTTGGGTTGCTTATTGTCATCTGCCAACTGGGAACTCTGGCTTATTTCTTCTAGAGTCTTATCACATGAGAAAAGAAACAGAGCATGAGAGTAGTGGCTTTTTCCATGCCTCTTCACATGCTGTTGTAGCACTTCCATTCTCTTCCCAAGGGAAACAGTCATAAAAGTGTGTCTTTTGTCATGCTGGGAAAAAAATCCATTCAGCAAAAGGCACACTTTCATGACTGTCTCCTTTAGGAAGGAGATCAGAAGTGCTATGATGGCATGTGGAGAGGCATGGAGAAAGCTGCTATCTTCTGCTCCATTTTGGCTTTCTTTTCTCATGTGATAAGACCTTAGAATGATGTGGTGGTTTAGCAGTTAAGACACCAACTGTGATGACCACAAGGCCATCAGATTGGCATTTCAAGGCCCAAGCACCATGTGACAGAGTGAGCTCCTGTTATTAGTCCCAGCTTCTCCCAACCTAGCAACTTGAAAGCATGTGAAAGTGAAAGTAGATAAAGAGATACCACTTTGGTGGGAAGGTAACCATGTTGATCATGGAGTTATCTTTAAAAGTGCTGGCTCCCTCGGCTTAGTGACAATGATGAGCATTGTCCCCTGTAGTCATAGACAACTTGACAATCATGTCAAAGGGGGAAACCTTTACCTTTTTTTAAGGCTCTTAGATATGACATAGTCAGAAGCCAAGGAGCCAAGGATAAAACATGGCTTGCAACCTATCTTATCCAGGGAGAGACAAGCCAGAGTTTCCAGTTCATATGTAATGATAAACCTGTTTGTTTGTTTTTAGCTGCCTTCTGCTTGTGTGAGGAACCGAGCAGGAACTATTGTGAACATGCTGCTTGAACATGTTCAGTTAGGTTGGTTATTTCTCAGAAGGTCTAAAAGTTATTTTTAAAAAAGTAGAACTGATTGTAAATTTGTCCAAGAAGCTGCTGGCTTTTGAGACAAAATGAGATCAGTTATGTATTCAATTAAAGAAAGAACATCTCCTCATCAATCATCATGCTTCATTCTTTTCAGCAGACATCATACCTTAGCTCCTGAAAATCTGATATTTGCCATATTCTTAAAGCCTTTTGCATAGGCAATCAGGCAAATTATTGAAAAGTTTGGGTTCACATATGAAAAATACAAACATAACATTGTACCGTTTATCTCCAGAGCTCAATCTTCACTACCAGAGCTGATAAAATAGTAATAACAGTTTGGCCATCCACTTTGGTTATACCAGTAATTGGTCTAAATCTGAATCTATGCCTAATGTTTCACTTGTCAGTTCACAATATCTTTGATGCCAGAAACTGTTATATATTTTAGAATATTTTTTCCTTGAAATATTACTCAAATTATGAAGTTGAACTTGCCTGGACTGTTGGCTGAAGTATCATTTGTCTTAGCTAGATGGGAATCACTCAGTTTATTTATTTGGGGTAAAATTTACATACTTCAGACAAAGGTTTAATTGTGGATGTACTATGTTATTTGAGGCATCTCACTGTATATTCCTCAAATGGATTTATATCACATTTAGGAAATATGTATGGGGGGCTGTAATCACCCTTTTTTAATGTAAGAAGATGCAACTGTCACTTTCCAAAGGTCACTCATGCAAATAATTGTTAAGAACAGTTTCATTCAGTTACCCTTCCTTGGCTGATTCTGGAATCAATTTGTTTGACATCTGGATTTCCTTAGTTTCTGTCCATCAGAGGAAGATGGGTGGCAGCAGATTGATAAGTAGCAGAGCAGTCCATGCCACACAGAAAGAGAAGTGGATGTCTTTGTCAAATGACACATCAATTGAGAGAACAATAGATTTCTTGGTCAATTTTCATTCAATTTCTTTTTTCTTTAGATTTTTATTCATTCTTTCCCCCTTTTATGGAAGTGAAGTGATTACTGCTTTAGTTTATCTGTGACTGGACTAGAATAAAAGATAGTAGCAGATACATGTTCATGCTCTTACTAACTTTGGTTTTATTTCCTTGTATCTGTACTTCTCAAAAATGTAAATGAAGTCCACACATATGTGGAAGGGGTGGGTTGGAGACAGTGTCTGAGAGAGTACAGGTTGCCAAGTGGACTTTACTAGTGTATGCCTTTATTTCTGAGAAGACCAGCCAGCCTCATATACAGTAGAACTACATTTAGAAATTCTTTGCTACAGTGCAAAATGCAAGCAAGTGTACATGGCATGATTTCATCCAAAAAACAGGACCAACAAGTTAGTAAAAAAGTGCCTGGATGAGACAAAGAGGGTGGAGGAAGTTCTACCTTCCTAACAAGATAGGTTCCAGCTCCATTTCCTGTCAAAGAAGAACTACACCTTTAGCATTGAAAGCAACATAATCTTGAATTTTTGAAGATTAACATGATTCATTTCGCAGAAGCTTTTATGAATTTCAGCCGATTTCATCAAATGCATGGAGTGTAGACTCAATTGAAATATACTTACACAATATATAATGGAGAAATGTAAGTGGAAAAGATACAGGTACTTAACAGTGTTTGCTTTAAAATCTTAGGAGGTTAAAATTACACCTAGCATAGCTGAGCAGATTAACACATGTGTAGTTTTTTCCAGTTTGTGGGAATTGTTTGTCTCACCAGCACTGCTTCCTTCTCCTCCCTCTCTGTTGCTTGTTCTCTTTCCTCATTTGCCTCCCTCCTCTTAAATTCCCTTCCATCTCCTTATTTTACCTTGTGCTGCCCACTCAACCCCAAAAGTTCTTTATGCTGTACTACAACAGACTGAAAGCAAGTAGCATATCTTAATCTCTTCTTCCCTGCCTGTCACTGCTTCTTCCAGTCCAGAGACAATCTCTTCCTCCTCACGTTCCCCACCCCCCAGCTAAGTATCCACTGTAGCATGTCCCCCATGATTTCCCCATCACGGCTACAAGGTCATCAGTCAGGGTGAGCAAGGCTGATTCAGTTCCAAAAGGGGGGCTGAAACAAAATTGAAATGGGGCTAAATATTAGGTGCCATCTAAAAGTGTTTGCAACTGTGCTGCCACTTTCAAGGACTCCCCCCCAAAAGGGTTGTTTGTAACTAGCTAGTAGTTGCCAAGGGAAATGGGGTACAAAGTGTCTTTCTTTAGGGGTGGGAACAACACTGTTTCTTTCAGAGCAGCAGACACCACTCCCACATGGCATTCACCACACCCCAGACTCACCTGGCTAAATAAATAGGCCAAGATATATGGAAGTACATAGCATAATTTAATAGGCAGCATATTACAGATTCCTTTATTTAAAATTAAATTATTTTAAAATTAAAATTATTTTAATCCATAGTTCAGGAAAATAATACATGACTGGTTGCTGCCTTTTGGTAGAACCCACAAGAAAATTCTGCAAAAGTTATGGGTGTGACTACTGTGAACTGGAACATTTTGTTCCAAAATTATTTTACTATGAGATGCAGAAACACAGTGAGAATAGCAACAATCCCTGATATTCAGTACATAAACTTTCACCTTGTGATGTTTTAACAGACTTGTCTGGCTGGTTGTAAAAAAGTTGTAAACCAGAAATGTATGAGTTGTTGCAACCATCTACAGGTAAATGAGCTTTAAACTTTTGATTCTGAGTTGAAAAATCCAAGCCTAAAATTAAGGTTGCCAAGTCAAGATTATCTGAGGCTTTGAGATTTCAGGGTCAGAACTTGAGTCATAGAGATAACCCCTTGTAATGTCCCAAGAGGCAGACTCTGTACAAGGGGCACCCCCTAGTGATGTAGTTAAACATGATACCTTATACATCCACTGCAGTTGCACAGAATATGCCATTCAAATTAAAAACCATGTCTAACAAGTGAGGAAAGCATACACTTTTAAAGCCAGTGCTCTTCCCTGAAATGCATAGCCATCCTACTGAGATCTGGTGAAGAGGAGCCAGGTCTTGAGATCTAGGAACCCTATGTATAGGAGCCATAGGAAGTTCAACTTTACATATGTTTTGCAAAGCAATGTTCCCAACATGAGATTCCACTCTCTTGCCCTGAGGAATAGAAAAGAGAGTGCAGACCTTGAGATCAAGGAACCCTAGGCACTATCCCATAGAACAGATGTGGACAACTTGCAGCCTTCCAGAAGTTGCTGGAGCATAACTCCCATCATCTTTTGCTGATAGGAATGGCAGCCCAACAACATCTGGAGGGCCAAAGGTCACATCTTTAGTGGCTCTTCCTGGTCTATTGACAGACTTCCAAACAGATGGACGAGTGTAAATATATAATGCACACATGTAGGCTGTTTTCTCATTGTAAGAATATTTATGTTACAGAATGACTCATAAATGTAGTACATAACCAAAATATGTTATTGAAAAATACTATCAGTGGAGATCAAATCAATATTTCATTCTTCAAGAGAGAGATGATGGAACTTGAATCTCTCTGGGTGAGCGATATGCCACCACTCTGTTGGAGGTTAAAGGGCTTCACTGACCCTTCTGACACCTTAGTGGACTTCATTTTCCTACCCTTTAAAAATCTTTTAGCTCCCAAAACATCCCAAAACCCTCTAGGGGGTGTTTTGCCATGGTCCTCTAGACCAGTGGTTCCCAACCTTTTTTCAGTTGTGTATCCCTTAGCAGCCTGTTTCCATAAATTATACCCTTCATGCTAGCAAAAGTATAATGACTATAATTTCCTGTTAACAAAGCCTAGGTTTGTATTAGTGTTTTTATGTGCTACATCATGCTGTTGGTTCATATTTAGTTTGTGGTCTCACAGCAGCTTCAGAAGTGGGGAGTAAAGATCCTTCTTGCTTCCCATTCTTAAAGCTTGATGGTTTTGCTTCAATGTGTATGCCAGATCCTCCTTGCTCCCCATTGCAAAACAGGAGGCTTTTGCACCAATGGGAACACAAGAGTCTCCAGCTTTGGGAAACGGGAGTAAAAATGTTCCTATTCCCCACATCCAAAGCTGGAGATACTTGTATGACCATCAACACAAAAGCCTTCAGCTTCAGGAATGGGGAGCAAGAAAGATCCTACTCCCTAATTCTGAAGCTGGAGACTCTGGTATGCCTTTGCAAGCCTCCAGCTTTGGGAAGAGAGTGTTGTGTAGACATTGAGATAACATCCTCAGGCTTCACAAGGGGAGTTGATGGCATTGAGTTTTTGGGTTCCCCACTCCCAAAGCCCCAGGCTGCCATGGACACATTCACACAACAAACGCCAACTTTGGTTCAGAGCAGAAGAATAGCTGAGATGTTGCAATGGCAAACTTGCAAGTGTGGGAGGGCCAACCGTAAATTGTTATAACTGACTTTACTAGATTCTGTCCAGAAATTTTGGAATATAGAGTGGGATAGAGCAACAACAACACATAGCAGTGAGCTGCATTTATTTTATTTAAAATATTTATACCTTGCCTTTCTTCCAGCAAGCCAAGATTGCTAACAAGGATAAAACAATAAAATGATAATTCTGATGAAGTTGCCACTGCTGCTGCTGCCGCCAGTGCTGCTGCCACCTGCCAGCAATGAGGAAGAAAAGTGCATGCACAGACAATTGGTGCCAAGCACCATGGAGAGCTGCCCTTCCCTACCCTCCTTTTCCTCCATCTTTTCTTCCTATCCTTTGCTCTGCCAATCAGCCCCATCAGCCTCACTCTATCTATTGTGTGTGTGTGTATGTGGGGGGGGGGGAGTGGGAAGGTGGGCTTGGAGGAAGAAGCCACTCAATTAATGGAACTGCATTGAGCCAGTACTTCATCCAACTCTCCCCTCCCCCCTAATAGTTGCATTGTCTAGACATATTTTACTTGCTTGTTTACAAGAATATTGTGGGGAACCTTGTCAAAGGGCCTACTGAAATCAAGATATGATACATTCACAGCACTCCCCTCAATCTACCAAGATTGTAACTCTGCCAAATAAAAAGATAAGGTTAGTCTGGCATGACTTGTCAAAAAGTCATGACTTGTCTGGCATGACTTTAAAGAAACAAATATGTTGACTTTTGGCAATTATGGCATTCCCTTCTAAATGATCAGACTCTCTGTTCAGTGATCTGCTCTAGAATCTTTCCTGGTATTGATGTTAGGCTAATTGGGTGGTAATTGTTTGGGTCCTCTTTTTTCTCCCTTTTGAAGATGGGGACAACATTCACTCTCCTCCAGTCTGTTGGACATCTCCTGTTCTCCAGGAATTCTCAGAGATTATTGCCAGTGGTTTTGAAATTACTTCTGCCAATTCTTTTTGAGTGTAGTTGATCTGGCCCTGGAGATTTGAATTCATTTAGAATAGCCAGGCATTCCTGTCACAAGGTGGAATCTCTTTTTCTGTAGTCTGTAGTCACCTCTTTGCCTATTCTGTATTGTATTTCCCCTACTGAATCATCTGCTCCATTTTCCTCAGGTTGAGCATTGTTTTCCTTTTGGAAAAGGAAAAGAAGGTAAAGCAGGTGTTATTGATTATTTTGGCATTAATTAAAAGTTTTGGAAACTGTAAACCGCCTAGATTGGTCCGCCACCGGGACGGTATATAAATTATTATTATTATTATTATTATTATTATTATTATTATTATTATTATTATATCCTTTAATGTTCTGCTGAGAACCTCTGAAGGAATCACTTCTCCACACCTCCAATGGATTTTGTGTGTATTTGGATACTCCTGGGGAACACAAAACAGCACTGGGGCCATATGTGTCCTATAGGGTGTACTTTGCCTACCCCTGCTGATTCTCAGTTTCAAGTGTATGGAAATAGAAGCTTCTGTCATTTTACAGTGAGTAAAAGATATTCATGATGTGCTTAGAGGTACTCTATTATTTCTCTTACAAATACTAAATAAATTTTGGTGAAACTTGAAGCTACTTAAATGTGCCTATGCCTCACCATTCTCACCTGTGAAATGGGACCAAACTAAATGGTATGTGCATCTATATGTACTGCAGTCACATGAAATAGAGGATGTGTATCTTTGCCTTTAAAAATTGTACAGATGGGGGAATTTGAGTACTGTATCTAGTATCACAAGCCACAGTTCATCAGTGTATCTCTTCTATCAAAAAAGGAACTTTCCCCAGTTCTGCTTTTTCTACATTTATTGAAGAATCATTTCTTCTTTACCTGTTTTTCTAATTGCAAACCATTTTTTTTTTACTTTCAGGGGCATGGGGAATATTCCTTTCTGCCACTTGAAGAGAAATGGCAATCCAGGGTATCAGCAAATCCAGTGGATCTACAGTGAGCAGAGCAAAGGCTAGAATTAGTTTTAACTTCCTCAGTTAAACAGTAATTTTATGTTCTTAGACCTCTCCCTGCCATGTACAAACCAAGCCCTCTATTATGTAATCTTTTCAAGAGGATCTGCATAAACACTGGCCTGTCCAAGAACAACAGCTCAAATCTCATCCTGAGTCTGCTCCAGGTTCATATCCCAGTGGACAAAAATATGGCCCAGGACAGGAAACATGTTGTTGAATTTCTTGACAAGATGCTGGTGGACAGTTCCAAGTTAGCCTCAGATGAGAAACTTTGTTCTTACAAAGGAGTTTTGTATCCAAGTACTCTTTGCCACCCAGAAACTTTACAAGCCCTTGAAACCTTTGAAGCCAGGAGAGATGATGTGATCATGGCAGGATATCCTAAAAGCGGTGAGTATCACTCTTGCCCATCCTAAGAAAAAGTGTCCTATGAAATCTGTGTAGATGTAAAATCTTTTGCATAAATTGCTAGAAGTGGAGGAAAGTGCAATCATATTTTCACAAGCAGTTTTCTCTGCCCAGGGGACAACAAAGATGGAGACAGATAGACATATTCTCTGGTGTGTGACTTTCTGTTTTTTCAGACCTGCTTCCTTGAGTATAGAATTATGCTCTCAGGCCTCTGACTTTTCTGTCACTCACACTCCCTCTTCTACAGTTTTCGTCTTAGGCATGCACCACAGAAAGAGGAGCTGGTCCCTTATTTATCAAACATATAATCCTTTTAATAAATATTTTCTAACAGGAGCAAATATGCTAAGTGCCTTGGATCCTAACTTCTTGGGTCTTAAATCATGGAAAGATAACACTCGATTAGGCTGAACAAGGTCCCCTTTTTCCATCTGGAGTCCAGTTCAATGGTTTGGAAAATGCTCTGATTCAATTCAGACTATTTTCGACCCAGTCCAACCCATTTCAGCTGAGATAGGGAAATTTGAATCTTTATAGCTCTCATTGCATTGCACTGCAAAATCCAAACCGCTATAACTTTTCAACTGTTTTAGACAAGTGCTTGAAATCTGAAGATATGGCAGTAGATAGCCCAAGTCAAACTGGAGACAAGTAGCTTCGGCAGTTTACATACTAGCCACCCTTAAATATGTTTTCCTTTCAAAATGAAATACATTTTAAAAGCATGGCTAGTTGACTGCTCACTCCTTCCAGTTCATGCTGGTTTTTTTTTTTTTTTTTGTACTATAAAATCTATGATATGATCAATGGTGTCACTAGAGGGTGCAGGGGGGTTCGGATCACACCAGGTGACACTCCTAGGGGGAGGTGACACCACTCCTCCCCAAATGTCTCTTCTGCAGCCCAGCTGTGGAAGCCAGGACCCAGGTGAGGTGCCATTCAGTCTGCAGAAAAAAGATAGCCTGGACTCTCTCCCTTCTCTCTCCACTGAGCCTTGAAGCAGGGAGGGGCGAGACAGGGGACGTTATCACACGGGGTCTAAAGCAGCCCCATCCCTGCACCATCGCTGCATCATTCCGGATCCTTTGCCAAAGTTATCAGACGACGTCGCAGCAAACCCCGCCCATCCCTGCATCATCCCTCCACCATCGCTGCATCACAGGCTCACCTGGGAAGGACAGTCAGCAACCATTTTCACAACTGGCCAGTTTCTTTCTTTTTTAAATAGTCTTTATTAAATTTTCCATAAAATACAACAATTAAAATTTGTTGTATTTTATGGAAAACAAATAAATAAATAAAAGGGCAGAAGGAATTGATCCAGTAAAAGAGGCAGCAGGAGTAGCCACTCATTTGCAGAAGATAAAAAGAGCTGCACCCCTTTTTTTTCCTTTGTTGCTTTTTATACTGTGACAGATTTTCAGAGGGAACCCTAATTGAAAGACTTGGCCCCTTGAGTACTTTTGGAGGAATGACCTTGCATGTGATGTAAAAGACCCTTTGGTGGAGATTGGGTAATTTTGTTTTTTTTGTTTGTTTGTTTCTTGAATTGTTTGGTTAAGTATGGTTTAAATATATTATTTTTCAAAGAAATAGCTATGTTAGTCTGTCACAGCATAAAAAGAAAAAAAAAAACAAAGGGGGGGAATTTTGCTGCTCTTTTTACAACCACTATTTTACCTTGTGCTTTCATGAATATAAATCCATTTCTTCAGATGCCCTAAATTTGATTGATATCCAGTGCAATTAAAATAGATCAATTAGTCTTTAAAGTGCTGCTTGATTCTTCTCACTCACTTTTGTCCTAAAATATATTGTTTGTTCTCTTGTAAAACAACTGATATTCTGGAAGGGGCTGAAACCCAATTTACACTAGAAAGGTAGTCTTATAAATTAATGGATGTCATTTCTTTCTTATGCACATTGGAGTAACTAGCTGCTTCATCATGATGAGCTAGCATAATTCGATCTATATAAATAAAGAATATGCAACTGCTATTTAAACAAAGCAATTAATATGAGGGATTATAATATTAAGCAAGATCTCATGAGCAACATCTAATGTGAAATACCTTATTTACTCCAGGTGTCTTTATACCAACTATTATGGATGTAATTAATGTGTCCAGTAGAAATGTGCAGTACAGAAGGGTTTATACGCATACGAGGAGCAGATCTTTGAAAAACAAATCGAAAGCTTGGATTTCTAAATATGCATTTGTGTTTCCTTGGAGTTTTTTAAGCTAAAGATTAAGGTCCAAAAGATACTGCAGAAATCCAATTTGAGACTGCTTTAACTGCCCTGGCTCAATGCTGGGGAATTCTGGGAACTGTAGTTTTGTGAGACATTTAGCCTTCTCTGACAGAGAGCTCTGGTGCCACAATAAACTACAATACCCAGGATTCCCTATCACTGAGCCAGGGTAGTTGATACGGCTTCAAACTGGATTAATTATGCAGTGTGTTTTGGACCTTAATCTTTAGCTTAAAAAACTCCAATGAAACACAAATGCAGATTTCCTGCATTAGTGGGGAAGGGGATGAAGTAGGTGACCATTGACTGAGGTCTCCTCTAATTCTATAATTTGTCTGAGCAGGGTACTAACAGAGAGCTCTAGTGGAGATTTGGGAGTAATGTCCTTAAAATCCCCTTTATACAAGTTTCCAGAGGAGCTGGAAGAACAAGGTTGCTACATGTGCCAGACTCAAGGATATACTTCACACATTTCTTATACCTTTTAGGTATTCACTGGCTTGGACAAATCTTAAATAACTTATCCATCACAGCTGCAAAATATACAAAAGAGGAAATGAAACACAAATACAAAATGGAGAAAGGGAATAATCCAATACTGAGTAGTAGACCTCCACCAATTTCAAGGTCATTCTGTCTTTCCCACCAGTCTTACCTTGTTTAGAAGGGTCCTCCAGACAGGTTCTTTCAGTGGTGTGTGAGTACAGATGGCCATGCAGGGGAGAAGGAGATTGAAAATTTCCTCCTTTAATTTTTTTATTTCAAGATGACAGACGGAATCATTTCTGCAAAAGAATCCTTATCTTTTGGTTGCACAATGTCTTATTTTATAAATATAAATGTTATTTGGTTACATGACTTATTAAGACTAAACTGAACAAGAGGAAAGTCCTGTAGTTCAAACCTCATTTAATGCATTTCTCCTTAATAAATATCAGGCTGCAGGACCCCTGATTTGCATCAAGAATGTGATGTGGCAGCAAAGGTATCTAATGTGGCCCCCCCAGCATGGTCCTTGGAATCTCCCTTCCACACACACCACAAAGGCATTTGAAGTGTTTTTTTTTTTAATTTATATATTTCCAATTGTTCTTAATGTTTTAAATTGTTCTAAATGGTTTAAATTGTTCTTAATTTACTTCTTAACTATTTAAAGATAGTGTAATTATATTTTAACATTTTAAAAATTTTATATGTTTTTATCTACCGGTATGTCTGTTCTAATTTTTGTGTGCTGTCTTGTGTTTCTGTTATAGAGGAAAATATGAAAACATTGGTGGTGGAAAACATTATCATGAGCATCTGCTGTTTGAAGCAGTGTCAATAGCAAATTTTCTTCTGCTGCAAATAGCAGGCATGTATGTGTATGTGTGAGGGATTCCTTATACCACTGTCCTGATCCGCCTCATGGCACCCCATGCAAATAATTTGTTAGAGAAAACTGGGATTTTATCTGTTTGTCTCACATTGTATATGTTTAAGTGATGAAAATATTCATTGTTCAAATGAACTTGTTTATGGGTGTAGACTGCCTTGGAAAGTGATGGACTCTCCTTTGACAGGTTTTTTAGAAGAGGCTGGATGATCACCTAACAGCAGATTTCCTGCAATAGTGGGGAAGGGGATGAAGTAGGTGATCATTGACTGAGGTCTCCTATAATTCTATAATTTGTCTAAGCAGCATACTAACAGAGAGCTCCAGAGGAGATTTGGGGGTAATGTCCTTAAAATCCCCTTTATAAAAGTTTCCAGAGGAGCTGGAAGAACAAGGTTGCTACATGTGCCAGACTCAAGCATTTATACCACACATATCTCATATCTTTCAGGTACTCACTGGCTTGGAGAAATCTTAAATAACTTATCCATCACAGCTGCAAAATATACAAAAGAGGAAATGAAAAAGAGAACTGATCTTGAGAAGGAACTGACAATTACTCCACGCCTTGAATTTGGTGATCCAGGCAAATTCAAGGTCAGAATGGTCCACAGATCTGTTATATTAGCTATTAATTAATCTGCAAAGGGTCAAAGACAGGGGTAGGCAACCTTTCCCTTTTAAGGGCCGAGGGACTTCAGCTCCCAGAATCCCAGGAGCTATTGGCCAACATGGGACTATTGGCCAACATGGCTGAGGCTTCTGGGAGCTGAAGTCCCTCGGCCCTTAAAGGGGAAAGGTTGCCTACCCCTGGTCAAAGATTAATAAAACCATGTGCTCACAGTTTAGGTGAAAATATATATAATATCTCCAATATGAATTAAGTAGATCTTTTTTTACATAAACATATTAAAATCTTTGTAGAAACCAGTTTTGTTTGACTTTAAATTTGCTTATCAGGTAACAGCACACACACACAAAATCATCTAAATAATTCCATTTAGTTAATGTTTTAAATTGTTCTAAATTGTTTAAATTGTTCTTAATTTAATTCTTAACTATTTAATGATAGTGTAATTATTTTCAAATCAATTTTCAAATCAATTTAAATTCATATGGAACAAACTATCATTTAAAAAAAAAAAGCAATGCTATCCTATTCTAAATTTGCTACTTAATTCAAAAGTGTATTTGGGATGGTTTTTTGGGGGATGGGGAAGAAACTGTTTCATGTAATTTCAGGGTAAAGTGATGTGCAACCCTACTGTGCTATCAGCTCTGGCTGTTAACATACAGTGTTCCTAGATGACACTATAGCATGAAGGTAGTTAATAAATTGTTGAATACATGTGCAACAATCAGTTAAAGTCACTATATGGTGATGTTCCATATAGCTTAGCTCTTTTTGTTTCTTTGGCTTTGGTATTCAGTCTCAGTCACAAATATAGTTAAAAACATAAGAAAATGCCAAAGACGTGCTGAGCTTAACATTCTGTTCTAACAGCCATTAACTAAATGCTTATGAAAAGGCCACATGAAGGCAAGAAATTCTCCCATTAATGCTCACCAACAACTGTTATCATCTGAGAGGCATAGTGACTTAAATCTTGGAAGTAATATATAGCTGGCATGATCAGTAGCTGTTGACAGCAGCTGTTTATGCAGCTATTTTGCAATAATGATTATATTATTCATTTAACCTAATTTGTAAAATGAACAACTCAACGACAACAGAGAGAAATTCCCATTCTGTTGAATATGATTTGAATAGCTGTAATTTCATAAATGTGGGTAGTCATATTTAGGGGTGTCATTGGGGTGGGGTTGGGGGTTGGGATTGATGCAAACTACCCATGGGTGTTTGGCCCATTGTGGGAGCAGGCTATGCAGACAGTAGAGGTTCCACCCAATTTGGGAAAACCTGGAAGGGTCCTAGTTTTTTTCTCTGTCTGCTCAGCACCATAGAGGAAAGGTGCCTTTTAACAGCTGAGCAAGTTACTAATTAAATAAACATTCTGCAGATCCCCTGCATAAAAAATGCTTCCGCCACATGTGGTTTTTATACAATGGAATTGAAAAGATTGACATTTATTAACCTCAATTTTGACATTAGTTCTTTTTGTTCCTTTATTAAAGAGGATGGAAAAACTACCTTCAAGAAGGATTATACTCACTCACCTCACTCCCAATATACTGCCTAAATCTATCTTCAGAAATAAAGCCAAGGTGAGTGTACACATCTTATATACTTCTTAGGGTATGTACACTTCGTAGGATGCAGTTCTGCATAACCATGCTATAAATTGGCACACACCTCATCAACCTTGGGGTTCTTTGTGAGAGAAAAAAGTTGAGTAGATTCTAATATTCAGCATAACAATATAAATGTCAATTCAAAGTTGCTTTCATATTTGATAGGTATGGGTTGCCTCATGCAGGATGGCTCTACTGTGATTAGCAAAATGAGGTTTCAGAGAACTGTTCTCAGTTGTATTTTCAAGATGACTCCTCTCTACCCCTTCCTTGAGGTACATAACACAAATTCATCAACAATTTTACTGTTGATTAAAGTGTTGCTAACCTGATTGCCTACTGTATACTTGTATTAAGAATCAGATTTTGTTGGTCTGCCTAGTTGGTCACCTGGAAACAATCCTTATTTTCTAGAGCCAAGTGGGAAACAGGCTATTTGCAAACCTGGCATAGTGTCACATCAGGTAATGTTTGTTCTTCCTAGCAGAGAAAAATTGACACACCCTGCTGTGCTAACAATAAGGTTTTGTGATAGCATCCTATGCAATCATTCTTACATACTGGCTAACCTAGAAGGGAACAAAGTTGGATATCACTTTAGCAGAGCATCATGCTACTTACTGTATGGCTTGAAATGTATATGCAAATAATGAAAGGAGAGTATTTGTACTGTTACATCTTCACAGTACTGTGGAATGTTTTTATATTTACTGAGGCTTTTTTGGGTAATGGGTTGCATTGTCAAAGAATTTTGAACTTTTGCAAAAAGCTTGTATTTCAAAACGAACAATAAAAATTCATTATCTATTAGAAGATATTACAGTTTTAGCTATGTAGGAATGTGTATTTGATGTATATTTTCAACAAAACTTAGTTTTACAAATGTATATTAGTTTACTTTAGCCCATATATATAACATGTTCATATCATCCTTCCCTTTCTAACTATCTGTCTGTCTTGTTTAGCTCTGAGTGTACAGTGTTACAGTATGAATTTTTTTACATTATTTCTTTATGTTTCAGGTACTGGTACTGATTCGAAATCCAAAGGACACACTGGTATCTTTTTTTCATTTTAACAACAATACACCTGCCTTTCCTAAAAGAACATGGGATGCTTATTTCACAGATTTTATGAATGGGAAAGGTATCACTTATATGTTGCAACTTTTGTTAATAGAATGACACCATCATATTTGTATAATTCAGGAGGAATCATGACACCATCATATTTGTATAATTCAGGAGGAATCAGAATTCAGCACCACTTTTGGGTACATAGTGGTAAAAGTAGCCAGGTTTGTTTGATTAACTCCTTCTTTTCATAAACACTTAAACCAGCTGCATCCTTTCACAGATGCAAGAAAATTAAGGTGACCTGAATACTGTAATATGTTTTATCAGACTTGAATACTGTAATATATTTTACTTGGGTGCCCTTGATAATGCTCTAACTGATTCAGAATCTAGCAACATGACTTATATTGGATGTTAACTATTGGAAACATGTAATCTTAATCTTTTACTAGCCTGGCTACTTGTTAGTTTGTTTCTGGGTTTTATATGGATCAGCTACCAGTGGGTCAAGTTAAATCAGATGAGCAATTTTATTAATAAATGAGAGATGCTTGATCCCCTTTTAAAATCTTTTTCAGATTTGTCATCTTTGCTCAAACTGTGAAGAAGAGGATCAAATTGAATTGGGGCCCTATCTCAAATTATGATATGAGGGGCCCTATCTCAAATATATCTGAGCTCCAGAGCTTGGAAATAGTTTAGTACAAGGAGTTTAGTTAATTTTTAGAATAATGTGTGTATTATGGCAATGAGTGATGCATATTGGAACAATGGTCCTTTAAACTGTTATAAAAATATTTTGAGTGGCTGGAATTGCTGAGTCAGATCACTTGGCATGATGCAAAATCTTTCTGCAGAGATTGCATCATGCTGAGTAACATTAGGTGATGACCCTTAGCCAAACTCTGTATATAAGTGCACTGAGACTCAGGGGCAAAACACATTACCCCAAAGGAGTGGCTCTGTGCCACTGCTTTGCATTCTGGATCGGGGTCGTGGCAATCTCATGTTGTGGCCCCAATCTGGCAAAATGCTGCTCCTTTTAGGAATGGAAAAAACCTGCCCTTGCTGCCGTGGCAGCATATTTCGGCACTCCTTTTTGTTGTAGCATGTAGTTGCTACGCTGCCGGAGTGCTGCAACACTGCCTGACATCTGGTTGGGTGTATAGCAGTGTCAACATATTTTATTTTCATATAATTAACAAACATCCAATAAAACAAACATACAAACAAAACAAACCAACATATTTATACATCACATGTCTTCCTCATCTATTTTACATTCAAAACTCCTTATCTTCTCTATACCTTCTTTACCTCCTCCTTTCCTCACCTTCTCATCTCCTTCTGGTTGGGTGTATAATAATTGAACAAACTACTGTTTGAAAGCAATATTATAGGTTCTGTCTGATCCTCTCATACTTAAGCAACATTAGCTCAGATATGTGTGTAAGAAGACAGTTAATTTATCAGTTCCCATTACAAAAATTGTCTCATTCATTGAAATATTGGCCCATTTCTCTCTTTAATCATTTTGCTTTCATTCAAATGAATTAATTGCTGAGTTGTTACATTTCTAGGATGGTATTAACAATTTGGAAATTGTTTTAAAAAATAAATTGTAGTGGCAGTACCATCTTCTTAGGTGCAAGAGACACTCTCTCATTAACTTTTCATAACTCATTTTAAATTGAGAAGACATTTCCAGAATTACAATTCCAAGCTATATCTTTTTCATATTTGGGTGGGAAATATGCCAGTATTTCCATATTTCATGATAGATGCATATGGGGGATGTCACAAAGAGAAGCTATTGTTCATTATGTATTCTTCTCTGCCTTGGACCAGGAAAATATTTCTTATACTCTGTTGGAGGAAATGTCTGATAGATCACTGAATGAGCAAATGTATAAATTACTTGCAGATATGGGTCCTAATGTAAACAGTTCAATAGCTCTTTTCACTGTGCTTTCCACAAAGATTAGAGGAAAGGTCTTCAATGCTGTTGCTGGAAGCTGTGCACATGATAATTTAGTTTGATTAATTGTATTATCTTTTTAATCTTTTTTTAATTACAGTTTCTAATCCAGAGTAAGAATCCATAGTTATACAATCGCCCCTCCATTCTCATGGACTTGAAGTCTGTGGGTTTTGCATATTCATGGGGGGTGACCTCTGTTAAAATCAATGGGGCATGTATCATATAAGCCTATGGGGCTTGAATATTTGCAAATCTCCATTTTCCAGACCCCCCGCGAAAATAGAGGGCTGAATGTATGACTGACTGACAGTTAGGGTAAGATAGAGGGCTGAATGTATGACAGACTGACATTTATTAAATGGGAGTAAATGTTAATGTCTGCTTGAGAGACATTGTTGCAAAAACTTTCAAGAATATGAAAATGTCAGGATTTAGAGTGATGGTATCATGCAGTTCACTTTTTCTCTCTCCAGTGAGCTGGGGATTCTACTTTGACTTTGTGAAAGAATGGGACAAGCATATTGATGATGAAAATGTCACAGCTGTAAGTTATGAAGACCTAAAGGAGGTGAGGTTAGTACTGGCTCCGGAGTATGACAGTTAGATGTAGTTTCTTTCTAAACAACTGCAGAAGTAATGAATGTGCAAGCATTCTTTATAAATGAATTTAATATATAAAGAATATCATTCTAAAATGCCTATCCCTTTCCATCAAGGTCAAGGATGAAAATGGATTGCATGTTTTCCAAGAATTTTGCTGTCCAAAAAAAGAAAGAAAGAAAAGAATGACACAATATATTGTTAACTTATTTGTTTTTGTTTGTTAAATATCACTGTTAGTGTTCTTAATACTTACCTTTCGAAATATTTTTTTAAAAGAGAATGCAACTCAACTGCTCTATACATTTGTATCTTCCTCTTACTTGGCAATTGGGCCAAGTAAGTGGTTTCTTTAAAGATGTCATGGGCAAGGATGGGATTATAAGGCTGGGATTCCTCTGGGAGGAAATTTTTAGAGCCAAAAAGGGCACGGTTATCTGCAACCTCCCAGAGGGCCTTTACTGTATTCGCCCCCAGACTCTGGAATGACCTGCCAGACGAGATCTGTCAGTTAACATCCTTGGACAGTTTTAAAAAGGCTGTCAAGACGGATCTCTTCTGGCAGGCCTTTCCAGATTAAATAGCTGGTCTCGGGTTGTCCTTATAATTTGGATATTATATAGCTCCTGGCTCCCTCACGATGTAAACCGAAACATCGCATTGGGTTTCTAATTGATTTATTGTTTTATTGTTCAATTGTAATTGATATATTGATTTTATTCTGTAATTATTTAATACTGTTTTAAGGGTGGGAAGGACATATTTTGTATTGAATTTTATGCTGTTAACCACCCAGATTGGGAAACCATTGGGCGGTATACAAATAAATTTTATTATTATTATTATTATTATTATTATTATTATTATTATTATTATTATTATTATAAGCATATTTTGTTTGTGGCTACTGAAATTCCTTAGAGACCTCTGAAGCTCCCAGACTCCCATTTGAAAAAAGGCTAAAAACTGTAAAGAAACATACACAAAAAACTGAAACTGCTCCCAAAACTATTGATCCCCCCAAACTATGAAATCCAATTGTATTTCAGCCAGTTTATGGAACCAGAAGTGATACAGTAGCACTTCCAGCTATGTGGCCAATGGGGGAGGGGCATCAGCAGGTGAAAAATTACCTCCACAGTACATCTTGGTCTAGTAGCTATAGCATAAAGGAATGTGTAGGCCATTCAACTCCTATAGCAGTTCATAGCTACGAGAACCCTGGGTTGAACACAGGTGAAAAACTTTTCATTTGTGAGTTTTCTGTCTTCATCCTCAGTGTAAATTTTATTTAACAGAAGTAGTTTTGTTATGTAAATGCACCATCATTGAAAAATTCTTAACATGTAAATTGCTATCTTCTCTGTGTAAAAATCCAGAATCCAAACTTAGGAGTGAAAAGAATAGCCAAATTTCTTGGGTTTTCCCTGACTGAAGAAGAGATTCAAAGTGTTGTAGAAAAGAGCAGCTTCAAAACTATGAAAGACAGTGGACAAGAAACCCTTGGGGCATTTGGAGACATTATTTTCCGCAAAGGTAACTTTTTATACTGCGGGAGGGGGGGGGGGAAGCAGGGACAGAAGATTCACTAATACTGTTCTGCCCAAGTGTAGGTTACTGTTTGACTCTTCTACTTGTCAGACTGTTTTGATGTTTAAGGTTACCTTATTTTACGGATCCTCAAGAGATTAGCAAGGACTATATTTCAATTCACACCAGTGGCTTCACATCACTATTCCTAGTTTCTGAAGTATAGTTAAAAATAAACAAATACACAGAAAATCTGTATTTGAACATCTTTAGCTCAGAAATTGTTGAGAATTAAAATGGTGAAAAAAGTCCATTTCATTTCTGTTTAAATCTGAGTGGTTTGGAACCACTGTTTTTCATTTCCCACAATTCTGATCTGCTACCGCTCATTGTCAGGTCTCACCGAAGTAGTGATTACCAATGAGTAATCATATTATAGGAGGGCATCACAGACATAAAAGTATGGCCACTAGAAGGAATTTGGCCAAGAAGTCCTCAAACCTGGAGCTAGCCTTGTTTTCACTTTCCCCCTTCTCTCCTTTTCAGCAGTGGATGTTTAGGATTTGTTTAAAGGTTGCCAGATTGCAATAACCTCCCAAAAATCATTTGGAAATGAGTCCTATAAGCAAGAGTTGAAAAACAGGTGGAATAAGAATAAATGCATGTCCCTCTTTGCAAAATTAGTTATTAATTTGTGGTTAATTTGTATGATTTATGAAATCTAATTAGCGGTTAATAGAATGTAACTTATACATTCCCTAATCAGTTTTATGAAATGCCTATGTACAGAGGTGGCTGTTGATGCAGATGTTTTGGTGTGAGAAATCCACCCTCTTTTTAATGATATCCTTCAGTTTTAATGGTTGCATTCCCATAACTACTCCAGGTTGTATAGGAGGTATCCTGTGCTGGACCCTATACCTAACATAGGTTCAGCACTTGGACAGCTCCTGTAAAAGTGGAGCAGCTGTGAAGGTGCTGAAGACTGCCATTAAAACTGGAGTTGGCTTAATCGTACAGCAATAATGAAGCCACCAGTCACTTCTACCTATCTGATGATCAAATAAAGATCTACCTATCTGATGATCAAATTAAGACTGATCTCTGTTTGGGAAAGAAAGGAGGAAGAGGAAGAGGATAGTGGGATTTTCTTAGGCCTGTAGTCCTCAACAAAACTGAAAAGGGAGAGATCCCACTTTCCAATATATCTCACCACTCATTATATCTGTTGTTTAAATACTTGCAGGGGCTGTTGGTGACTGGAAAACCTTGTTCTCAGAATCCCAGAGCAAAGAAATGGATAGAAAATTTGAAGAATATTTAGTTGGCACTAAATTAGGAGGACAGATAAAGTATGACATATACTGCAAGATGTGAGGAGGCAGCCTCCATCTCCCTCACATTGAAAACCTGTCTATCTGCTGAACTGCCTCTTGAATTATGCTTTGTATTGCTCCTTTGTGTATCTTCAAACTGAGTTAATTTGATATAGTTTCCTGAGTCATTCTGTCTTGACACATAACTGTATATGCATGTAGGAAAGATGGAATAATGCTATTTTATAGATTACATTTTATGTAAAATATATTATCACATATTATCAGAAATGGTTATAATTTATGCTGGTGAGGATGTGGCAACTTCATGACATATTTGCATATGTGATACCCATTTCCTGTGTGTTATATTCACTTGGTTAAAAGTCCAGAAGAAAATCAGAGAAACTATGGGTTAACAGGTAATGACAAACTCTTCCTTAGCTTTCCTAAATATCTTCCCAAAAGCAAGATCTAACATCTTAAACCATGACCAAGTAACTTTCTTTCTTCTTGCAGTATGACTGGAAATTGCTAAAATTGAATTGGACAAATACTGGAGCCTGGAGGCTACGTTGCCCCATCCATTTTCTATTATATTTTTTGTGCAAAACAATAAAGTGTAATAAGTCTCAAATTGTAAATAGACTTCAAAAACTGTGCAGGTTTCAAAGATTTTCTCACAGTAAGAGGAAAATGGATAAAATCCATCATGGATCCCTTCAAGAAGAATATTACTGTACAATTACATTCCTATACATACTACCTCAGTTGAACTATCCATGCCAAAATGCAGTGGAAGAAACTAAAAGGAAAGTGGTGAAATAGTATTGCCATTGCTGAACTGATCTCTCTCCAACAGAAGTGGGCAACTGTGACCCTCCAGAAGTTGTTGGACTGCAACTTCCAGCATCCTTCAGCATTGGTTTTACTGACTATGCTGATAGGATTTGCAATTTAGCAATATCTGGAGGACCACTGTTGTCTACTCTTGTACTCCAACAACAGGAACAGTTGCCCAATCCTTTCTGCCAGTATGTCACTTCAAGGAAACCAGGTTCTCTGGTGTGTCATCTACAGTCCCATTTAGCATGACCTTCCAAGTGCTAATGCTCTTTAAGAATAGATTTTCTTTTACTATATCATCCATTTCACAGAGAGAGGGAGTGAGAGAGGGAGAGAGAAATTTATTCTTGTGGTCTCAAAATAATTCTCAGACTAAATTGTACCTGATCAGTCTTATTGTAATTACAACATAGCTTGGCACAGTTTGGTGCAGAAAGAAATGTTCCAGGTTGCCAGTTGCCTGGGGAGCTAAAGTTGGCAAGAGACTAATAGACCAACAGGGGAGAAAAGTGGCCTTGTGGTATGAAAAGCAGCATGTATATATTGGCTAGTATAAATGTGTCATAACTATCTGTGTTCTTTATTGGAGCTGTAGATAGAGGAGGGGGAATTCCCTGAGCACTAGCTGCTCCTTTCTAGTAATTTTGTGTTTTTAGGGGTGGGGTGGGGGTGGAAACTGACCTCCCAAGGATTCTTTGTTATAAAACAAGCCACCCACATAGAATATTTTTGGCAAATGTTTCAAAAATCTGGACATATTCAGACAGCTGCTTTTCATTTCACATTTGCTGTTATCCAAGGCTTCGGTGTGCAAAATGGTTGCAGGGTAAATCTCAATTATTCAGCCGAGATTTAATTACTTTAAATTTTTCTTCAGCTCATGAGCAGATTTTAAGCAGTATCAGCAGGGCTAGGTGCCTCACTTGAATCCCTGTATAGATTCCCAAGCCTTCAAATGACTCAAAGCCATTTGTGTGTCAGAAAAGGAATTCCTTAGGCCAGGGAATTCCTTAGGCCAGGGAATTCCTTAGGCCAGGGAAACAGGGGGGAGCACAGGTACATTCAACCTTCAATTTTTACATGTAAGTTCACAAGCCTGTCTGCAATCATAGAAGCAGGCCAGTGGAGGTTCCCAGTGGGAACATAGTTCACCTTTTAATACATTTTTGTGTTCAGTTGGTACATTTCAGCAGTAGAATCTGATCCTGTCCACTTTTAAACACAACAGACAAGGTGCTGTCCTGATTCCAGGTGATCTAGGAACCAAGCTAAGATTGTTCTGGAATTTACAAAAATTCTTTTTCAGATACTGTTGTTGTTTGCCATTATATCTATATCACCTTACAATGGCCCAGGACTTTATGACACAAGCCTAAAAAGCAGAATTTTAACAGGATAAAAGGGTATATGGACAGCACTTACCACATATTATTGTGTTCATCCTGCTTCTGTCTTGTATTCCATTTCTTACTGTAGTGCATCATTTCATTGAAGGACAAAACCCATCAATAGCACTAAATGCTGCTATTATGGGGCAGCTGCACTGGTGTGAAAAGTCTCTTCATTTCAATTCCAGTGTTACAGCAGTCACTTGGGAGGATGGGACCTGAGTCTCCCTCTCTCTCTCCCCCCCCCCATTTCAAAGTAGGCTAGGCCCATGCCTGTTGAGTTTTTAATTTTTTTAGATTTGTTTTGTTTGTGTACATACAGCAAAATGATTAAAAAATATTTTAATTGTTTTTGTCATAATTACACAAACACTGCAAAACAAAAATAAATAAACCAACAAGCTAGCCTGCTTTGAAATACTGAGTAGGAGGGAGAAAGAAGGGGAAAATCAGGCCCTCTCATGGCACTGACTGCTCAGGTAATGCCAGAACTGCAGTAGTGGTGGTGGTGGTTTCAAAGCAGTGCAGTCATGCAAAAGAAGAGAGGCATGATAAGAAATGTTTTCAAAGTAGTATCTTCCTATTTCCTTTCATAATGCAATTGCCATGAGACAAGAAGCTGCTTTAATGATGTCCCAATCAATGGAGACATCCGAAAGACACTGCTGCTAACAGCCCTGTTCAGGTCTTGCAAACTCACCACCATGGCTTCTTAGACTGAGTCAATTCACCTGGAATGTGGTTCTCTTGTTTTCTTACCACCTCCCACTTTAGACAACAATATCATCTTTTCCAATGAGTCATGTTGTCTCATGTTGAGACCAAGGTATGAAAACCTCCCAGAATCCCCTAATCAATGGAACCATTCTGGCTGGGGAATTCAGCTATAGCTCCCAGTCAATGTGGTCATTTGCCATGTTGGCTGGAGAATTCTGGGAAGTGCAATCAATAAAAGTAACTTTTCCAAGCTCTGTATTACTGCATGTGGTACATGTCACAATAACACAACCTAGTAAAAATAAATAAATCACCCAAAGGATGTAAAGGATGATTCATTCTTTCCCAACCAGCCAGGGCCCACCCATGCCAATGTTTTGCTTGAGGCACAGGACAAAATGATTATGGGCAGGTGAATCATGCTTTGTTAGTAGCAGTTGGTCAGCATCTTTCACTGCCTGGCATGCAGCTTACCTTACAGGATGAAGGGCAAGCCACTTGATGCACATAAAGCTCTTTGTCTTCCAGCATCTCACTGACACTTTCCACGAATGGCAGGGTTGGTCCTATAGCCCACTTTTTTTTTTTATATATATCTTCTTTTTCTACTGTCATTTCCCCCTCAGCATGATCCTTAACTTCAGTTTACCAGAGAGTTCATAAAAATTATTTTATTGGGCTATTTCTCTCAGAATGGCTTATAATTAGGGATTCTGGAATTAATAGTGGTGGTCCAAAAAAGTAATTTTCCCTAGCACCAGCTGCTAACTACTAACAACACCATTCTTAAAAGAAGTCATAATAATACTAATGTCACCCCTCTATATCCACAAATTCTGCATCAATGGATCCAACCATCCACGGCTTGATTTTTTTTTTAAAAAAAAAAATTAAATCCAAAAAAAGCAGACCTTGATTTTGCCATTTTATATAAGGGACACCATTTTACTACCTCATTGTATATAATAGGACTTGATCATCCACAGATTTTGGAATCCATGGGGGGGGGGATGTCCCAGAACCAAATCCCAGCAATCACGAAGAACCCATTGTATTAATCCAGATTATGTTTGTCTTTTGAAAGTGTCAGTATCAGATGTGCTTTTGCTGCTCCATAGTTATTTCCATTCAACTTTTAAATCTCTGTATTTATGACAACCATGGTGGCTGGGGAATTCTGGAAATTTCAGTCTTTGGTTTATAAAGAAAATAAAGAGCAGCTAATGAAGATCTTCCCACTTCCATGCCATTCATCACTATCATTCCTCCCTTCCTTAACTTTCATTGCTCCCTCTGTTGCTCCAGTGCTAGAAATGTGGCAGTCAAAGGAAAATTTGGGTTGGAAGAATTCTTATTTAGGGAGCAGTGCCTTCATTTCACACACACCCCACTTCCCACTATACATTTGCAGTAGAGATACTGCTAACATTACTTTCTCTCAAGCCCAGCTCCAACACTTTAATTAAAAATATATATAGGCCACCCTTCATCAGAATTCACAAACACCAAATATTAACAATAAAATTAAAGTATTCCTGTAAAACAATGGTAGCAATGGGTTTGAAAAAAAAACTAGCAACAGATAAAAAGGCCTTGAAAAATATTACCCCAAAAAGCTGTTTTTAAAGCACTGTAAAGGTAAAGATATTCCCTGTTGAACAAGGTTGTCAAGTTGTGTCCAACCGTAGGGAATGGTGCTCGTTTCCATTACTAACCTGAAGAGCCAGCGTTGTCAGAGTACTCTGTGATAATGTGGCTAGTGTGATTGCACAGAATGCTATTTACCTTTCCATTGAGAAGTGGTACCTATTTATCTACTTGCATTTGCATGCTTTAAAACTGCTGGGTTGGCAGAAGCTGGGACTAGTGATGGGTGCTCGCCCTATTATGCAGCACCCGGGCCTTGAACTGCCAATTTGCCTATCTTGCAATCAGCAGAATCAGTGTCTTAACCACTTGGGCCATCCCTATTTTAAAGCACTGAACCATAAAATTAAGGAGATTTTTTTTACTTTATTACTAAAGGTTATTTCACACTTTAGCTCTCATCCTTACAGTGAGTACACCAAGGATGGGACACCTGTGACCTTCTTGATGTCATTGAATTAGAAGACCACAGTTCCCTATCATTGGGGTACACAAATGCTGAAGTAGGCTTTCATGGCCTTCTCTGCAGGTATATGTTTAAGGAAGAACAGCGTGCATGATTAGATTGTGCATATATAAACCATCTTCTTATCTGATCTGTTTTGTTGTTGTGTGCCTTCAAATCATTTTCACCTTATGGAGGCCCTAAGGTGAATCTATCAAGGGGCTTTCTTGGCATGATTTGTTCAGAGGGGATTTGCCTTTGCCTTCCTCTGGGGCTGAGAGAGAGTGACTTTCCCAAGGTCATCCAGTGGGTTTCCATGCCTGAGTGGGGATTTGAACCCTGGTCTCTAGAGCCATAGTCCAATGCTCAAACCACTACACCAGGGGTCGGCAACCTACGGCCCGTGGGACAGACCCATCCCCGCAAGGCCTTTGGAACGGCCCCAGCCTGGTCCTGCTGCTGCCGCTGTCATGTGCACTACCCCTGCGCAAGTCGCGCCCACCATTTTGTTTTCCAAAATGGCGGCTGTGACTAATTCACGCATGCACCGGAGTACTGCGCATGCACAAATAAGTCACAGCTGCCATTTTGGAAAACAAAATGGCAGCCATGACTCGCTTGTGCATGCTCAGTATGCCGGAAGTACTGCGCATGCATGAGCGAGTGTGCGCGCATGGCACCATTTCCCCCCCCCTCGGCCTGCGGAAGAGCTCCAGACCAGTGAACCGGCCCGAGGTATGTAAAAGTTGCCTACCCCTGCACTAAGCCATGCTGGTTCTTCTGATCTGTACACATAAAGCTTAAATTCTTCACATAGGCCATTTGAGAAGAGTCATGCAGGATGGAACCAACATTTTCTCCCTTTCCCACTAAAGAGTGGGTCAGCAAATTTTAGCTTTTTTAAAAAATGATACTGTTTAACATTTGACTGTTCACCAGCATGGATTGGTAACATGAGGTTGGATCATATTTAAGGGAGTATCTGCATTGTCTGGCCATATCAGTTTGATACCAGCTCCATTTTGCAGAATTGTGGGATTTATAGTTTGGTGAGGTATAGTTTGGTAACTCTTTAGTAGAAAACTCTATCTACAGAGAATTCTCACTATCTCAGTATCTCAGGAAAACTACAGATCTACAAATCTGAGGATTCCTTAGGATGGAGCCATGAGGAGAAAGTGGCCTGAAACCAATATAGGTCTGTAGCATAGATATGCCCTTTGCTAGTTTAATATATTTCCATTAAAATCAATAGGACTTAAGGACTAGTTTTCTCATTTTTATCTTTTTAATTTTAATAGTATTTTGTCCTTATTCATTGAAATGTGTATCTTTTTAGATCCAGAACATTTAGAGTGCTTCCTTTAGAGAGCCACCAGAGGGCAGTTGTTCCAGTCTGCACTTATGTGCATTCTTACAACACACAGTGTTCAGACTTTAGGAGGAGGTTTTTATGGTGAAGTACCCTCTGCCTAGGTGCCAGGCCTGTAGCAGATGGTTTGGATTAGGATGCAATAAAATGCTATGTTGGGTTTGAGCAGACACACTTACTTCATCTCTGTTGCTGAGGGCTCCTTTTGTGTTTCCAGTTTGAAATCCTTTGCCCTCCACTCCTAGATAAACTAAAATCAGATGATACCTCCCAAAGTGAACAACTGAATATTTTTTCACAAACAGAATAGCCCATACGATTATTATTTTGTTTAAAAAATAAAGTTTAAATGATAACACTGGATTATGGGAAGCTGTTTGTCTAAATAAGAGCAGGGTATTCATGAGGCATTGGCTTGAGGTGCATATGCATATATGTGTGTGTGTTTTTGAAAAAAAATTAAAATAGGTAAGAATGGATGCATAGGTAGATACTTAATGTCAGCTTTAGTCAACTATAGTCAACTACAGAACTTCAAAAGTTATAGCTCATATAACACACCAAATGTCATGCTGCATTTGGAAAGAAAGAAAGATGATAGATTGCAAAACACTGATAATTAATTTTACAGGATTCTTTTACAGTAGGAAATATACTGTGTCACTCTGTGTCTGCCCATTGTGAGGCATGGAACATTCCTAAAGTGCTTTGTTCCAGAGATCTCACAACAATAGATGTAATGTACAACACCTACTCCAGGATCATATCTCTAACAGGAATGTCAAGGATATTCACAAATGTTCCAGGACTATATTTTTCACTGTCTTGAAATTTTTCATCTTGGGATGTTTTGAAAAAGGAATGGTTCCCCACCACCATCATTAAATATGTTGCACTGTGGATAAAAATACAGGCCAGAATCCTGTGTTGGATTAGGGATTCAGTGAATACCAAATAAACACTTAGCAGGAAGCAGCCATTGCAATTGATCGGGGTCTGTTCCCTTGTCACTCAGGAAGCAGATGGCTGTCATTTCCACCCCTCCTATGAGTGATTTCTGGTGTGACAGGGAGAAGCAGGACTCCTGAATGCAATTCCTTCTTCTGTTGGAGATTACTTGCATGAGGGGTGTGTGGGACCATCAGCCAACTACTTCTAGATCAACAGGAGAACAAACCCCCATCATCACATCAGCTGCTTCCTGGTAAGTAAAGATTGGAGGACTTTCACGGTCTATATGTAGTCCCTAAACTAGGGGCTACATAGGAATACATAACAGCTACGAGTGTGTGACTTTGGGTTACGAATTTATAACTGCCAGAGAGGATTTCAATGACAATTTTTTTCATACAAATGTTTTTTGTGAAAGAAACTCTTTTATTGAAATGTTCACAAAACAATCCCACAAAAGAATTTTGTGAACATTTCACAATGTGGTGCGGGGGGGGGGGGAGGTCTCACAAAAGTTGATTTTTTTTTTAACTGGGGTCTTTGAAGTGTCAAAGCACTCTGCCATCAAGGACAACATTTGTGAAAATCTTCCTTTAAAATTCTTATTTATATCCCTTCAAATGTTCTTATTTTATATCCCTACTTGACCTTTTTGCAAAAAGTTTCAGAATTAAAAAATGATTGAAAATGTGCACACAAAAAAACTCTTGCAATTTCACCATTGCAGTACACATTTATTGATTTTTTCATTCTTGCATGCAGGAAACAAATGAAATAAATGAAACAAGTGAAGATTTGCTGTCATGGTCTCTAATGTGGTGTTTGTTTGTTTGGTTTTTAAATAAAATAAAATTTTAGGTTAGGGAAAGTGGGCGAGGGGGTGGTGGCCTTGGTCCATAAAAATACTATCACATTGATCAGAAGACCTATCCGGAAAATGACGTACATCGAGTGTATTTACCTGACCTTGAAATCTAGGGACAGTCTGGGAATTCTATTGGTTTACTGTCCACCCCGTTGCCTAACAGACTCCCTGGCTGAGCTGACACAGTTGG
>CM034701.1:324972776-324987699 GCA_020142125.1 Phrynosoma platyrhinos
ATGACAGCATGTAAGTAGAAATCACATCCTGTTCACTTCTGGTTTTAAAAAGGCCTCTTCTGGGCCTAAAATATTTCAGAAAGGGCCAAAAGCTCTGTAGGGAAAGAGGAAGGTAGCTTGGGGAATACAAAAGGCTCCGGGTCACATTTTGCCCACCCCTGCTGTACTTCCTCATTCCCATGGCCATGCCCTCAATGTATTTATTTATTTATTTATTTATTTATTTAATTTATTATATCTGCCTTTCTCACAACATAGGGACTCAAAGTGGCTTACAGCAGATTTAAAAACAATTTTAAAACATTTCTATATGCTGTGAAAATTCACAGTAAAATTCAAGTGTTGTATAGTGGTCTGAGTGTTGGACTAGGACAAATGGGAGATCAGGGTTTGAATTCTTGCTCTGATGTTGCTCTTATGTGAGTACTGTAACCCAGTGGTTCTCAAATTGTGGTCCTGCAAGATATTTCGGGCTTCATGTCCCAGATTTCCAAGTGGGTACGACAACATTCAAGAATTATGAGAGCTGAAATCCCAAACAGCTCATGGACCAAAGTCTGTGAACCACTACTATAACCAATTTATTACTGAAAGAATGCAAGGCACTGAATTTTACTGATAAAACTTCAAAATAGTCTTGATTATTTTATTGTTTACAGACTAGTTGTTCAATTGGTGACAGGAGTTAATAGAATGAAACCCAACATCTGTGTAAGCATACATCCCCTCAGAACCAGGTATCAACAAGTGAGGTCCTGATCCAAATTCTTATTCCCTTCCCTGCTTAGTAATACTTACAGGGGTTAGGAATGTATTATGCAGGTAACTGTGGTTGTAACAGCAATTCCTCTATTCTTTCTCTCTTTCTCTCTTTCTTTCTCTCTCTGTGTAATTTTCATAACATAAAACTGGTTGTGAGAAATTAGTCTGCTTATGTTCTTGTTGAGTTTGTTAAGAAAATTTTGAAGATTCTGAAGGCATGCAGTTTACTGTTTATCTCTGGCCTTTACACATATCAGTTGCAGCTGAGTTCACATGCTATCTTCCTTCATAGCCAAAGAAGCTGGGAAATAAACATTACAAGAGAAAGAAGGGGCTTCTCAGTATGGCTTCTGTTCTTCTGAAACTCCCTTCTAGATGATCACCAGTATTTCTTACACATTTGACTTGAAAATAAAAAATGTGCTTATTTCTTTCAGATTTTTCTTCTTCTCACTTCAGCTTAATGTATTCATTTCAGCTGCTGGCCTTGGTAAATGTTAGCTAGCACAAATAATAAAATAAAACTAATACCCACAAATGAAGGACTACAAGGACCTCTTTACTGACCTTGGAGCCCTGCAGATGCTTAAACATCCCAATCCTTGCGACCTTGCAGGGAGACAACTAATTACATATTATAAAGAATACAGGATTGGTGCTTTAAATGCTATCCCCTCTGCTTTATATCATCTAGTTCTATTGGAAGTAGCAACTTTATTATGCCTATACTCAGTAGTTGCTAGTGTGCATGACATACATTGATGCAAAGAAATCTTGTAGCACCTTTGAGGCTAATTGTGTGAAAGATGCTATAGCATAAGCTTTTGTGGACTTGGTCTACTCCCCCAGATGAACAAAGTGAACAGGCACCCAGGAAAGATCTTTATAATCAAACTGTATGAATAGCCATAGAAATGCAAAACTTGTGGGTATGGTTTTGTGACAAGCTCATTTTAACTATGGTCATTGAAGAGCAAAGGTAGGAAGAAAGATGTTGCCAAAGGCCAGCATAGGTGAATAACCACATGAAAGGTGGAGGAATTTTGAAATGTGGTATGTGAAGGCTTTGAGCCAGAAAGGAGATATGATAAACTGGCCAAGAGTGTCCTCATGAGGCTTGGGTGTTAACCAATGTTATAATGTGTATAGTGTGCCAGGAAACCTTTGCCTCTGTTCAACCCATTGTTGATGGATTTGAGTTTATGAATATAATCTAATTCAGCTGTTTCTCTTTTCAATCTTCTTTTCTAGTTTTTATATTCAAAGACTGTTGTCCTGCCCAGGATGATTGAAGCATACTGCAACAGGTCTCTTATATGATGGTAGCTGCATGTTCTTTGCAACTTATTTCATTTCCACCCAAAGGTGGGTGCAAACATTAAAGTGGTTTAAACATAAGTGTTGCCTTTCTGTTGTTTCTTATATTTTCCTGTTGTTTCTTAGATTTAAAGAGATAAAAGCAGGACCAATCCTACCAATAGGCAAGGTGAGGCTGCCATCCAAAGCTCCAGATTTGGGATGTTATTAAAAGGCAGTAAACAACTAGTTATTTAATTTGTGTTATTGTTTTATTTGTACTGCCATAGATGGCATACACAATTACAGGACTGTTTACTTTGTGTGCAAAAAAACTTGAATGGTTTTGGTTACTATATGCCTTCATAGTGGAGGGAGAACCATTTGCTTCTTCACTTCAGGGAGAAAAATACCTTGGGCTGGCCCTGGAAAAAGGTGACACATCACACCCTTCCTCTGAATAGTCCATTACTGAGGCTAGTTAATGGGATCTGTATGTCACAGAGTTCAATGCAGTTTGATGCTCTTTAATTAATGGCCTTTTTAAGAGTTGGTGACAGTGGGAGAATGAACTTGCACAGTTCACAGCCTTGTTCTGAGACCTCTTCTGGAATATTTCTTTCTACTATCATCAGCCAGACTCCCCTTTTGACCCTTTTATTGGTCTGTGAGTGGTACCGGAATTTTAACTATCTCAGAGCCACACCAATTCAATATAGTCAATTCTAAAAGCACATCTAATAGCTTCTGCCATCATAGGGGAAAAGAGATGAAGAATCCCAGCTTCACAAAAATGCATTTCAGAGAACTCCTAATACATCAATTAATTCTTCTTTCTCTGATGATACCTGAGTATCTCTCACTCATAGTGGTATCCATATGATTAAGGAATTTTCTCAAAAAGAGAGAGGAGTAAAATTAGATAAGTGCACAATCCGATTTGATCAGTTTGAATCAAGTACAACTTTACCTCTCCTTTGAAATTCAGGACATAAAATCTGTCTTGTAACAGCAGTTGGTACTCTAGTCTATAGTGCAGGAGCTGCCCTGCCATTAGGCAGAGTGAAGCATATGAGTCTGGAAATATCAGTAGATTGTTATTTAATTTGGTGCTACTAAGAGTCATGATCTGTGGATGAGTGTCAGTTCAGTCTATGACCTGGTCTCTGGCAAATTTCCAGGAAAGCAAGAAGCAGTTGTAGTTAATGGGTACAAATATGGTGCTGGTCCCTGTCACATGGGACATGAACCAACCCTGCCAGTTATTGTTGCTGTGTGCCTTCGAGTCATTTCTTATTTTGGTAACCCTCAGGTGAACTTATCATGGAGTTTTCTGGGCAAGATTTATTCAGAAGGGGTTTGCCTTTGCCTTTCTCTGTGGCTTAGAAAGGGTGACTTTTTCTCAAGCTCACCCAGTGGGTTTCCATACCTGAGTTGGGATTCAAACCCTGGCCTCCAGAGTCACCATTCAATGCTGAAACCACTACACCAAGTTGGTTCTTTAATCCTGCCAGTCCCCAACAGCAAATCGCTTAAGGAGAGCTGGTTTAAATAATATCACTTATTTAATTTGTTATTGTTATGGCAGTTGTATTTAAATGCTCCTTCTGTTATTTGTTATTACATTTTACTGCCAAAGAGGAGAGACATTCAGCTTCAGGTACCAAGTAATCCCTGGCCTTGGGCATTTTACACATATACACATACACACACACACACAGACAGACACCAGACTAGCACAGGAGGCAGGGGCAAATCTGCTGCTGTTCCTTGAGTTGAAATTGTCATGGGCTGAAACTTGGGAGATTATTGCACTATATTTAAACTGAATTAAAAAGAGACTTACCTTGCCCCAATTGAAGTAAAATTTGGGCTGCAACCAGACACTATCTCATGGATTTTGTCCCCAAAACTCCCATCTGGATGCAACCCGAATTCAGCCATGCTGACTTAACTTGCTCCGGCAGCCATTTTTCTAAACTGGAATGCTTCCAACTTTGAAAAATGGCTGCCAGGGCGAGTTAAGTCAGCCTGGCTGAATTTGGACTGCATCTGGATGGCATTTTTTAGGGCAAAATCTGTACAATAGCATCCAGATGTAGCTCGAATTTTACTTTAATTCAGGTGAGGTAAATCTCTTTTTAATTCAGTTTAACTGTAGTGTGATAATCTCCTTGGAGAGACCAGAATGAAATGGAGTGTTGGACTGTATACAGTTGGAGAGTGCCAAGAACATAAATCTGGCATTGTTTTTAGTAGCCAGGATTCTCTGGGGGCGGCTTGACCTGGCCCCTTCACATCTACCCCAAGTGCACATCATTTATCTCTAAAGTAATCTGCTTGGGTCAGGCCTCACCTGGAAAACTGTGTCCAGTTCTGAGCACCTCAGTTCAAGAAGGATGTTGAGAAGCTGGAACATGTCCAGAGGAGGGTGACCAAAATGGTGAAAGGTCTGGAAGCCATACTCTATGAGGAGTGACTTAGGGAGCTGGGAATGTTTAGTCTGATGAATGTTAAGAGGGGACAGGATAATCATGTTTAAATATTTGAAGGGATATCATATCCAAGAAGAAAAAGGTTTGTTTTCCATGGCTCCAGAGACTAGGATAAGGAGCAATGGATTCAAACTACAAAAAAAGATATTCCACCTAAATCTCAGGAGGAAATTCCTGATGATCAGAGCTGTTCGACAGTGGAACACACTCCCTCGGCATGTGATGGAGTCACCTTCTTTGGAGGTTTTTAAACAATAACTGGATGGCCATCTATTGGGGGTGCTTTGATTGGTGTTCCTACATGGCAGAATGGACTGGATGGCCCTTGGAGTCTCTTCCAACTTTATGATTCTATGAGGTCAGAATGAGGCAATGGTTACATGGCTGAGTGCCTTGTTCTGATATCAGAATGAATAACCTGTGGCAGTGCCAGATGCATTGGAGAGCCCACTGGGACATCTATGCAGACAGCAGCCACAGTGTCACAGGAGGGCTCTGGATCTTTCCTGAAAAGCCTGAGCAACAGGGATGTATGTGTATGTGTGTACACAATACTGTTTTAAAGCTGGTATAGCCCAGTTTTGGTGCAGAATGTTTTGGATGTTGTCTGGACTGCCTGCACCAGAACCAGGATTTGAGACTGCATTGTCTGAATAGAATGACACCAGGAGTGGGAGGGAGGGCGGGCCTTTTGGCCCATGCAGACAAGGCCTCTGAATGTGGGGCAAGCTTTATGAATATTTTCATTTTTTATACTTTAACCATTTCCTAAGCAGAGGAAGGGAAATACCAATGACAAGCAAAAGCATGCCTGTGTCTAAAGAATGCCAACTTTCTTTACCCATGCAATAATAAGAACATTGTTTAGTTTAATTTTTCATGTATCATGACTTCCATTGCTCTTACATAATACCCTTATCATTCTCAGACAGTTACTTTGCATGCTGTAATGTTGAAACAGTTCCTCCTTGCAAAATTCTTTCATTTATTTGTCCATTTACCAGGATTCTTTTCTAGTTCAATTTTTTCGTGATACATGTTCAACCATCATACCACTTTGGATGTATCCAGTGTTGTCTGCTTTCAGAAGTTAAGCAGAATTCAGCTTGGTTGGTACTTGAAGGGGAGACCACCAGGTTTGGCTCATAAACAATCCTGCCTGAAGCCCTGAGGAATGGCTGACAGAGTTGGCAACACTGGGTGAGATAGACCAAGGGTCTGATTCTATATATGTCAGCTTTCTAGATCCCTAAATTCACCATATTTGTTTATAATGGGGCACCAATACTTTTATGGGTAGATGGATTATGAGCAAGGGATTGTTTCAATTTGCACAATGGTCAAATCCTGCCAGTATTCTGTTAAATCTGTCAAAATTAGGCTGGAAATGCATAAAGAAGATAGGTTTTTAAGAGATAAAGATAATCCAATTATATTTGTGAGCAACATGTACTTTAAGCTCCCTTGTATGGCTTAACAGAGCTGTGGCTTGCTTGACTTGACTAACAATGAAAATGTGCTGTTGGTCATTTTCATTATTTATTAGGTGTTAAAAGCAGATCAGTGTTGCACAAAACATGAAAGAAGAGATGCTTCCAGTTTCTTTCTGATGGACTGATATACAGGGTGCATCCCTGGCTTCTCTGCAGTTTTGCTATTCAGCATCAAGAACTATAAAAGCCACTATGGTGTAGTGCTTTGAGCACTGGAGTATGACTCTCAAGAGCAGGGTTCGAATTCTTGTGCAGCCATGAAAACCCATTCCACGATCTTGGGCAAGTCATTCTCTCAGCCTCAGAGGAAGACAAGGACAAACCTGCTCTGGACAAATCTTGCCAAAATAACAACAACACTTATACATTCACCTTACAAAATGACAACAACCAAGAACTACATATAAGCAGAATGGAAGCCTTTGTTTGGTGATATATCAGGATTTTGGAATCTGTTAACATGTGCCAGAGTCTTGTAATTTGTCTTTAGGTTGTTTAAATTACTCATGCAGAGATAGAGAAGGAGAAAGCAGATAAGGAAATCACTGTTGATTATAACAAAAGTTACTTTAAAATAAAGTACTCTTAAATCCAAACTATGGGTATAGTTTGCATTTTCTCCACAGAGTTTGAGTCTGGAGTTTGGAAATATTCTAATCTTTTTAGAATCCCCTAGACACTAGCCAAGATGGCTAGGAGCTTCTGGGAGCTGTAGTCTAAAAAGAAACTTTCCAAGTTCCAATCAAGACAACATACTTTATTTTCCCTCCTGCATGGATGGCCCTTGTGGTCTCTTCCAACGGTATGATCTCATTTTGTCCTCCAAAGGTCTCCTGGGTAGATTAGAATAACTGAATCATAGAGTTGCAAGAGATCACAAGGGCTATCCAGTCCAACTTCCTGCCATGCAGGAATACACAATAAAAGCATTCCAGACAGATGGCCATCCAGCCTCTGCTTAAAACCCTCCAAAAAATGAGATTCCACCAATCAGCATATTCCACTACAAAATAGTAATCACCATCAGAAAGTTCTTCCTAATGTTTAGGTTTAATCTCTTTTCCTGTAGTTTGAATCCATGGCTTTGAGTACTAGTATCCAGAGCAGCAGAAAATTAGACTTAGTTCAAGAGCTAAGTGAGAAATTAAATCGGTGTTTTTGCAGTTTTTGTCCACCACTTCACTCTTACCAAAGACTACATGTGAGGTCAGTTTCCCTGATGTGCTATAGAGCTATTGAGGAGCATATGAAGATTCGAATCATGTGAGCAAAGCAATGACTGTGTCTTTCTTGTACTATCAAAAATCTGATAAGAAGGAAGATGCCAATCAGATGGGAAAGAACAAGATCTATGTGATCCCACCCACATAGTTGGAATATTCAAACATGGGACTCCATTAAAATTTAGTAGTACCTTTTCCTGCAGGCATTAGAAGAAATCAGAAACATGATGCTAAAGTGTTTGGTAACACTCCAACTTTTGAAATTCATGGTTTGCTTTAGTAACTTCTGTTGTTCTACCAAGCTGCAATTCTAGACTTAAGTCTTACGGAGCATTACAGGTTTGGTGTTTGGAGAAGATAGGGCAAGAGCATCCACCCACCCCAAAAATCTCCTTCTTTCTCCAGCTTGGACTGAAATTGATTACATGTGCCTACCTCCCTGAATGCTTCATCCATAGTGTCCCTGCTGCCAAAAACTCTGAGAAATGTAATTTTACTACAATATACAACTCTTTTTTGTAGATGGTAGATCTGCTAGAAATAACATGTCCCAGGTTTCTTCCTCTGCTGATTGAACCTTGTTCATCCATTGTTTCCAGACCTGATAATAATTATCTCCATTCAATCAAAACATTGCTTTGATTGCTTACAAAATTTCCAATTTATTATCTTGTTAAATTTGAAAAGAAGAAATAATGAAAATCAACTGAGCATGAAAACACAGTCATGCTTTTTTGTATTTTTCTTACCATGAATTATTACTTCAGTTTTGGCTCCTGCCTCATTCCCCTTTTGAAATTTTATTAGTCCTTTGCAATTGGATCATATGAGGGGAAATGCTGCAACATTAGATTGAAATTTTAAAGAGAGAAGATGTATGTGTGCTTCATCCTTAACTGTGTTGTTTGTAAGGAAGGTAAAAATAGTCTAAAAATATTTGAAAAATGATAGAAAAACATGTTTGTCAGGAACACTGTGGAGGAGAATATTGTGTATACATGTGTGTATAAAGAAAACAGCATTTTCTGCTGAGGAAACAGGATTTTCTGTGTAGAAAGTGCAGAAACTGCTGTTTTCTGTACAAAAAAAGTCTTCCATGTACAAAATTTGCATACGATAAGTCCTCTACAGAATTTTCAGTTTGGAAACAGCATGTTCTCTGCAAAAACAAAGCAAAACTTTATTATTATTATTATTATTATTATTATTATTATTATTATTATTATTGCAGATAAATATTACTTTCAGTTAAGGAAATGCTGTTTCCTGTGCAGAAAACCCATATACAAAATTTGCACAGAACAGGTCCCAAATTGCAAATAATCTTTGAAAACTGCAATTTTCAAGGACTTTTTCACACTAAGAAGACAATTATTAAAATTACTTATTGGTTCCCTCAAGAATAAACTTAGCAAAGAATTACATTTCTACTTGTCAAATCTTTCCAATTTTGTTTGCCACATATATCACTGATGCATCTGTGCTACACGAGTGTAACCTGGCATAAATAACATTATTGTTATTTGTCTTTGAAGTCATTTCTGACTTATGTTGACCCTAAAGTGAACCTACAATGGGGTTTTCTGGGTCTGAGAGTGTATGGCTTGCCTAAAGTCATCCAGTGAGTTTCCATGGCTGAGTGAGATACCAAACCTTGATCATAGTCATAAGGCCTAAGCAGACTGCCAGAAATAGTGCACAAACTCCATGCTGGCTCAATGAAGAAATAAAGAAATAACATTGCTGCCACCTTTCTGAATAGTAGCTATTATCTCTCTAGCTCCCACTGATATAAAAAATGTAGCATAGAAACCTAGGGGTTCCATAATATCAAAGGACAAAAGAAGATTAACAACTTGTCTAGTCTGGCATTCTGTTTCTTATTACAGGCCAATCAGTTACCTTTCTGGGAATTCCATACACAGAACATGACTGTTGTGATTGTTTTCCAGAATATGATATTCAGGCAGCGTATGACATACAATGAGCACTGATAGCATGATCTTGCATGTAGTTCTCTAATCCTTCCCTAGAGCCATATAAAGTGGCAATGAGGGTTGGCAAATTCTACATATTTAGACCTCAGAACAGTAGTCTTTGAACAATAACAAAAACAAAACCAAAAAAACTTACAAAGGAAGATTTAAAAGAGAAACAGCAGAATTGGAATATATCCACAAACTCTAGTCCATCAATAGTGGGTTGAATAGAGACAATAGCACACTAGCACACTACACACATTATAATTCCAGTTAACACCCCAGCCTCATGAAGGCGTACTTGGCCAGTTCATCACATCTCCTTTCTGGTTCCCAGCCAGCATTATACTACATTCCAATAATTCCCATTCATATAGTTATCAACTCAAATTAGCTTTAGGAAACATTCTTCCTCCTGCCTTTGTTCTCCAAAGTCCATCATTTAAATTAAACTTGTCACCTCATCACCATACCCACAAATATTTCATTTCTATTGTTGTTCACACACACAGGCTGCTAATAAAGGTCTGATCCTAGGTCCTTCACTCCATGCATCTGAGGAAGTAAATTTAAGTCTATAAAAGTTTAGGCTACCAGATTCTTTCTTTCTATCAGTTAGATTCAAAAATGCTACAAGATCCTTTTGCATGCTAATCCAGATTAACGTGATGTCTTTGAACTCTACTCACATACAGAAGCACACATTTAAGAAAGTCTACCACCATTCTGGAGAGCCTCACTAGTTGTCAATTGCTCTTTTGTCTGGAGTAGGGAACTGGTGGGCTGTGGAAAGCTGTGCCAGTTATTTTCTAGCTGTGAAAAAGCCACATCAAAGAAACACCCAGCGTGTACCTCACCAGAGCTGGCCAGGTGAACATCATAGGCAATCTAGCAGAATCTCCTATGCACAAAACTTGGCTTTTAGTGACCTTTCAGAGCTAGGCATTTGGGCCCAGCTTGCTCTGAGGGAGTGGTCAGTGTCTGATACTTCAGTTAGCAATTGTCTTGGGAGGCAAGGGATTATAATGCAAGAAAAGTCAAGCAATCGATTCAGTCCAGACCAGTCACAAATTATCTAACAATATGGTGGGCAAAACAAAAGAGTGGTCATCAGCTAGGCCAGAAGTTGTTATTAACAACTAATCAGTCCAGATACCAGAAGTCAGCAAGGAGTAAACAAAGCCTTCAAAGCAAAGCCAGTCCAAGGTCAACAAAACACAAATGCCTAAGCACAGTCAATTACTCAGGTAAGATAGCTGTGAACAATGAAGGTACTAGGAGCTACTGGGAGATTTATGGGCAGCTCCCTCAACAACACCAGGTGCCTAATTAAACAGCATCTCCCATTTAACAGTTGCTGAAATCAGTGTTTATTTCTCTGTCACTTAGAGAAAGATAGGGGTGTGTCTTCAACAACTTCAGTGTCTTCAACCTCTGCTACTTCCTTCTGAAGGACAGGGACTCCTACTGCCTTAGTCCCCAGTTCCAGGGATTCAGAGACATCTTCATTATCAGGAGCAACAGATTCCTGGCAAGCTGCCTCCTACTCCTACTCCTCCTCATTGTCCAGAGGGTAATTTATGACAGTTTCTTTCCTGTTTCTGGGACAGTGAATCTATTCTGGGTTTTAGTCTGAATTTTGAAGGATTTACAAGGTACTGACCTCTACCTACAGGTACCGTGAGTTGTACCTTCCAAATTACTTGCTGCAGAACAATGGCAGTTGAGAGTTTACATGTCAGGGTACAGTGAATCCACATTTGTCCAAATTTGAAGGAACTATCCAAAGTGCTGAATGATGCCCCAATTGGTACAACATTTTGATTAGCTAATTTAAAATTCAAATTAAAACCTGGATTCACTGTTTCACTAAGATGCAAGCTTTCACTTTTCATTGCTCTAAGGCATGCATTGCTAACCACTTGGTAAAGCTGGTGCTGCTCTCCACAAACCCATCTGGCCTCCTGTCTTGCTTTCATAGCAAAGTCCAAGGAGGGAAGTGCCAATGAAAAAGGAAGCAGAAGTAGAAGAACAGTAATGCTTTAAATCATGCATTAGGCAGCTGAAGCGCTTGGACTGTGACTGCATGATTTTCAGTAGCCACTGCCAGTTATAGGGCCTCTCACACTACACAACCACAGCACTGCAATTCCACCATGGTTCCATCTCAAGGAATCCTGAGGTTTTCAATTTAGGGAGGGTATTTAGAATTCTCAGCCAGGTAGCAATAATGTCTCAGTAAACTACAAATACCAGGATTCCATAAGATGCAGTCATACCAATCAAAGTGAAATAATAGTTCTATAACTGTGCATGTGAAAGGACCACAGATAATTTGTCTTTGTGTTGTGTGCCTTCAAGTCATTTCAGATTTATGGTGACCCTAAGGCGAAACTATCATGAGGTTTTCATGGAAAGATTTGTTCAGATGAGGTTTGCCATTGCTTTACCCTAAGAGTGAAAGCTTGCAACTTGCTCCTTGTTAAAATGTTGACTAAAAAATATTAAAAACTCAGGGAACTTCCAAAGAGCCAGCACTATAATATGTGTGGTAAGACATGGTTTGAAAAAACAGGCTTCTTTACACTTTTCCATTTATTATGAGGCTGGTAGGATACTATAAATTATATAATAAGTGGGACAGAAGAGAGCTAGAGTCATGCTGCTACCCAGCTTGAAAACTTTTGAGATGTCTCTCTTTTAGCTTGACATGTCTTCGGTATTCAACATTCCATCTGAATTGGCTGGACTGATCCTTCCTTTCAGCTTAATCTACTTCACAGCAGGGTTCTTCATAGGGTTCTTCTGAGGCTTAAGGGGGCAGTGTCAAGAAAGTATTTTGCATACAGAAATAAAATGGAACACACAAATATTCCAGGTGTTAATGTTTGTGTAGCCAAAATGGCATGGACACAACAGGAAGACATCAGCAGATGTGGAAGAACTCTAAGGTTGGTAGAAGTACATAAACCTTTAGGAGGAAATGAGGTCATTGGTCATGAGAGCCAGGTCATAGACAACACAGTGTGTAATAAGCATGCTCAATGGCCATGGGTTGCTGGCTGATAGTTGGAGGGGCATGAGGGAGTGTTCTGAAAAATAGTAGGGTTGCAGCAACTTATGTGTGAAAAGGAGTACTCCATACTGCAACTTATTGTTGCAAGTTTCACCAAAGTTCTCCCCATTCCTCCTCTCTCTACAAAACATATCTCTCTACATGTGTATCTTCAAGTTACTTGTGTCTTCAAGTTAACTTGTTGATGAATGACAACCCCATGAATTTCAAACGGTTTTCTTAGGGAAGGAATATTGAAAGGTGGTTTGTCATTTGCCTTTGCCTGAAATATAGCTTACAAGCAGTACCTCATCTATCACCAGGCTTAATTTCCAAGACCAGATGAGATCTGTGCCTTCAGGGTATTCAGGAAACTGCAAGAATTAGCATGCTGATATAAATGAAGTCTTTCTTTCACCCTTTGTCTTCTCAGGTGGCTTCTGATTTGGCCATGTGAAGCTCCCAGATACTGAGCCACAATAATGTGCCATTGAGCCCACCAGCTCTGGCAGCAGCAGAATCTCAGGGAGGGTCATATTTCAAGAATATTGCCTCAGCCATCTCAGTTATGATAGCCAGAGAGGCATGGTTGGATACATATATGGAAGGCATATTACAGTGGGCCCTTGGTATGCACTGGGGTTTGGTTCCAGGATCCTCCAGGATCCTCCATTATATACAACACAGTATGGTAGTAAAATGGTTTCCCTTATTTATATAATGGCATAAAATGGCAAACTCAAAGCTTGCTTTTTGGAATTTATATATTTTAAAAATATTTCCAAGTCATGGATGCTTGAGTGGATAAAAAAAAAATCAATGGATATGGAGGGCTGACTATATAGGGCTCTCATTAACAGCATGCTGTGATGCATGTATCTGCATATACATATCCAAGAGCCAGACAGAGCACAGGAAGAAAAGGAAATTGCTACCACTGGAGTTTAGAGCAGACACCTCTCATATATACATCTTTTCCCATTACATATAGTAACATAGCTTCATTTTTCTTGCAAATTATTCCAGTTTAAGGTGCAATACATGGTTTTAGCCAATGGAAGACATATTTGTTTGTTTTTAATGGACCTGAAGTCTCTTTTAACTTTTTGAATCTATGATTAGGAGCTCATTTGGTCATGGTATAGAGAAGTGCTTTCTCTGTCGAGACTCCTATCATATGACATGATCTCTCCACTGAGATCAGATGGGTTCTCATTGTAGGTTTTGGTCATCAACTGAAGACTCCTTTGTTTTACTGGACCATTTTCTGATAGGTAAGCTTGCCAGAATGGATGTAATTACTTTTAGAGTTTTCATTATGTATTTATTGATAATATTATTAATTAGTTTCAAGGAATTTTTTACTGTTTTCTAAATCAATTGAATTAATTCCATCCATTAAATACAACAGTTTTCTAAATCAATGGAACAAGTTATTCATTGCTGTCTTCAGCTGTCATTGATCTCCATGCAACAGGTCCAAGAATAACTAAGGGGGAAAGCACACCAGGGCATCCGAGACGCCCTGGGCCGGTGCGCCGTGGGGCCATGGCAGCCGCACTGCGGCGCACCAACGGTGTCCCTGAAAGGAGCGCAAAAATAGCGCTCCTTTTGGAAGACAGGGCAAGTGTGCCCTAAACGCGTAGGGTGCACTTTCCCTGACTTTTCAGCCACAGCGCGTGCGGTCGCTGCAGCGGGAGGTTGCCCTGGCAGCGCCGGCTGTGCGGATGGCCGGCAGCTCCGAGAGCAATCTCAGGAGGAGGAAGGGGCACCACTCGTGCGGCTGCCCCTCCTCTTCCAGGGCTCGAAGACGAACCTATTAGTCATCTGCCGAGGCCCTAACTCTGGATCGAACAGTATACGTTTTTGACAGTCGTCCTGTTCATTTACATATTAGAATGCGGATGTCCCCATGGAGAAAAGATAACTTCCCATGTTTCTAAATAATGCATGCTTTAATCACAACACACATCAGTCTGAATACCATTATTAATTCCAATTAGAGTAGACCCATTCAAGAAATGGAATTCATATATGTGTTGATTCAACAATTGATTCAATAGGCCTGCTTTAATTGGCACAAACCAATAGGATACAGGTCATCAACTTAAAAATCTTATTCCTTATTCTATTTCATGCAAAAGAGAATATCTTTTTAAAGATGATTCTTAACATATATCTTTTTTTATAATTACAGATATTTAATCAAGGTTTTCAGCTGATGAATAATATAATGAACATAGGACCTTTGCAGACTGCCAGAAATAGTGCAAATTGAGTCCACTTTAACTGCCCTGACTCAGTGCTGGGGAATCATGGGAAATGTAGTTTATTGTGGCACCAGAGCTCTCTGACAGAGAAGGCTCAATGTCTCAGAAAAAAAAATACAATTCCCATGATTCTCTAGCACTGGACCAGGGCAGTTAAAGTGGACTCAATTTGCACTATTTCTGGCAGACTGCAAAGGCCCAAAGTTGCAGCCCAGTTTAAAATTTCCTCTGTAGACTGCTTTCATTGTATTTTGTTTTTACTCAGAATTCAAAATTTGTAGGTTATCACAGACATTTCCATGTTTGCTTTGCTTAATACACTCCTTTTGATTAGCAACAAGCTCAGATTT
>CM034701.1:325029812-325057081 GCA_020142125.1 Phrynosoma platyrhinos
ATGGCGGCCGCGACAAGCGTGGCCGAAAACGCACCCCGATAGCGGCGCATGGCGGCGGCAGCGACGGCGGCAGTGATGGCGGCAGCCTTCGGACGGGGCCGGTAAGTCCGGGGCCCGGGGCCTTAACCGGCCCCTGGGCCGTAGGTTGCCGGTCCCTGGTCTTCCTAATATCTTGTTGTCACTTTGCTGGAGTGATCTCAATGGCTCAGCCCCAATCCAGGAGGTCAGACAGTGTTTTACCTAGAGGGACTAGGTGTACTCCTACCATCTCATCATTGCTTCGCCAGAGTGTTCTTGATGGCTTAGCTTCAATCTGGGAGGTCAGACAGCATGTTGCCTAGCTTATTGTGGGGGACATATTATTGGGAGAGGGGGTCTTTCCTCAGCCTTGGCTTTATTGCCCTACAAATCTCAATCCAGAAAGGAATCACAGCCCCTATTTCTCAATGAATGCAGGTGATTGAGGGAGGTTAGAAACCTGTCAACTTTCACCAACCCACAACAAAGAAAATAAAATCAGGGAGTCCAGAATCTGTTTGGATACCACTCCCAGGGTGATTGGAGCTCACCACTAGATTAGCAGGCCCAAAGCTAGTGTGCAGGATATAATAATAATAATAATAATAATAATAATAATAATAATAATAATAATAATAATAATAATATTTATATCCTGCCCCTCTGTGTTGCAATTGGGGCGGTTTCCAACATAAAAATACAATACAGTAAGATCAACCCAACCCTAACCCTCCTGACCCTTAAAAAGTTATTAAACAACATTAATTTAACAATATTAAAATAGGTGAATGCCAAAATTACAGATTAAAATTATAGTAATAAAATAATTACGCTAATTACAATAATTAAAGCAGCAGCGAATAGAGCAGCTGAGAATGGAGAAAGAAACATAAACCTAATTCCGTGACTGGGGAGACTAGTTGGGAAAGGCCTGCTGGAAGAGATCCATCTTGACAGCTCTTTTAAAGCTGTCTAGAGTTGACAAATGACGGATCTCGTCCAGCAGGCCATTCCATAGTCTAGGAGCGATCATCGAGAAGGCCCTCTGGGAAGTAGTCAATCTAGATTTTTCCACTTGTAGTAGATTCTTCCCAGAGGACCAAAGAGCACGGGGTGGATTGTGCGGAAGGAGGCAGTTTTGAAGATAGGTTGGACCCAAGCCATGTAGGGCTTTAAAGGTAATAACTAAAACCTTATACTGGGCCCGGAAACTAATTGGCAGCCAGTGAAGGCTTCTTAAAACCGGTGTAATATGGTCTCTTCTAGATGTGCCAGAGACCAACCTGGCTGCCATATTCTGAACTAATTGAAGTTTCCGGACCAAGCACGAGGGTATCCTCATGTAGAGCGCATTACTGAAATCTGGACGGGAGGTTATCAGACCATGTACCACAGTTTCAAGATCCCTTACTTCCAGGAAAGGGTGCAGCTGGCATATCAGCCAAAACTGATAACAGGCACTCCTGGCCGTTGCATTCACCTGATTAATCATGTGAAACGACGAGTCCATGAGCACCCCCAGACTGTGAACACAGTCCTTTATGGTAAGTGTGATCCCGTCCAGGACTGGAGGTTGTATCCCAATACCTAGTTTCAGGGCCGCTACTGTAAGTACCTCCATTTTGTCTGGATTCAGTTTCAATCTGTTTTTCCTCATCCAGTCCATTACTGCCTTAAGATAGTCATTGAGAGGAGAGATGCCATCTCAAGTCGAGACTGATGACCGGGACATGGAGAAGTATATCTGGGTGTCATCAGCATACTGATAATACCCAGTCCCATGTCTCTGAATAATCTCTCCCAGCAGCTTCATATAGATATTAAATAACATTGGGGACAGTATGGTGCCTTGTGGGATGCCGCACTTGAGCTCCTTCCTAGCGGAGCTGCTGTCCCCAAGCAACACCCTCTGGGCCTGCCCAAGAGGAAGGAACAGAAGCACTGTAAAGCAGTGCCTCTATGCAACCAAAGAGATGAAAGGGGAGAAGCCAGCCCTTGATAGACCCAGCCCCTGTGGCTCACTTGTACAAGAACAACACAGACACACTTTCTGTGAATTTTAGCTCTGTGTCTGCAAATCCCTTGCCTCTTTACCTCTATGTTCAGGATCTGAACAGTCCTATAGCATGGTCGGCCTGCCCAAACCTTGGGGGAATTGCCTGCATTCTCCACCAAAATGTAACTAAGAATTTCTAGTTGAATTTTTAAAGTTAGCTCAATTAGTGCACTGAGTTACAAGCAGCCCTGGGATCTTTCCACCTGTATACTAAGGTATAGAGACAGGGATTACAAAGGCAGAATTCTCTTTATGAACTGTATTTTATTAAAGGGGGGAAACACACACAAATACACATAAACACACACACTTGCAAAAGAGCTAAGAAATAATGAGATGAATGTTGGAATAGATTCAAAGGCTCCACTAATGGTGATAATTACTAAAGATGTGGTTGTTCCTGATGGTCCAGTTGGATGGTTGGGTGTGGGACTCGGCCATTGGAACTACTCAGAGAAATGGCAGCGAGTTGGAATTAGCTGAATTCAGAGTGGCATGGAGTCAGCCTGAAATCCATACTAGCCCAGGGAACAAAGGAATTTGGGGATCTTTTATAAGGGAAAACCAAGCCTGGGGCAAAGACCAGGTGTGTACATCAAAAGGATCTGAATCTGCATGGGAATGGTCACTTGAGATAGAGGTCTTTGAAGTGGAAATTGTGACTGTAAATGGGCACTCTCTGGCTTGGGTCCCAAACATCCTGTTGATCAATTACCTAGCCTTCCTGATCTGGAAAAGTTAATTGCCCCCTTGTTGCAACTCTCAAACTGCCTACACGATCCAATCTCTGAGGCTCAGGGCTATGTGACCTGACACTTCGAGGCTTACCACTGCTATATAACATACATTTAGGGTCATAGAGGGGTACACAAAAACCACAAAATTGGAAGACTTCTGGTACTCATAACAGGTGGGATGGGCAAGTGTAAAAAGACTTTGTAAAAAAGAGTTTCTTTATCAGAGGCTTTGCTAACTGAGATATGCCTGTATGCTGGTCTGTTCATCATGTGCTTTTTTTTTTTGTGCTGGACATCTGAAAACTATATGAAAAATCTTACATTAATCTTGTTATGTTTCCTTAATTCCCTTTCTTTGCCTGATTGGGTCTTCCCCTTTAAGTTCTTTCACTGCTTGGAATTATATCCTTTATCAGTAAAGAACATGTAGCACCAAAATTATGGAATATTTGTTCAGAATAAGTCAGGTAGATCTGGCTTTTATTTTTTTTTTATTTTATCTGTGAGTTTTATATGCCCAAATCTGTTAGGTATACAATTTAGTAGGCCATTATTTTAATTTATGCACATTTTTTGTGAATTGCATCACAAAAAGAACAGCAGGATATAAATATTTGGTTGGATATAAACAGCAGGATATAAATATATGGTGAAGGGTCTGGAAACCAAGCCCTATGAGGAACGACTTAGGGAGCTGGGGATGTTTAGCCTGGAGAAGAGAAGGCTGAGAGGTGATATGATAGCCATGTTTAAATATTTGAAGGGATGTCATATCAAGGAGGGAACAAGCTTGTTTTCTGTTGCTCCAGAGACTAGGACCCGAAACAATGGATGCAAGCTGCAAGAAAAGAGATTCCACCTCAACATTAGGAGGAACTTCCTGACAGTAAGAGCGGTTCGACAGTGGAACATACTCCCTCGGAGAGTAGTGGAGTCTCCTTCCTTGGAGGTCTTTAAGCAGAGGCTGGATGGCCATCTGTCAGGGATGCTTTGATTGGGAGTTCCTGCATGGCAGGGGGGTTGGACTGGATGGCCTTTGTGGTCTCTTCCAACTCTATGATTCTATGATTTCAGAGGCAAAAAGAATTAAGTAATATGCAAGCAATGACCTTCAATTACATTCAATTGTTATGTATGATAGCCTCAGTAGATAAATTAATTTTGGACTAAAGTTATAGGCTACCTAATCTTTAAACCAGTTTGACTACTGAGATTTGTAGTACAAAAATGTTTGCCATCCCTGGGACACAGATCAAATTTTGTGTATTGGGATAGCTAAGATCAGGGGTAGGCAACCTTTTTGAGCTGGGGGTCGGGTTGTTGTCCCTCAGACAATTGGGGGGGCCGAAGCACAATAAATAAATAAATAAATATAATAATAATAATAATAATAAATAAAAAATAAAAAATATGCATGCACACTCTCTCAGCCCCAGAAAAGCCATGGCAAACCCCTGTGGAGATTTTGCCAAGAAAACCCCAACAACAAGTAATAACAACAATAATCAATATCATCCTGGCAGGTGGCGGCGGCAAGACTGGCATGGGGCCGGTCCAAAGGTCTCGGGGGGCTGCATCCGGCCCCTGGGCCTTAGGTTGCCTACCCCTGCCCTACCAGAGCATCCCCCGGTGGCCACTAGATAATGCCGCACTTTCTTCCTCAGTTAGACCTACACTCCAAATTTCTAGTCTGGTTGGGGCACTGCCAACCTTTTCACCAGGGAGTCTTGACATATCCTAGTCTTACAGGAGCTCTTCAGTGGCCACTAGACAATGCCAGACAGTTTTCCTTAGCTAAACCTACCAATGTTCTCTGCGACACCTCACAAAAAGTTTCTGAGATTGTCTTCTAGAGGGTCTTAAGATCATTTGTTAGGAAAGCCATATAAGCAGGCTTTTCCTAGAGAACTTGTGCAAGCTGGGAGGTTCATCTTAGAGGTGGGTTTATATATATATATATATATATATATATATATACTTGGTTATTTGAAAATTGTAACTGAAGCACTCTTCAGGGATAAAAGCTATGCTTAAAGGCAGGTTTAACCAATTGCTTAAACACTTCTAAGGCCCCTTGAAGCTGGATTGTTTAAAGTGTTTGATGGGGGAAAGGATTGTGCTCATAGGAGGAACTTTATTGCAGAGATACAGTTTATGACAGCAGTAAAATTGAATATATTTATCTTAGTCTTTCAGTAAATGAGTGTTTCTACAGAAAAGTAAACAATAATTTTGGTGGGGGTGAAAGTGAGAATGGCTGGGTCACTCATACCTGAAATTCCTCGGGGGAGGGGGGTCCTGTTCCCTTCAGTGTTAGTTTCCTGGAAATGATTTGATGATTAAAAGCTACTAATTGAAGACTTTCAAAGAAACCATTAATTTTAAGAATTTTATAATGTGTGACTTTTGCAAGTGGATACCATGTTAAGTCAAGTGTATTTGTCAGTTTTTATCCCCAGGGTGAAATAACAAAACTATGAAAAGCTCAGCTTAAAGCGACATTCATTTTAGTTTTGTTTGTGACACTTTTTTTAAAATAATATTTTAGCACAAGTCATTATGTATATATTTTTTGAGTTATACCACACAGAACATCTCTCTACTGCATTACATGCCTAGATGTTTACAAAAAAATTGTTCATTGACTAGAAAGATATCCAACTTTCAGCTGTTTCATAGTAGTCCAAACAACTTTCTTTCAGAGCTTAGAAAGTTAAAGCAGCTTATTTATATACCGCTTCATATCACACTATGGGATATCTAAGCGGTTTACAACTGTGAGCTGATTGCCCCCCAACAAGCTGGGTACTCATTTTAGTGACCTCGGAAGGATGCAGGCCTGAGTCGAGCCTCAGCCCTGGCTGGTATTGAACTCGCAACCTTGTGGTCTATGAGTGAGTGGCTGCAGTACAGGCATTTAACCACTGCGCCACCAGGGCTGATTTTTTATAAAGTAACTAATTCCCACTACTTATTAAGTGTTTGAACAATAATCACTACTATTGCTTTTTACAATGCTGAAAAAGTAACTCATTGTACCAGTTTTAATTTTTCTTGCTTACTTTTCCACTACCTCTTATTACTATTTAAAGAGAAAAAACTTAGGATTGATCAATAGAATGACATAAAATGTTGATAACTTTTGTCACAATGCCTCTAAAAATGACCTCCAAAGTAACTTTTGAAAGTAATTAAAAGCTGTTAGTGATGACATTAAAAATAGTTTCACTTTTATTGCCACATTAATTTTGAAATGTATGATTGCTATCCCTGAATGTAAACTGTAACTTTTTCTTTCCATCCAAATAGTCCTGAGTTTTGTGCCTAATTCCATATACATGGCTGATACACAGCCACTTCTGATATGACAGATGGCAAAATAAGGATGGATAGATGGGTGTTGTGGTGGAGACATGTTAGTCATGAACATTGGCCAAAGTTCTTGTGTCCAAAGTAGCTCCATAGAATTCTTGATCTAGGCTTTTATCACCACCTGCTTGTATCGTCATTAAATCATCTCAATCTATGAGACCATAGTGACATTACTGTACCTTTGATGTGCATGCAAATCTGTGGGATCTTCTCTATGCCACCTGTATTCTTTGCCTTTATCTCTGTTACAACAAAGTTCAAGGACAGTACCAGGGCAGTCAAAAGTGGTGTTGACATTGGATTGTCCTGCTTTCTCATGCTATTATGTCAAATGCATGTAACTCATATTATAGATTTGTAATGGTACATGCTTGGTCCAAAGAGGGACAGCAGATGTGTGGCTCTGGCTTAATTCAGAGGTTATGGGCTGGGACTGTACATGTGGTCTCCCACATCATAATTTAAGTAGTCATACATATCTTTTGTTGTATGTGTCTGCTATCAATATAGGATCCAGTTTTGGGGATAAAATGTTCTCAGTGGGTCTACCTCTACACTGTTGGCACTGTTGCCCATTTGGTGGCCTTTTCCCTCTGAGCTCACACCACACTACTGCTCAAAATGACTTCTCTTTCCCCCCCCCCCCCCCCCGGTTGAACACACATGCTCCTTACTGTTAAAAAAGCCCCCAGAGTGGTTTAACTATCAATAAAAATGCAAGACAATCCCTGCCCTCAGACTTATCTTTAAAAAAGACATAACACAAAAGGAAGCACATCCTTGGCTTACTGGAATGAATGGAGGATAAGGCAAAGCTCAATATAGCTGGCTTCTCAGGATAGACACATCTTCCTTCTTTCTCTCTTCCTCACCCTATGGAATAGTACTGGCACACTTGGAGAGGATAAGTGAATGGACATGTATATATGTGGGTATCTATGTGTTGTAGGGAACTGTTATTGGTCACAGAGATCTAGCATTGGAACATCCAACAGATACAAGTAGCTACTTCAAGTACAACAGCTGCTGTCACCTGCAAACCCAGAGATATGAGATGTACATTCTTAGGCTTTCTCCTGTTGTGCTTATACATCACTGTTATTCAGAGTCGTGATCCATGAGCCATTGGTTGCTGGTTTTCTGTGAGCTTCTAGGAAACTATATGGATATCATATCACTATGGCATAAATATGAAACAAGAGGAAAAACTGCTTGGCTGCCACCTCAGATAGTTTCAGAAGCACTGTTGTTCATCACAATGCAGTCATTGCTTAGGGATGTGTACATTACATTCATCTCTGCCATTGTGTGGGTATGGATGAAAATACTACCTGTGAGAAAAAGGTGATGACATCAGATTTCTTATACAGGTATCTCAATGTGCAGTTGCACATTCAATGCCCCATTGAGCATGGGGGTACAGATGCTGGGTTTTTTTCCTTTTGTTTGTTTTTTGCTGTAACGGGACACTAATTTGCAATGCAAGAAATTGTACTGAGTACTTTGAAATCTAACGTGGGGATCATTCTAAAAAAACAAATGTGCAGACACACTGGATGTGGGAAAAATACTGGGGAAAATATTTCCATTAAATGTAAATCTTACTGCATCAAGTTTGTTTTTAATTGGTGTCATGAAGTTCTTTGGCCTCCTTTTGAACACATATCTTCTGTGTATTAAAAAAATGATATATGATGTCAAAAAGGACCCTTATAATAGTTCATTATTTCCTCCTGTTCCTTATAATTAATTTTCTTAAAGTTCAGAGAGTGTATGAGAATAATAGATTCTTTATTTATTGTTTTCTGTGGGTTTTCCAGGCTCTTTATTTATCCTTCCTCCCCCAATATCTCAGTGTCTCCCTGCTGTTAATGGATGATTATTGCAGGTAGGAAAAAAAATTAAGGAAGATGTTGAGTCTGTATGCATGAAAGGGTGTCAGAAATCACAGATTGTCTCTAATGTACTCTAATATTGTCTTGTCCACATACAGTTGTCCTATAGAGTATGAATACCTTTCTGATATTAAGATATGTGTCAAAGATTGAGGGCCATTTCAAGCTACACAGTTATGACATTATAACTGCCATGATAACATCCTGTGTAATCTCAGTTTGTTGTGAGGTACTCTGGGTGAGAACTCTAAATTCCCTTCCCTAAATTGCAGACCCTAAGATTCCATAGAATGGAACCATAGCAGTTGAAGTGGAATCGTAGTGCTATAACTGGGTAGTGTGAAAGGGTCCTGACTGAAATTGTAGGTTGTTATTGTTATCTTCTAATGTTGATCATCTTACATTTGATTTCCCTGCTCCAGATGACTACATTTCCAGCATTAGTAATTATGAATAATCATGTGAGTATTAATACACATTTTAGGAAAAAAACCCCACTTCCATGAATTACTAGTTTGGGAAGCAGCCTTAAAAGAGGGGGACATTGTTTTTGATTTTCCTGAAAGGTGTGTAACAAGTTCTGTACCTAAAATCTATTGCTGCTGTCAGCATTCAGCACCAAGGCAAATTAATTAAATGAAGTTTCTGCTTAGGCAACAAAAGATTAAGGATATTATCACACTGTTCTTAAATAATGGAATAGAAGCAGGGTTTTAAATATAATGGTGGGATCCTATTGCATGAACTCATGGCTCAGCAATAGCTGTCATGTAACCAATCCATGCTTCTGCTGCTACTTTTACTACACAGGAGGATCATCTGAATAGCTATTAATCACACTACTAATTATTGAACTATTTGTGATAGGTCATCCCTGGGATATTTCAGAGATTGATGATCTCACGTGGTATGAATGAGCATTACAGCTTATTCTCCCCCTCCTAGTCCCCGAACATCCATAGAGATTCTACTTCTAGTGCTGAGAAGAGTATTGGCTTCTTTCTCAAAGCTGGCTTCTCGGCATAACCCTGGATGCCAAAGAGGGAATGACTGCTTGCTTATGAGGAGGCAGTCATTACTTTTTTGGCAGGAAGGAGGGGAGAAAAAAATGTTTTGTTGCACTTTCACCTGCTCCTGCTAAGGAATGAATGACTGCTTACTCATGAGGAGGAAGTCATTCCTTCTTTGGCAAGAAGGAGGGGAAGAAGCGCGGAGGGTATGGAGGCAGAGTTAGGGGGGAATGAGGAAGAGAGCACATGGAGACCCTTGATGGCACTAAAAGACCCATCACACTATTGCAGAGAAGTACACTTAAGTTCCAAAACTGATATGTTTTCAGGTTTTTTGAACAACACAATTGTGGCAAGAGTGAGGTAGGACTGAGGCTTGTGCAATAATGTTCTAAGCTGTGTACAGCCAAATATATATATATATATATATATATATATATATATATTCTTGGCTTTTGGGTAGATTTGAAATAGACAAATGACTGAAAATAGAAATCCTGAAACACAAACTGCTCATTTATAGATATAAATTCAAAATTTGAAATGATTTGGGTCCTGCCCACCCACCCACATTTTGGAATGGGATGTCATAAAATTTAGATGAGATTTCTAAATTTGGGTATAGGGCATATAAATATGGATTACAAAACCTAAATTTCCAGAAAAGGTTTCTGAACTGCTAGTTGCAAAATTATCAAACATCTTACTAAAGTTATATTTATTATGCTGCTTTTTCTGTATTCCAAAATGTTATTTGAAAACCATTTGTTCAGGCTGTTTCAGCAAGAGCCCTCCCATGGTTGGCCTGAAGTTCCAGTCTAATTTATGAACATGAGAGCCTTCTAAAAGAGAGGATGATTTAGATGGCTTTGTTAGAGCCAGGTTCTTAGCAGTAGCTGAAGATTTAGAAGTGGTTGTAGGTGAACACTCTTCCTTTTGCACTGTCGGATGAGGTCCAATTACTTATTTTTCTGCTCTTTTATGGTAGGATCAGCTTCTAATAAAGTAGTTTGTCTTGTAGCTTTCTTTAATTATGGAGGTCAAATCAAGGATGATGGCTGTTTGGCCAGCTCTATCTTGGGCTCTATAAAAGGGACCCTTCTAAAATCTCACTCATGACATTATCCAAAACTAATGGATACTGGGGGCTATCTCTTGCACATTTGTTACAAGAGAGATAGGTTCAGTCATGGAAACTGGGGGGAAATTGCATGAAAATGTTGTAAAATTTGTATCAATTTCAAAGACACAACAGATGTAGGGCAAGAATCCTGTTTACCAAGTTCACTCATCTTTTCTTCAAAAGGTAGTTATGTGTACTGGAGCTGCAATATTACATTTTCACACCACTTCAAACATGCCTGCAACACCCGTTCCCAAGAATTCTTCTTTATTTTTCAGAACAAACATGAAGTGTAAGAATTTAAGGCAGTGTGAACAACAGATTATTTCAGGCACTAAGCTTTTTACTTGGCATACAAGGAGCCAAATCAAGGTAGTAAACCAGAAAACATGGGCAATAAAAGTGGACAACAGATAATTATTTCTCATACCATTTAAAACCATGTTCAGGGAAACACTGTTTAGCAAAGCACCAAATTCATTCCCATTAATATTATCCCATCAATATAATGTGAATAAGTGAGGGCCTTCTCTCATGAGGCACTCATTCACCTGTCTCTTTGTTGATGGAGAAGGAATGACATTATGTGGTTTGGGATATTATTTTGGTTCCTTGCTCCAGATCTCTTGCATTGCCAGTGTAACTCCATCAATCAACAGTTTCTGATGTATTAGTTCCAGGAGATAGGAACAGAAGTTGGGAACTGTACTTTTTGGGTTACAGTTTCCAGAATCTTCTAGCCAACTGTATGGGATGTTGATCAATACCTGGTGAGATCATTTGTCCACTAATATTGTCTACACAGCAGCTTTCCTCAGCAATCTTTCTTATCAACTGCTACTTGGTATCTTCTGCATGCAAAGGAGATCCTTTGCTACTGAGCCATGATCCAAACAGTTATTTCCCATGAGCACAAAGGCTTCTCCTGCCCATGTTTTCAGTTTGGCAGAGGGCCCTGGGAAAAGCTAGGTATCTTCTCCTGATGTCCAGACCTGTGCATTCATATTTGAAGCTACCCTTTATGGCTGCAATGATCTCATTGTGGTCTGAAGAGCTGAGCCCATGTGTACACAAAATGGTGAAAACTGGTCACCTGAGGTGGATGGTGCACAACTCTGGTTCACATCATTCTGTAGTCAGAACCATACCTTCCATAAGGTGGAATGAGATAGCTGTTGGAAGTAAAGAGTTTGGGGCTTCATTAAAGATGGTGAATTATCACTCAATATTTATTTGTTACTGCAGGAGGAAAAATTGAGTTTTTGCTTCTAATATGTATCTAAACATCTTGGGCTCTCATTAGCTTGCTTCTGTATTCTACTTACACTCTGGAACAATGACCAATTTGCATTTGAGATTGAATATTTTTGACTGAAAAAATACTGTTTATGACTTAGCCTTTTGGTCTGGTTTTCTCTAATACTGATTGGAACTGGCAATTGTTGGCAGAAAAGGGAAATTGTAGGTGTCTAAATGTCTTGGGCTGCCTTGTTAGCTTGTCTCCGCATTCTACTTACACTCTGGCACTGGCACTGTTGGCAGAAGAGGGAAATTCTCTTCCACAGCTGAAGGAATTAACACAACCTTTTTCTGTTAAACATGCCTTTCACCAGATGTTGAATATTTTGGGGGCCTTTTTCATTTCTTTTTCCCAGCACATACTTTGTTTGTCTGTAATACCCTGGATGGGTTCCACAGCACATACCAGTTAAGATGGACCACTGAGGTAGCTGAACAAGGGGAAACAAAACACAATCAAAGCTTTCCAACTTTAGGGACACATTTGGATGGCGCCTATAAACTCAAACATTTGGAAAAGTTACTGTAATTGTGATTTAAACCAAGACTGTAAATAAAGCTCTAACTGGCTCCAGATCTTAGCAGCACTGGCAACAACATTGTTAGAACAAATGGGCATTCGTATGACCAAGGGCATTCTGGCCTTGGAAATGAAACATTCTCAACAAGGTTTTGCTAAAATAAACTTCCTAGACAATTCTAATTTTGAAAATATTGTCGGGGTTACTATTAAGGAAACCAATGATCCTTTCCACTAGAACTAAATAACTGTACCTAACGATGACAAATTGTACTGTGTATTATGATCATTTTCCTTTGATAGGGAATGTTAATACAGTTAAGGGTTTATCCACTGGGTTTTGAAATTGACAGCAGGAACAATATTAATCTTCAACTTGCTTATAGATACAAACCTATCTTTTATACTTGGATGTAGAAATCACTGCATTCTAAAAAGAAGACATAGGCTTTTTGGGGTATGTGCATAGCAAAAGGAAGAAAAAGGAAATGGCAGGGTCACTATGTGGAGAAGATGGCAAAATGGTAACAGGGGACAGAGGGCTGATGCAGATTGGCCTAAAGGGCTGGCCTGGGGATGGAGTTGGGGCCATGCAACCACAAACCGCCTGCCCGATTCTGCCCCAACACCGCACACCTGTCCATATGGTGTGTGCCATCAGGGCACCCTCTTGGCATAGTGTGCAGACACATTGCACCAAAAGGGCACAAAAGAGCCGCCACTGTGGTTCAAAGGGTGGCTTTTTGCTGCCCCCAAAAGGAGGCATTTGCCTGCTCTTTTGGGGGTGACAAAAAACAAGGATTGGGGCCACAGCGTGTGGTTGCCGTGGCCTCAAATTGCCGCTCCCAGGGGCGGCCCAGCACCACCTCTTATTGGATGTGTGTATTGGCTCAAAGACAAGGCAGAACTACTCAACACCTTCTTTGCCTCAGTGTTCTCAAAAAAGGATGAAAATGAAGCAGAAGACACAATAAGAGAAATGCAGCACAGAATAAGTAAAGAGGAAGTATAGGAATGCCTCGTTAATCTAAATGAATTAAGGTCTCCAGGACCAGATGACCTACATCCAAGGGTATTTAAAGGACTGGCAAATGTAATCTCAGAGCCATTGGAAATAATGTTTGAGAACTCCTGGAGAACAGGAGTAGTCCCAGCAGACTGGAGGAGAGCAAACATTGTCCTCATGTTCAAAAAGGGGGAAAAAAAAGGATCCCAACAATTATCGTCCAGTTAGTCTGACATCAATCCCATGAAAGATTCTAGAGCAGATAATTATACAGAGCATCTGTGAACATTTAGAAAGCAATGTTCAACATGGGATTTAGAGAAACAAGTCATGCCAGACTAATCTGATCTTCTTTTTTGATAAAATTATCAGTTTGGTAGACAAAAGAAATGTTGTAGATATAGTATATCTTGATTTCAGTAAGGCCTTTTATAGGGTTCTTGTAAACAAGCTTGTAAAATATGGGCTAGACAAGGCAACTATTACATGGATTTGTAATTGGTTGACTGGCTGAACCCAAAGGGTGTTCAGCAATGGCTCCTCTTCATCCTGGAAAGAAGTGACCAGTGGGGTGCCACAGGGTTCTGTCCTGGGCCCAGTGCTATTCAACATCTTTATCGATGGCTTGGATGAAGGAATAGAAGGCATACTTATCAAATTAGCAGATGACACCAAATTAGGAGGAGTGGTTAATACCCCAGAGGACAGGATCAAAATTCAAGAAGACCTGAATGGATTGGAAAGTTGGGCCAAAGCTAACAAAATGAATTTCAACATGGAGAAATGTAAGGTACTGCACTTAGGATGGAAAAATAAAATGTATAGATATAGGATAGGGGACACCTGGCCTAACAAGACTACTTGTGAAAGGGATCTAGGAGTCCTAGTAGACCACAAGTTGAACATGAGTCAACAGTGTGGTGTGACAGCTAAAAAGGCCAATGTGTTTTTAGGCTGCATTGACAGAAGTATAGTGACTAGATCAAGGGCAGTAATACTGCCACTGTATTTTGCTTTGGACAGAGTACACCTGTGTCCAGTTCTGGGCACCATAATTCAAAAAGGATATGACAAATCAGAGTGTGTCCAGAGGACCAAAATGGTGAAGGGTCTGAATATCATGCCTTATGAGGAAAGACTTAGGGAACTGGGTATGTTTAGTCTGGAGAACAGATGGTTAAGGGGTAATATGATAGCTCTGTTTAAGTATTTGAAGGGGTGTCATATTGATGATGGAGCAAGCTTGATTTTTGCTGTTCCAAACACTAGAACACAGAACAATGGATGTAAGCTGCAGGAAAAGAGATTCCACCTCAACATTAGGAAGAACTTCCTGACAGTAAGGGCAGTTCGACAGTGGAACACATTCCCTCAGAGTGTTGTGGAGTCTCCTTCCTTGGAGGTCTTTAAACAGGGACTGGATCGCCATCTGCTGGGGATGCTTTGATTGTGATTTCTTGCATGGCACAGGATTGAACTGAATGACCCTTGTGGTCTCTTCCAACTCTATGATTCTATGATTCTATGAATTCAACATCCTGCAAGATCACTCTTAGCCACTGCTTGTCTGTCTCCCTGCCGCTGCTCATAGTTCTTGCACATTCAAACAGTGTCTGGTGATGGCAAAGACTTCCTGTTTACATAGTGATAATCATCTATTTCTTCCATTACTTAAATTGTTTCTGCTTAATTAATGGAATATGGAAATAATGAGTTACAAGTACTATTGCTACCTATAACTAGTTTGGAGTAATTAGAGTGTAATAATTTTAAAGCAGTATAACCAGTAATTTTGTTGTTGTGTGCCTTCAAATAATTACTGACTTATGGTGACCCTATCACAGGATTTCTTGGCAAGTTTTTTTATATGGGGGTTGCCATTGCCATTGCCATCCCCTAAGGCTGAGAGAGTGTAACTTGCTCAACACCACCCAGTGACTAAGCTGGGATTCAAATCCTGGTCTCCAGAGTGATAGATGAATGTCCAAACCATTAGACCAGGGGTCAGCAACCTATGGCCTGTGGGCCAGGTGCAGCCCGCGGAGGCCTTGGGACTGGCCCGTGGCCGGTCCTGCCGCTGCCACCACCACCATGCTGCGCATAAGCACGGGTGCCATTTTGGCATCTAAAATGGCGCCTGCGCTTGCGCACACATGCGCACAGTGGCAGGCGCCATTTTGGGATGGCCAACGATGCTGGGATTGTGTGCATGTGCATGACACCGGTGCCATTGGATGTTCCAAAATGGCACCTGCTGCTGTGCGCATGCGTGCGCAAGCACGGGTGCCATTTAAAATGCCAAAATGGCACCCGTGCTCATGTGCGCATGAGCACGGTGCCATTGGGTGTTCCAAAATGGCACCCCCCACCCATGCACGCATGTGCCCGCCCAGCCCCAGCGCCATTTCCCCCTCCCTGGCCCCCCGGCAAAAAAAGTTGCTGACCCCTGCACTAGACTATGCTGTAACAAAGTTAATTTATTGCTATCACAAGCAGGATTTTCTAGTTATGTTCAAAAGTTGTTTTTAAGGACATTTTAAAAGGCATTATGTTGTTTGTTATTTTAAGTATGTTTTTAAACTTTGATTATTTAATTGTATTGGGGGGGCTATTGGGGGACGAGATTGTTTGTTTTATTGTGTAAGCCGCCCCGGTGGGATACAAATTATTATTATTATTATTATTTTATGTCATTTGTCACTCTCTTATCAATCATAAGAACTCCCCCAAAGTATAAGAAACTAATGGAAAAGCATCAAACAATGCAACAAGTAATCTAATAAGTTACCGTAACTTTTTCCCATCATTGTAAGGAGTAGCAGGAATGGGTAACTTTTTAAACACTTTAGTGAGTAATGGGGAAAAATCATTTTGAAAAGGAACTTTCCAAGCTCTATGTTTATGAGGTATATTTCATTCCCACTAGCATCTAGAATGCCTGAAAAATGACTGTGCCTCACCTCAAAAGAGGAATGCATTGCCAACAGAAGATATGTGAAGACAAAAATCTACATAAAGTTGGCATACACTAACCTATATGTACAGAAGCAAATGTAGTAATAATGTGTATAATTTAAATCAGGAGTGTGAACCCTTTGGGCTGATTGTTGTTTTGGATTGCCACTCCTAGAAGTCTAAGCCTATATGGTCAATAGTAAAATGTGAAAATGGGCATTGAAGTAAAAAACAACAACAACAAACATCCAGAGATACAAAGGACTCCTTCTCTCTAATTTAAAAAGAAATGCAAATACGCCTGTCCTTAATGGGAAAGACTTGAGGCCAGGTGACCAGTGTGCCTGCTCAGTCTATTGTTCAAGTAGTAACAGTAGGTTCCATTTTGCAAAAAAATGTCACAATGAATTTCCTTGAGATGAATTCATTGTATATATATTTCAGTACCCCAAGTCTGAATTCAAGGTGTATTTTGAAGGATCAAGGAGGGTTGTCCTGCAGTCTGTATAAAAACTAAACTATTTACAGGACTGCTTCAACATGTTCCATTTTACTTGAAAAAATATCAACATCAGTTGACATCAAGCATGGAACAGGACTGTGTGGATCATGAGGTCATAGTGCTTCTGCTGGCATATGAGTCAGTAAATGCATGAGTGAGGTTAAGATGAATTGTGTTGTTGAGTAATTTCATATCTCTTAAATTGGTATCTCAGATCATACTTCTCTCTTCCAACTGTGGCAAAGTATGACATCATTTACTGTTTGTCTGGACCTTGGTTTGGGAGGACAGGTTCAGTCTGAAGGTTAGATATTTGTTTAACCTTTATCTGAATTACACTGGTTTGGATGTCCTGATGGAAATCTCCCCAGGATCTGACAATGTGCTCATGTTCCCAGTATTCAGGCCAGACCAGAATTACCACAAAACCCACTACTTTCAATATTTTGATCTTTCTGCTTCCAGTTGTATCCAAGTACAGGAGTGCTTGTAAATCTAAACCCTACAAGAGCATTTAGCCAAAACTATTTAGCTAGGATCAGTGAATTCTTATCTCTGCTTGTTCACACAGTCTTAATCATTACTTTTGCCTTGGAGTTTTCTTTCTTCCCTTCCTTTTTAAAAACCTGCTGCAATAAAATTCACCTTCCAAACAGATGGAAGTGATTCTCTTTAAGGAAGGGCTTTCAGAAGAACAAAGTAGCTAGTGGGATACTGACCTGATCTGCACTCATTTAGGTTTATTGAGTTTATTGGGGATGCAACATAAAGTAGAGAGAGCTTTGGGCAGATTTACACACAGCAGTAAATAGTTCTGACTGGCACTTCATGGTATGGAATGGTTGGGTTCTGGATGAAGCAGTCTTGAAAAAGCTAGGCTGAGCTTCAGTGATTATCTGTGAATTTCCTTCATTGTCTTTTCTGTATCTGTTTTGAAAGTAAAATAGGTATCTCACGTGAACAAATAATATGGCTAGCATGATGTTGAGAATTGTTCTATGACTCTGGATACCAGGGGTCAATTCTCCATTTGGCCATGGAAACCCACTGGATGACCTTGGGCAAGTCACATTCTCTTAAGAAGATGAAGGCAACCCCCTTTTGAACAAAATTTGCCAAGAAAACCCTGTGATAGGTTTGCCATAAATCAGAAATGTCTTGAAGGCACACCACCACCACCATCACAACAGCAACAAGGGAAATTCAAAACTGCTCATGGAATCTCAAGCTTAAATATCCCAGTCCAGGTCAACATTTTGCAATAAGAACAGAGCAGGGCTTTAGCACAATATTCGAAACCTATTAAGCATTACAGTCTTAATAAGTTTTCAAGAAATAGTCTTCAGGGGAGTTTTAAAGTTCAGCATTGTGTATTTTAGTGGCACTGATTTAAAATAAGTCATTTAATGACAGTTAATCTAGCATTCTGCACTGCATTTTGGTCCATGCAGCATGTATTTAATACACATTGCTCTTATTCACATGTAATGGTAAATATGTCTTAGGCTCCTGCCACACTGTAGAATCAATGGAGTTTAACATTGCTTTAACTGTCATAGCTCCATGCTATGAAATCTGGGATTTGTAGTCTGTTGTGGCACCAGAGCACTCTGACAGAGAAGGCTAAGGAGCTCACAAAATTACTAATTCCAGAATTCCATCACATTGGTAGTCAAAGTGGTTAAATTTCATTATTTCTGCTGTACAGGTATAGCTTCAGTCTCATGTGCTCCCTAGTTTCTTCCTTCACAGGTTCAGGGAGGTACATTTGCAGATGGGTGCAAACTATAGTTTTCTATTATGTCTGAATAAGGAAAAAATTGAGTTGTTTACTTTGTGATATTTACAGGAGAAGCCTACACATGTCAGAAGTAAGCCACTGAGTATAATCTTGGTGCATTATTGACTCAGGTAAAAAAATAATTAAACTTCCATTCACTGGTAATCCAAGGGCAGCTAGGATATACAGAAGCATTTGCGTATGCCAAAGATACACTGCCCTCTATATACTTCACATTTGCGTATGCCAAAGATACACTGCCCTCTATATACTTCACCCCCCCACATAAATTCAGTTACATGTACATGGCTTCTATACATGGATCCCCTTACATCTGAGACATTACTGCTCTTTTTAAACTAAAATTGTAACATCTATTGTATAGTGTATTCAGGTGAATTCCTATATGTAGCAATGAATGAGTGTGCAATTATATGGCTGTCAGCCCTTTTTGTAGTCAGGGCTGCACCCCCCCCCCCCCCCCCCGCATAAATTCAGTTACATGTACATGGCTTCTATACATGGATCCCTTTAGAGGATGGAGATCCCTGAGGGTAAGAGAGCATCTCCAATAATGCAAGGCTATTAGCTCTGTTTAGCCATTAGTGAATGTATAAACCTTACTATTAGAGATGCTCTGTGGATCTTCTGGGAGAATACATACATGCAGGATCTGTAAATGTATTCACAGTTCTCAACTGTACTAAGAACCTCACTTGCACCACACAATATTGGCAAGAAGTACACAAGTGATGCATGCAACTCGGAGCACTGAGGATTATGGGCATGATTTCTCATCCATATTATTTTGTTGGTAGGAATACATATTCCTATCTGCAACCACTGTGTGTTTTTATCCATACATCACCGTTAGTATCTAATATCACTTTGCTGGATTGTCTCTTGATCATATGTACAGTAATACATAGACAAAGATCCTACAGTGTGGTTGCATAGCATTCATCTCTTCATGTAGAGTTATGTGTTTATTGTGCTATGTGATGCTTGTGTTGAATGAGAATATTATGTAACTAAATGCATAATCAAATGGACATCCAATTTGGCAACAGAAAGACCAGTCCCACCAGTTTCAGCAGAGGCAGACAGATACACCTTGGCTAAGGATGCACACTGACATATGCAATGGCACCACAGAAACAAACCCACTTCCTCAACTAGGAACTAAAATTGCACAAGATTAAAAAAAAGTCCAATCTTTTCCAAAGAAGAATTTACTCGTGCAACAAGATTTCAACCATACAATATTTGGGCGGCAGAAGTGTAGATGCTGTGTTTAACCATAACATTGATTAAGAAAGATTTATGTGCAGAAAAATGAAGCCTTGAAATGAATCTTAAGGATAATGGCTTAAAGGCCATTTCTTTACCTGTTTATTTTTAATCACCTTCATTACATGTTGTTTGTTTGTCCTTGTGGTTTAAATGCCAGAGAGTGTCATCTTCAGCCAGCATCCCTAAGCAATGTTTTCCAAAGCTTTTAGCATGGATAACACTGTAAAGCAGTTCAGTATTTGAAAGGGCATGCAGGTCATATTTTGTGTGACACACATCTATGACAGTTACCTGATCAGCCACTGGAGGGAGCCTATGAACAATATGATTTGCTAGTCATCAGTGGGGGCTCAGCACATCTGCATTCCATTCTCAAATCATCCACCATCAAACCTGGCAAACGCTGGACTTTGAATTGAAGCTCAATGACCTAAGAATCTGAAATATGAAATACAGAATACGAAAGACCTGGGGAATCACAAATACTCCGTATCAGCTTTCTTCTCCAGAGCCAGAGCCATGAAACAGATACTACCAAGATTTCACTGAAGATACTGGAAAACCTCCAGCTGCACAAAGGCTGATGGAAGATTCTTGAAGAGATTCATATAGGTGGTGTTTCATAGAACAATCACTTCCAAGACCCATATGGCATCATAAAAAACTCCCATGTGTGCATGGCTGCACACAATATCAATGAAGTTTACTCAAAATATCACAGGCTTAGATTATTGCAAGGCATTATGCATGGGGGGGGGGGCTTTGGAAATGATCTGGAAATATCACATTAGCTCAGTACAGGATGACTAGACTGCACATTGTGGTGGTCTCATATGACAGAACTTTTTCATCTGCCTGGCTGCTAGTTTATTTCCAGTTCCAATTCAAGCTGTTGGTTTTCATCCTTTAAAGCCCTGAAAAGTTTGGGATAGATTGCCTAAAGGAGTTCTTCTTTTATATTGATATCTGCCTACCCTCAGTTTGTCATCTGAGGCCTGTGGTCAGGTATTCCACTGCATGAGGCAAAGCAGGAAACCACTACATGAGGCCAAAAGATGGCACTCTTTTCAGTAATGGCACCTTATTTATGGTGTCACTAGGGAGGCTAAACTAGATCTTTTGATGTAGTCTTTGTGGCAACAAGTGAAAAAGTTTCTAAAAATTCTCCTGGGCAATTATTATTATTATTATTATTATTATTATTATTATTATTATTATTATTATTATTATTATTATCATTATTATTGCTTTTCTATTTTGCTGCTGGTCTTGTGTGCTGTAATGTTTCATCTATAACTAAATACTCTTAAGGCACCAGATCCTGTCTGATCTTGGAAGCTAAGCAGGGTCAGCCCTGTTTATTACTTGGACACGAGACTGCCAACAAATACCAGGTACTGTAGGTTATATTTCAGAGAAAGGAACTGGCAAAACCACTTCTGAGTATTCCTTACCTAAGAAGCCCTTATGAAATTCTTGGGGTAACCATAAGTCTCATGTGACTGGAAGGCACATACTAACAGAAAGTATTTTAACTGTTCAATGCTGGGTTTTTATTTCTGTTTTTATTATATGCTGTCTATAGTCATTATTAAGTTACACACTTTCACACACACAGAGTTGTTGTTTTTTATACCACCCAAAGATGTCTAATTATGTGAGTGGGCATTCTACAACTCAATCACTCAGCTATAGAGCTCATTTTAGCCACATCCTCAGTATTAGTCAATTTGAAAGGGAAGACACTACAAATGTAACATGCTCTGATGATACAAAAACAGTGGAAACTAAGGGTAGAAATTTGCCAAAATGTAGAAATGACTGAGAGATCAGAAAGGAAGAAGTAAAGCTAGACAATGAACAGCTAAAACCCAAGAAAGAAGAGCATGTTTGGCAAAAGCCTGGTGGGGGAAATCTACTCCCTGGCTGACCTACCAAAACTATGCCAGGGCAGCACAAATGTGATCATGTTAAGCCTCAGCATAGTCTCTCTGTTCTGAACAGTGCTGAGTGTGGGGACAGGCTAATATTTCATAGTGTGAGAAAGAAAAAGCACACAGAAAAATACAAGACACTCAAATAGTATAATGTCTCCAATGTTAGCAGCTATGGCTCTTTATTTTATAAAAATTTCTTCCTCACCTTGATATCTTCACGGAGAGCCCAAGGTATGTAATATTCAAAGATTTAAACAAACATGAGAACATTTAAAATTAATATCAGTTAAGCATTTTAAGACAGAAGGGAAATAAGAAATCACTGGCAACAGGTAGCAAGGCACCACTCTACCAGGAAGCATATTCAGAATGGCTAAGAAAAGTCTTATCTGGCAGACACACTGGAAATACATCACAGAAAGTTCTCACTGGATTTCTATAGAAAAGGAGCTCTACAACTTGGGTACTACAAGATTTGTTTGCATACTGATATTCCAGACTAACATGGCTATGTCTCTGAACTCATAGGAATAGCTGCTTTCAAGTTTGTTAATCATTCTATTCAATTTGATCTAGGTCAGGGGTAGGCAACCTTTCCCCTTTAAGGGCCGAGGGACTTCAGCTCCCAGAAGCCTCAGCCATGTTGGCCAGGAGTTCCATGTTGGCCAATGGCTCCTGGGATTCTGGGAGCTGAAGTCCTTCGGCCCTTAAAGGAGAAAGGTTGCCTACCTCTGATCTAGGTGATTTGTGCTCGGCATAGAAAATCTGATTTTCTAAAGGATATTTCTGTTCATAAACCACCTTTCTAAAAGCCATGAGGTTCTGAGAAGAGAATTCCTTTTGAATTTAGAATTACATTCTGTGTATAAGGAGTTGCCAGAGCCAGCCCTACCATTAGGCAAAGTGAAGTGTCTGGTTCAGGGGGCAGTAGTAACATTCCTCTCAACTTTTCCTCCTGATAACCATAACTATTTCCCTCTTTTATAGGACAGAGCTGTTTATACTATATGGTCTTGGCTGCCCCCATCTCAAATGAGCCTGCTGCCCTCATGGATAGTAGAGAATACTGTGTCAAGCACTACTGAAATACAATTTATCCCACAATCTAGCCAGCTTCTGCTCATGGAACAGGAGAGGAAGCCATCTTGTCTTTTGTCACAGGTTGAAAGTGCCTTGGAACAATCTTGTCACCTGCATAATCACATAGCATTACAGTGTGACACAATCATGTAAAACACATTCAGGCATCAGACTGTGTTGATCAAAAGCAAAGCTTACAAAGAGTAAGAAGGCAGTATAAAAGAATGAAAGCAAGATTTTCTACAAACTCATTGCTACATTCTTAAGTCCCAGTTCAAACGCCATTGTCTTGACAACTTTGGCTGCAGGACTATAACATTAAAAAGAACTTGAAAAAGTTAATACTGTATTTTAGAGTTTTATTTCCAGAATTTCTCAACCACCATGGTAACTAACTATGCTCGCTGGGAAATTTTGACAGTTGTAATCCATGGGTCTTACTTCTGAATAAAGACATCCAGGAATGCACTGTTAAGGAAAGTTGCTTCTAATCTTGTTTTTTTCCTGAAAGGATTCCCCCCAAAGATTTCTTAACTTCCTTTACAAATTGAATACTTCTTATTTCTAGAAATAAAATCATTGGCAAAAAATGTTGAATGTAGCTAGAGACTTTATGAGGGCAGCAAACATTAAAACTTGTTGCTGACTGCCTTGCTCTTATTGGGACCATAATTTGCAGAAAGATTAGTATGTTTTTATTCAAAGGGCAGGAACTTCTGTATTATTACTTTCTGCTGAGAATACTGGAGTTTAATTCTTTTGATTTAATTCTTTATTATGTTTATCTTCAGACTTTTTGGAGGTGGCAGTGCTAGGGATATTCTTGTGACACTGGCAGCCTTTAGCAGAGATATAATTTGCTGGGTGAAGAGATGCCTTTGGTTTAACTTAACTATTAAGTATTCCATTAATACTTTGTGCTATTATTTTTCAAACAAGGACTCAGTTAAATAAAAATACTGGAATGAAACCTGGTAGACACACTTGTGGGTTGGTGTGGGTTAGGGTCTATATTTCAGGTTGAGATTGACTCCACGTCTATTGAGGGAGGACAGGAAACTGCAAAAATACAGCAATGCAACTTCTCACTAGAGTAATGAGACACTGGAATTGCATTTGATCTATGCATTCAGGGAAAGGTTCTGCTCTTTGAGGAGGAAGGCTCTCAGTCTGACCCTAGCAACCATTTCCATGTTGGACAGGAAAGATGTAAAAGACAACACTGAAAACACTTCCTAGGAAGCCTCATGTCTTGCTATTTTAAGGTATGAAAGGTAATTACTTGGTCATATTGTCTGTAAGAAAATATTGTAGCATTTTTTATTATATGACATTTAGACATTTATTATATGACATTCAAAGCTGGGGGATACTCTAAACTGTAACACTAAAGAGCAATTTACACAGTACTTACTCTAACAATGTAGGCAATCCCCAAATCTTGTACCATGTCAAATCTGCACTAAAATGGAGAAGTGTAAGGTATAAACCAGAAGAACAGGGTTTTTTTTGCCACTGGCTGTATCTGTGATTGGCTGATATATGTGCTAGGAAAGTTGGAACAGCTCATAATGTATTGTCTGAATTGGCCCTGAATGATTCGTAGTAAATTATTACTTCTTGGAATCATTTTTTTTGGGGGGGGAGGGGGGGAAGTAAGCTTGTTCTATTTAACAGTTCCGGTCTTTAATAGAAATCATGCTTCATGTAGCATTCATTGTACTGGGAAAATAGTTGGAAATGTGAGTTGAGTGCTCTCTCAGATTTCAAAAAACAAGGAATCATATTTTAAATCAACCTTGAGGTTTTTGGTATCTCCAGATTTCCAGATGCAAGGAACTTAAGGGATGCAATATTTTATAGGTACCATCTAAGTTTTATTTAAACTATTTCCAGGGTTTAAGTGTGACCTAGGTGCAACATGAACTCTACGTTGCTCTACTTACTGTCTCTGATGGAACTTCCTGATTTCAGAGAGTGATTTCTCAAGCCTATCAGTATCTGTTTTCCCTCAGATAGTCGTTGCTATTAAAAACATCTCTCTTTTTGTTTGCACAATTCTTTAGAACAATGCCAGCTATGATTTGTTACAGCCCACAGTAATGAGACAAATGTCTTTTCTTTCCTCGCAAAGCACAGGGTCAAAACTGAGATTTAAACAATTGCTGTGTAGAGGTCCAACCTTGTGTACATTTGTGGGAGAAAAGTTATAAAAAGTAACAGTTGGCCATATTTGGGTACTAATACATTTAAAATCGTCCTGCATGCCAAAACTCCAAAAATTTTCCAACTGATTGAGGCATTTTTTTAAGGCTGCCTGGAAATCTCATTATCATCCTCTCCAGGATAGCCAAGATGGCTTACTTTCACTTAGGTCAAACTAAAATTGATTTTTTTTTAATTTTTTTGCTGAAGAATAAATGTCAGTGCCTCAGAATTAAAAAAATGATATAATATACCAAATTGTATAATATATTTTACTTCATAACTTATCTAGACATACAGCAGAATCCCAAGGTAGCAGAATAAAGAATATAATGTCATGTTATGTTTATGAAACCATGAACTTGGAAAGTTATTGCTAAAAATTAATTGGTTTATTTGTTTATTATTATTATTTATTCAAGGCATTTATTTATTACCACTTGATTCACAAGGGCCCCTGAGGCAATAAACAAAACACTTTCAAAACATCAAATAAGTAACTAAAAACCAATAAAAACAGTCAAAACACCTCTTTAAACAGTTTTAAAAACAACCAGAGATGACACCAATTAGAGCCAAAGACACAGTCTTCACTGACCAGCAGAAACTCAGAAGGGATACGGCCAGCTTGGCTTCTTGTTGGAAGGAGTTCGGTAATTAGAGTGTTGCTACAACTAGAATCATAGAATCATAGAATCATAGAGTTGGAAGAGACCGCACGGGCCATCCAGTCCAACCCCCCTGCCATGCAGGAAATCCAAATCAAAGCATCCCCAACAGATGGCCATCCAGCCTCTGCTTAAAGACCTCCAAGGAAGGAGAATCCACTACACTCCGAGGGAGTGTGTTCCACTGTCGAACAGCCCTTACTGTCAGGAAGTTCTTCCTAATGTTGAGGTGGAAACTCTTTTCCTGTAGCTTGCATCCATTGTTCCGGGTCCTGTTCTCTCGAGCAGCAGAAAACAAGCTTGCTCCCTCCTCAATATGACATCCTAAAGCTCTGTCTCGTGGTAGGATATGTAGCAGGGCCTGTGATGGTGATCTTTAATTTTGGGCAGGCTCACATGGCAGGAGGCATTCTTTCCGATATACTGACCTCAAATTGTTTAGGGCTTATAGGTCAAGACCAGTGCTTTGAATTGAGCTTGCAAGCAAATTTAGAGCCAGTGCACTTCTAAGACCATTCTCTAAAATGTACACCTGATAACAATATGCCTGCTACATTTTGGACAACCTGTAGTTTCTGAACACTTTCAAGGGCAGTCCCACATAGAGTGTATTTTGCTGTTGCTGTTGTTGTGTGCCTTCAAGTCATTTCCGACTTATAGCATAGGGTTTTCTTGGCAAGTTTCTTCAGAGAGGTTTGCCATTGCAACCCTTTGAGGCTGAGAGAGTCTGACTTGCCTATGGTCATCCAGTGGGTTTCCATGGCTGAACCAGATTTCAACCCTGGTCTCCCAGTGTCCTAATCCAACACTCAAACCACTACGCTACACTGGTGTTATGGTAATTCAGTCAGGAGGTGCTTAAGGCAGGAACCACTGTGGCCAGAATTTGCCCTCCCTAGGAAAGGGTGCAGCTGGCATACCAACTGAACCTGGGCAAATGAACTCCTGGCCACAGCAGCTACCTGATCTTCCCAGAGCAGTTCTGGATCCAAGAACACCTCCAAGCTATGAACCTGATCTTTCAAAGGAAGCGTATCAACAACATTATAGTTCAATGGCATTATAGTTACTTTACTTTTCCCCTTTTAAAAAGTAGCTGAAATAGTTACTTTTTGTTACATTTAAAAACCACTAGGAAACAGTAGCACAGTACTTAAATGAGCTACATGAGCTACCACTTGAACCATGTAATATCCCCTCTACTATTTAGTGATGCCATAGCCCCATAAATGTAAAAGAAATAAAAATTAATTAAAAATAAAACATATAGTAGCACTATAAAGAGAGTGAAGTTTATTCTTCATCAAGTTACAATTGCATGGAACTCAGTTTTCCCATTATTCAGGAAAGAAGTAGTTATAAGTTGTTACAAGTCATTTTCCAGAACTAGTTACAAGTCATTTTCTGCCCCACATGCTAACCTGTATCACAAGTACTCCATTCCCTTCCTTGCTTCTAATGATATACTTGAGCCAAGAGAATGCCTCTCTCCTCAATGTTATCCCCTCACTTCTGTCTTTTTCATTCACCAACACTAGATGAATTCCTTCCTGCTAAGCCAGAGGGTTTTTTGTGGGTTTTTCAGGCTGTGTGGCCATGTTCTAGAAGAGTTTCTTTCTGACGTTTCGCCAGCATCTGTGGCTGGCATCTTCAGAGAATACTGGAATGGAAGAGAGTGGGTCTATATATACTGTGAAACCCTAGGTAAGGAGGAGTGATTCCCATGTAAACTGTGTATTGTTCTGTGTTGAATAGATATTGCTCAGTTATTAATGGCATGGCTTCAGGGTGGGAGGATATGCAAACAAGGATA
>CM034701.1:325082717-325095794 GCA_020142125.1 Phrynosoma platyrhinos
TTTTATTTGTTTTTGCCACTCTTGTAATATGACTGTATGATTAAGCTCCATTGTAAAAGAGCTAACTAATGGCTGTATTTAGAATTCCTTATACATTGAATCAATGCATGAATGGTTGCACCAGTTAGCTCCATCCTCACACAAAATAGTAACATGTTTTGAATTAGATTTGGCTGGACAGTCACTTTTGTCTTCATTTTTGGGCCTCAGGTGCATCCCTAGGAGCACAAGGCTATCATTACTGGAAGCCTACAAGAACAGGAATAAAAAGATTTTCCACTGGAAGTGTATTATGGGGGAGGGGGGGATCAGGGAGCTTCTTGAAAGGCCAATGTGGTGCTAAAAGAGCCCATTTTTGGTCTATCTGGATGTTCCAGACAGAGAAGGAATTTTTCACTATATGGGGATCTTAGTTTGTTGTTTGTATTGTAGAGTGCCTTTAACTTATTTCTAACTTATGATGGCCCTAAGGTGAACATATCATGGGGTTTTCTTGGCAAGTTTTGTCAGAATGGGCTTATCACTGCAATTTTCTGAAGTTGCGAGAGTGTGACTTGTCCAAGGTCATCCAGTTGGTTTCCATGTCTGAACCAGGATTCAAAACCTGGTCTCTAGAGTCGTAGTCCAACTATCAAACCACTACGCCATAGATTCATATCCAAAGGCTCTCATGTGATCTGGATCCCTTCACAATAGTACTTCTACTTTGCTCCTGTTCCTTCCTTTTGCCGAGTTTGGAAAAAGTGGTGATGCTGCCTGGGAGATTCTAGGCATCCCAAAACATAGCTTTCCCAGGCTTTGTCCATAGGTACAGGTATATACATGATGAAAGCTCCCTGCGGGTGTTTGAACTATGCACATGGATGCCAGAGGGTGATATTGGTCAGTGTAACCCCGTTTCCCCTTTACATCATGTGAACCATTCTCCTGATACGGTTGTAGAACCAGCTGCAGTACAGAAATTTCTCAGGTTTTGTGTTAAAGGTCACTTCCAAGCTTCCTGACAATTAGAACTTTTGTTTGCTTTGTTCCTTTCAGTTTGGTTACTTTCTTCTAGAGCTGAAAATGTGTTGAAAGTACACGAGACAGTATAGTAAAGTGATTGTTAAATATGATCAAATAAGCTTTGATTGATATGTTTTACTTTGGTGTGTTATCTTTTAGAAGGTTTATAGCTTTAACTGGCTTTTACTTAAACATACTGTGTTATTCCATAATGATGGATACATGACTAATCTAAACATCAGTGAATACATTTCCTTATTTTCTGTTTTGTAATAGGGGAAGAGGATACCACTTTCCACACCCCCAAATAGCAAGGACTTGGGTTTTCCTCACTCTTTTTAAATAGAGGCAGGTAAATGGGAGCAGCCGATTCAAAATAATGAATGCTACTTTTTCTAACCTGCTGCAAAAAGAAAATGCTTCCTTGTTAATCTTATCTCAGCACTGTATATTTTGAGAGGAATCTTGCTGTGTTTTATAAAAAAAATGCTGATTTTTTTAAAAAAGTCTGGCATTAACTCCCTTGGCAAACTCATTTTCAGAGTGCAGATTGATGAGTATCCTTTATTGAAACTTCTAGGAACAAGAAATGTTGTGGATTTCAAAGTTTTTTGGATTTTGGAATATTTGCCTATACATAATGAAATATCTTGGAGATGGGACTGAAGTTTAAACATTTAATTCATTTATGTTTTGTATTCACCTTATAGTTAAAACCTGAATTTTATGCACAAAGGGCCTAAGCAGACTGCCAGAAATAGTGCACATTAAATTGAGGCACTGCTCTGGCTCAGTGCTAGGGAATCATGGGAACTGTAATTTATTGTGGCACCAGAGCTCTCTGACAGAGAAGGCTCAATGTCTCAGAAAAAAATACAATTCCCATGATTCCCTAGCACTGAGCCAGAGCAGTGCCTCAATTTAATGTGCACTATTTCTGGCAGTCTGCTTAGGCCCAAAGTTTGTGTACATTAAACTATCACAAAGGAAAGATGTCAGCTATCTATGTGGAAAATTTTAGATACTGGAATATTTCTGATTTCAGAATTCCAGATAAAGGAGACTGTACCAGTTCTTGTGTAGCCAAAACAACATTGTCTATACATATACATATACATAAAGGAGGGTTAGGAGTGTCTTTAAAACAGTGCACTGAGAGCCTAAATCCAATATCCTGCTGGCACTGCCCTGGAACATTTGTCCCTTCCCCACTATAAACATGAGTACCACTGGAACGCCTTCTGTGCAGATATTTGAATTGCTTAGGGTGTATCAGTAGGAATAGGAGACAACTCCCCTCTTGATTCAACTGGCTTCCATTGTTTCTCCAGCACTCGAAGCTGCTCTGTCCATGTACTCAGTGGCCACAGAATGCTGAGTCTCTGTTGTGAGAAATGAAATGAAATGAAAAACCTACACACAATGACAGATACCTACACAAGAACTCCAATCATCACCCAGGACAAAAAAAAAAAGAAGCACAATAAAAACACTGGTAGACCAGGCAAAAAAGATCAGTGAATCCCATTACCTGGAAGATGAATTGAAGCACCTAGACTGGGCTCTACAGGCTAATGTTTACTCCAGATCAGACATCAGAAGGGCTGCCAGACTCAGAAAAACCCAGAGGAGTGAAGACAAACAACCACCTAAAGGGAAGGTATTTCTACCATGCATCAAAGGAGTCACAGACAGAATAGGGAAAGTGGTGAGGAAACACAACCTCCAAATGATATACAAATCTACCAAGAAAATCCAATAAATGCTGCACTCAGCGAAGGACAGGAGAGACCTTCTCTCACACAAAGGAGTTTACTGCATACCATGCAGCTGTGGACAAGCCTGCATAGGGACCACCAAACGCAGTGTTCAAACATGAATCAAGGATCATGAGAGACATTGCAGACTGGGTCAGCCAGAAAAATCAGCAGTAACAGAACACCTTATAAACCACCCTGGCATAAAACACTGTTTAAAAACACTGAAATTTTGGACCATGACAACAACTATTGGGTCAGAATGCACAGGGAAGTCATTGAAATCCACAAACACCTAGACAATTTCAACGGGAAAGAAGAAACCCTTAAAGTAAACAAAGTTTGGCTGCCAGTCCTGAAAAACACAAAATCAAGACCCAGCAAAATGCAAACAGGGGTTTTCCCACCAGACAACGAATTGCTAATTAAATAGACACAATGCCCCCACCTTGAGGCCTTGCCATTTAACAACAGAACAACACACAGATTAACATGTAAATCACCTTCTCTCAACCAAGGGTCACACAGTATATATATAGTTTTTTGTGGGTTTTGGGGGCTATGTTGCCATGTTCTAGAAGAGTTTCTGATGTTTCACGAGCATCTGTGGCTGGCATCTTCTCTGAATTTTGATTTGATGAATCTCTGCAAATCTGGCAGCATTCATAAAATGATGCTACACTTGTTTTCCACAAGCAGTGAAAATATTGTGGCAAGAATTGAGGCTCTTTCTTGTAACATTTCACATTTACTAATTTGTCTGTTAAAGGGTTAGCATGAGATCACAAATGAGGAAAAATGTAAAATACCTTTCCACCATAACTAGAGGCAGAAACAAATCTTAAAAAAAAAAAAAAGACCTTGCTCACCAGTTGTTTAATGGCCAGTTTCTACAAAATTTTCCACTGTGTTAAAAATGAACCTGTGAATATTAAAAATATATGAGCTTGAGTTTCCCATAGAACAATTATTTTATGGGTGAAAATCTGTGCATTTTTCATCTCCCTTCAAAATATATGAACTGTTTGAGGCTTTAGAAAGCAAACTATATCCTGATTTTTTAAAAGTAGATTAGGCTGTTCTGAGTGTGTTTTGATAGACTCTCTGAAGACTTGGAGTGTAGATTAGGACATAATGCCTAACAGAACTCGATTATACTGGTATAATGCAACACAGTCGTAGAAATGTGTGAATAGAGAATAGAAGCCAAATCTTATCAGTAGAAGATCCAACTTTAAAATAATAACTAGCAAAGGATGTTTCAAGGTTGGTGGGCTGAGGACTGGAAGAAATTAAGTATTTCAGTCCTTCCCTTATTCCATTGCCTGATTTCTTCTGCATCACCACCAATTCCCTTATTAAGACTATCATCTTGCAGCAAAGCAAGTGATGGAGACAGGGCTACTTTTTAATATCTATGGGGGATTGCAGACTGCCAGAAATAGTGCAAATTGAGTCCACTTTTAGGGTTAGGGTTAGGGAATCATGGGAACTGTATTTTATTGTGGCACCAGAGCTCTCTGACAGAGAAGGCTCAATGTCTCAGGAAAAAAACAGTTCCCATGATTCCCTAGCACTAACCCTAACCCTTAAAGTGGACTCAATTTGCACTGTTTCTGGCAGTCTGCAACCCCCCTATCCTCTCTAGAGTTGCCAGGTTTCAGAGCACTGGCTGACATCTCAGGGGTCTGCTGCATTTCTCTGGGTCTCTGTAGTGAAGATAGTTGTTGGGGAGGAGAAGGAGGATTGATTTTCTAGGTGAAGTAGCATGAAAGCCTGTGTACCTCTTTCCATTCAGTTTTTAGCTGGTAACAGATGTGTGTGTGCGTGTGCGCACACGAAAATTTTGTTGAATAAAAGACACACAACCTCTGCCTTTCCTGATGACTGTCTGGAAACAGTGTTTTTGTGAAACCCCCCCATAATTATCATAGGTAAAGGTGAAGATATTCCCCATTGACAAGGTTGTCAAGTCATGTCTGACCGTAGGGGGTGGTGCTCATCTCCGTTACTAAGCTGAAGAGCCAGTGTTGTCCAAAGACTACTCCATGATATGTGGCCAGCATGATTGCACAGAACACTGTTTACCTTCCCACTTAAGTGGTACCTATTTATCTACTTGCATTTTGCATGCTTTCAAACTGCTAGGTTGGCAGAGGCTGGGACTAGTGACAGAAGCTCACCCCATCATGTAGCAACAGGGCCTCGAATTGCCAATCTACCAATCTTGCAATCAAAAGAGTCAGCATCTTAACCACTTGAGCCACTGTATCCCTAATTCTCCTGCATAAATAAAAATAAATAAATATCCATGTGTATTTCTGTGCACTATAATGTCACAAAACACTTTGAGATATGCGAATACCAGGTGAAAAGTGTGCAAAATTCTTGCCACTGTGGTATTCTCTCTGTTTGGGTTTCCTAAATGTCAGGAAATTCATTTTTCAGCCAGGAAATGAGTGATGGTGATATTCTTTCCATCCCTGGTAGGAGGATCCTCCTATTTAATTAAATAAATTAATACAACTTATTTACAGTGGGAATGGGCAACATGTGCCTGCCATGCTTTTTGTATGCCATCAAGTCTCACTATTGCTACCAGAATTGCTGAAATTGTGGGAATCACAGAGTACATTTGTCTTTTCAATGTTTCTGCTTTTGAGAGATGTCTGAGGTGCACATCTGCTCCAATACAAGGCTTGTGGTTTCTCACACCCTTAGCCTATCCTTAATTAAGGGGTTCATGAATTATGGTTATCAGTTTCTGTCTCATCAAGTGGAACTGACAGAACATACGGCTTTTTTTTAAAAAATGAAAATCATGAAAATGAAAATACAACTTTTTAAAATCACACCACATGTTACTGTGGTTGCCATACAGAAAGCTTTAATAGTCATGTAGTAGAGGAAATTTCAGCAGGTGCTGTTTGTCACATCAGATAACAAGAAAAATCTGTTGAAATTCTGTCTTCTATACAACCAGGAGTTGGTAATCTTACTTGACCTGGCATTTGTCCTGTAGTGTAGTGGAACAGAGCTCAGAGGGTTAAAGGATGCTTGGACCTCCCATCAATTTCTTTATTAGAACTTAACTGCAGTTCATAGTAACTGAGGGCAAAGTGGATTTTCCTACCAACAGTGTATTATTATGAGCTATCCCTCTTGCAATGCAAAGTGTTTTAGAATGGCTTGCCTTGAAGAAACAATACCCGCCAGCTTTACCAAAGACTTAGGTTTAAATCCAACTGTTAGTGCCTGCTAACATAAAAGCAGAAATCAGTGGAAACTTGGTAAGTCAACATGTTTGTAAGGTTCAGTGATTCAGTAGATCTCTTCTAGTTGGAGCTGACAATCAGTCAGCTTGCTCTTGCAAGTATGGATTTCTTGTTATGGATCAACACAGTTGCCTATTCTTCTTGAAGGCATGACTATGAGGAGTATAATTACGAACAGCTGCAATCCAAATATTACTACACCACTGCATTTATGTATCTGGGGGCATTGACCTTCAAGGTAATTTGCAGATTGAAAAACAAGTTAAATTTTTCAATATACATTTACTGTACAAAATTATGGTGATATAATTGGTTATTTCAAATTCCAAACAAGCATTCATTTTGGTTTTATGTTCAACGGTTCAGTATTTCTTAAAATATCCGAGAGTCTTTCTGTATATATATAAATGTATATATATAAATGTATATTCCATGAGCATGTTATGAACATCTACTTTGCAGTCTCATTTTATTAAGTTCATGTATCTTAAATGTTTTATATGTTTTATATGTTTTATATTCGTTTTGTTGTTTTATGGCCTGTTGGCTGAAATAAATTTGAAATTTGATAATTGGTTATTATAGGTAACAATGTTTACCACCATTTACTATGGATTGGGATGTTTGTTAAAATTTAGTGGCAATAGAGTAGCTATTCAGGTGTTTGTCAAGGAAAGAGCATTGCTCTCAAATATTTTGAGATCATCCCAAAGTAGTTACTTTAACTTGAATCAAACTGATAAATTTTAACATGAGTTCTATATGAAGTGTTTAAATTGGGTTGAACAATATTGGAGTGGTTGTTTTTATAAAATTTTGTTGAGTCACACTAGGATCTGGGCACTTTGTGTCTGGAGTGAGATGTTTTCATACACATACCAAAATATTATGTAACCAAGTTGTTAGTAAATGTCTGGAACAGGATCTTAACAGGAAGTATTGGCTTTGAGGGGAGGTAAGAGATGCAGCCAAGGCTAAAATGAATGACAAAGAGGGTTTCAATCTAAATAAGACTGATCAAGTTTCTAATACCTTTTACAGTTTTGTTCTTCCTATGAAGAGCTACTCTTTTTTTATTGTAATGAGCAAATTATGACAAATGTGGCCAGAGTATTTTGCCATGCTATTGCTTTTTGGTAGCCAGATGTGAAGGCCAAATCCACTGTGATACTGCCAGCATCATTGAGATGATTTGCACACTGACTGGACCTTATATTGAGAGCTATTTTAATACATTTTTAAAGAAAAATATACAACACTTGGCATGGTGGTAATATTGGAGAAGGAACAGACAATGTGAGACATTGGAAGCTGCTTGAAACTCAAAGAACAAAACTCAGACTGGTTGTGAGTCACTGTGGCTTACCCTGGAACCTTGCTAAAGTCTTCCATATGTTGTCCATATGGTCGTTTGTCCATCTAGCCAGCCATAGCAACTCTGACTGGCAGAGAGTCTCCAGAGGCACCAGCAGAAGTCTTTCCTGACATCTGTTACCTGATCCTTTTAACTTCATGCAAAGCACATGCCCTACCACTGAGATCTCTGCTTTGAAGTACTATTGGCATTAAACAACCAGCATTACCACCACAGTAACTATTAGGGGTTGCAGACTGCCAGAAATAGTGCAAATTGAGTCCACTTTTAGGGTTAGGGTTAGTGCTAGGGAATCATGGGAATTTTTTTTCCTGAGACATTGAGTCTTCTTTGTCAGAGAGCTCTGGTGCTACAATAAAATACAGTTCCCATGATTCCCTAACCCTAACCCTAAAAGTGGACTCAATTTGCACTATTTCTGGCAGTCTGCAACCCCCCATGTCTAAAGTGTATCCACACTTCAGAATTAAAGCAGTTTGACACCCACTTTAACTGCCATGACTCTATCTTACTGGATCCTGGGGTTTGTAGTTTGGTGAGGTATTCTGCCTATTCTGTCAGAGGGCTCTGGTGCCTCACCAAAGTAAAACTCCCAGGATTCAAAAGGATAGAGTCAAGGCAGTTAAAGAGGTGTCACTTCTGAAATGCTAGAAAATTTATAATCCACTCTGATTATGCAGTGTGGATTCACCCAAACAGTACAGTAAATGAATGTGTGCACAGACAGCATGCAAGTTTGGCTCTGCACCTAGAACAATACAAATGCACAGGCAATACATTCAATGATGGGAGTTAAGTGCCTTCAAGTAGTTCTTGACTTATGGTGACCCTGTCATGGGATTTTCTGGGACTGAGAATATGTGACTTGCCAAAGGTCAACCAGTGGGTTTTCATGGCCAAGTGAGGAATCAAACTTTAGTCTCCAGAGTCACAGTCCAGAGCTCAAACCACTACAACAGGGCACTCAATAGAAGGAGTGGTAATTCTAAGGGGTGATTCACCCTACATTATAAATTGGTTTGCAAACAAATTTAAAAGTGTGTCATTTACACTTGCACTTGTTTTTTCCAACCTGAATTCAAGGGGTGGTCAGGGTAAATCCCCCTTAACCCATTTTTTTCCAGAAACAATTTTTCCCCTGTGTCTTTTCAAAAGCACCAAATTTTATAAGGGAGCAGCCAATTGAACTTGCTTCCGATCACATTTGAGGCATCCAGGAAGGAGAAGTTAATGTACAGGGGATGGATCATGCCCACCCCTTTGCTCTTTCCCTACTAGCCAAAGCATAGCTATGGAGGGGGTTCTCAAAACATCCCATTAGATGGTGTACTTTTTTAAAAAATAAAATTTCACAGATTATGCACATCTGTGCTATTGCATGGCTACAGTAGAAAGCATCTTTAAATACTGGCATCATCTGTATGACAAGGTGTGGGGGGAACTTCTATGGAGGTTATCACACGGGGGAAATCTGCTGGTTAATACACACAAATCCCAAACAGAAACTGGATTTGTGCCTCACGATTTCACATGACGTCACACAGAAACTGGACAGAAACTGGCATTATCCGAGATCTTTTGAAATTCGGTAGTTTTGAGGAAATGAATTTGCAAAATTACAGTAATTTCGCATTTACCGTAATGTGAAAAGCAAATGCGCATTTGGGAGCATTTCCCTGCTTTTTCCCATGGTTCCACAGTGAGCATTCCTCTATCTGCACATGTGCAAGAAGATCATTTCTAGTACATTTACGGGCTTTTCTCACTTGTGTGTGAACGTTAAATGCGCTTACTGCAATTTCGCAATTAAGGTAATTATGTATGAAAGCCATTTGCAGAATCAAAGTTTATTTTCGGTTTATTTTTGGAATGCCTCATTTCCACTTTATGATCGCTTTCTGACCCATGTGTGATAACGTCCCAAGAGTGGAGGTGGGGTTAGGGATTCTTCAGAAGGGCTTGCCATTGCCATCCTCCAAGTCTGATGGGGTGGGGGGGAAATCTCCCCCAAAGCTAACCTATCCCAGTGTTTCTTGGCAAGGGATCCTCTGAGGGCCTTGCCATCACCATCCTCTGGAGCTGAGAGAGTGTGACTCCCCCTCAAGGTTAACCCATTCCAGGTTTTTTTTTTTGGCAAGGGATTCTCTGAAGGGCTTGCCATTAACTTCCTTTTGTCATGTCCTCCATTTTTCTTGAATTTTGCAGCGCCTCGTCTCCTTTTTGGCAGCTAGTCCTTCCTTCCTTCCTTCTGGCAGGAAAGACAAAGAAGAGGGAAAACTTTGTGCTTACTTTTGCAAAGGAAAACTGTGTTAGGGGAGAAGAGAGAGAGGGAAAACTGGCATTTGGGAAAGGAAAAAGAAAAGAGAGGGAGAGATTGTTGTTGTTTCTTGTTATGTACTTTCAAGTTGTTTCTGATTTATGGCAACCCTAAGGATAACCTATCACAGGGTTTTCTAGTCATGGTTCTTCAGAGGGGGTTTTCCATACCCATCCTCTCAGTCTGAGACATTGTGACTAGCCCAAGGTTTGTATGATGATCTAGGATTCAAACATTAGTCTCCAGAGTCCCAGTCCAATGCTGGCTTGGAAGACTTGCTCCCTCTTCTTTCCTCTCAGCAGCCTGGGCTCTCCTTGAAAGTAAAGGCTGGGAAGCGGAGCAGGAGGCGGAGGAGGAGGAGAAAAGGATTGCTTCCTCTTTATTCCCTCTTCATTCTCCTCATTCATGGGAAATAATTTTTTGGGGAAAGTGACTCTTTAAACCCCTGATTCCCCCCCCCCCCCCGATTTTCCCTGTCTGATAAATTCCTATGACAATGGAAGTGGTGTGATGTAGGTGTACATCATTTGATTGACAGAACAAAAAACAACAACACACACACCCCAAAATGATGTAATGCGATTGATATGGAGGATCCATTTTGAATCGGTGCTTTAGTCAGTGTGAATTTCAACAGGGTTAAATTGTGCCGGAAAGATAGTGTAAACTTCAGTTCAGAATCACAACATTAATTCCGCTCGGATCTCTTTGCTATAAAAATGCTAGTGTGAATGGGGCCTTGATTTTCCCATTCCTGAGAGATGTCAGCAAAAAAGCAAACATTCCCACCACCACCACCACAGAGCCAAGACACTTGGGAACTTTTCCCCTGCAGTGGCACGAGAGTGCATTACTCCCTGAAGAATGCTACAGAGCTTCCCAGGAAGAAATAATTTTCATATGAAAGCTACAGTGTTTCAAAAAAGATGAAGTAAAAAAACACAAAACAGAATGTTGCACAGCTTTAAATGTTGTTCAGTTTTAAAACAGAACAAAAACTACAGGTCTAAAAGTGTAAGAAACAGTATACTGTCCACAAACATCCATGCTTTTTTTGTTTTTTGTGCAGTTTTCCCATGTGCATACATGACAAAAAACAGCACATGCTTCTTTTTTCTTGAAAAGTTAGTTTGTCAAAACAGTTCACAAAGTATACAGGTTTTCTTCTGCAAGAACAAAACAAAACAAAGGTTGCAACAACTTTCTGGGTGCTATTTTTCTTGCAGCAAATTTCCCAGAAGGGTCAAATTTCAACCCCCATCAGAAAGTTGTCTAATACATTCTATCCCGACTCATGCTGTGAAATGTGTTTCTGCAGGGCAGGGGTTAGAATCCTTGGATGGTGTCTAGTGGCCTCTGCACCCTTCCAAGCCCCCAAACCCTTTGCCCCCATAGAACAAAGGCCAGCAAATATTTACTCCTAATGGCTAGTGGTTTCCATGTCACTGGGGCAGCAAATCCACTCTGTGTTTTGGTCTGAACTTGAAAGGAGATATCCAAGATGTAGTTCTTACTTTGGAGATAGGGTCCAGAACTTTGGGTCAGTGCTTGTGCAGTACATTGCCATGTGGAGACAGTGTCTCAAGGAAAATGTCCAATGTGGGTTAATACACAAGTGACTAGGCATGAAAGGGTCATTGGCAGCCATAATGACATAGCACTTTCCACCAGGTGCTGTGTCTTAGGAAGTGACATCAGCTGATGGTCACAAGGTGCTGGAAAGCACAGAAATGGCTGCAAAATTGCAAAGTCACCCAGGTTAAGTGGCAGGTGTTCAAAGGAAGAGGCAGGGCCAGAAGGCCACATGGAACCCTGGGTATATAGGACACATGTGTTGGTTGATAGTGTGTGTTGTTGGTGGTGGAGAGTTGGGAGTTGTTGCTGTATATAGCCTTGTACATAGAGGAACCAAGATTAAAGCCTCATCTGAGAGACGTCTGTCTGTAGAGTCTCTTTACTCTTTCTGGAAGGGGAAAGGTGCTCCTTCAGCTCACAAGCTACTGCCTGCATCTGAGAAGGTGGTGACACTGGTGCTGCATGTTGACGTGGACCATCACACACCGTGTAACCATGTTAACAGGCCATTCTTTCAGCTGAACCCCCAGCAGTGGCATCACTGCTGCTTAAGGGGGTGCAGGGGGTGCAGACCACACTAGGTGACACCCTAAGGAGGGGGGTGACACCACTGCTCCTACTTTTTGGCAGAAATGGGCTGTGGCATTCATCTGCTTCTCTTTAAAATGCTTTAAAAGATGATGGAAGTGGGGTGAAGCTCAGTGGGAGAAGAAAGGAGAGGTTCCAGATTTTTTTTTTAAATTAAAATTTCAAAATTTTAAATTTTATTTTAAAAAACATCAAATTTTAACCAAATCTTCACTATGCATATGCAATACATGTAGGTTGTGCATATGATATTGTAATTTGAAGTTATAATTTTAATTTTGCTAATTGTTTATGTCACAACTATTAGTATTTCACTCAGAGCTATATGGGAATTAGAATTTACAAGTAACATTAGTGCAAAAAAGCATTACTAAGGATTCTGTATGGTGTGAAATGGGAGAAGGTTAATGGGGGGGGTGGCACATGAGTTACAGCACCATGTGACTCCAACCCTAGGGATGCCACTGGCCCCCAGGAATGCAGGCATGGCAAGGAGAGCCATTCCACCTTCCACGAGCACTTGTCACCAGTTTTTATTCTAAATAGGAAAAGGCATAGGAACTCTTGACCACCACATATACATTGGACTAACATTTCCACCCAGTATTCCCATAACACTTCTTAGAATTCTATTACCCTACAGAAGTTGTTGAAAAACTTCCCCTTTTGGAGGATCATAGTTTTTTGTATGCTTGTTTGATCAAACTTTGGCAGGATTTTTCACATAACCTAAACAGATTGCAACAACTATTGCAACAGCTGGGGTTCTCACCAATCACCATCTCCCCAATGATATTATGATGTAAGGTATGTGTGTAGAGGATACAGTATAGTTCATGAAGAGACTTGTGTGGAAATAGGCAGACTTTGGGATTTAGTGGCCTGAAAAATTATACATGTAATACAGTTTGCATGTATTTCTCATTTTTCAGCAACATAGGCTCCAACCATATATGGAAAGAAAGATCCCAGAGGTCCAAGCAGGGCTCAGGAAAGGAAGAGGCACCAGGGATCACACTGCAAACATATGATGGCTAGTGGAGAACACCAGGGAATTCCAAAAGAAAACCAGCATGTGCTTTATAGACTACAGCAAAGTCTTTGACTGCATAGACCATGAAAGGTTATGGTATGCCTTTAAAGACATGGGAGTGCCAGCACAGATGATAGTCCTGATGATGAATC
>CM034701.1:325095894-325111468 GCA_020142125.1 Phrynosoma platyrhinos
CTTTAACTCAGGCAAGTGCAAGAGGCAGCCCTGCAGGTTCAACCATAAATGTAACACCTGTGGGGGTGGAAGCTCCGGTGCTTCCTGTAGTAGAGGTAAGCGGTCAGGAGTGGGTGGTGCCCCCCGGCCAGTATCGCCTGGACGAAAAGGCACCGTCACCAATGAAGCTAAGTGAAATGGTGGCGTGGTAATAAAGAGGCTGCATCTTATTTATTTTATTGTTTTTCCCTAGGTTTTCATATGCCTTATACAAGTCCTAGGGTACATCGCTATGCACCCAATGCTTGTTCTGTGAGGGAGCTTCCAAACATCATGAAGGAGAAACTAGCAAAAGAAATAGCTGCTGGGAGGATTTCAGGACCTCATGATCAGCTGCCTATTCCCAGGCTTCGCTTAATCCTGTTGGGTGTGTTGCCTAAAAAAGCCCCAGGGGAATTCAGGTTGATTCACAATCTTACCTGAAGGGTGATTCTGTGAATGATGCTATAGATCCTGGGCTTATGTCTGTTAAGTATGCATCATTCGACTCTGTAGTCAAGATGATTAGGAATCTAGGCAGGGGGGGCCCTTTTAGCAAAGTGCGACATTAAGTCCTCCTTCAGGCTCCTTCCTGTTCACCCAAATGATTTTGACTTACTGGGTTTTCAATTCAAAGGGAAGTATTTCTTTGACAAAGCCATGGCAATAGGGTGCTCAATTTCTTGTTCAGCTTTTGAGACTTTCAGCACCTTTTTTCATTGGTGTGCAGTTAAGCGGACAGGTAATAGAGCCATAACACACTATTTAGATGACTTGATCACTGGGAGTCCCAATTCCTCACAATGTGGGGATTCTTTGGTTGATTTTCAGGACTTAATGTCCAAGCTAGGAGTTCCCTCAGCAGAAGAAAAGACTGAAGGGCCAGACACACAGCTTACCTTTTTGGGTATAGAGATTGACACCATAACTGGGATTTCTCGATTCCAAATGATAAATTGGTGGCTATGAGGCAACAGGTTAGGATGATGTTGGGGAAGCAAAAAGCAACACTTCATGAATTTCAATCCCTTACAGGACTCTTGAATTTTGCCTGTAAGGTTGTAGTCCCAGGACGAGCATTCTGCACAAGATTATATAGGGCTACTGCAGGGGTAACTGCACCTCATCATCACATTAGGATCACAAGGGGGATTCGAGAGGATTTGAAGATTTGGGACTCCTTTTTGGAGCAATTCAATGGGATTTCATTTTGGAGATTTGAAATGCTGCTTCGAGCAGACTTTCAAGTGCATTCAGATGCTGCTAGTGCTTTGGTGTTTATTGGAATGGCTTTGGTGTTTATTGGAATGGCCAGTGGGCTGCAGAGGCATTGCCTTCTGCATGGTCAGAGCGTGGTCTGACTAGAGACCTGACATTTCTGGAGTTTTTTCCTATTGTAGTGGCGGTGCATTTGTGGGCAAGCCAGTTTGCTAACAGGACTGTCTGGTTTTGGTGTGACAACCAGGCAGTTGTCCACGTGGTAAATTCTCAGTCTTCCAAGTCCCCCAGAGTCATGTGTTTGGTAAGCGCGATGGTCATGCAGTGTTTGAAATTTAATGTGCTATTCCAGGCTCAGCATGTTCCTGGTGTGCTTAACCCTTTGGTGGATGCCCTTTCTCATTTTCAGCTCTCCATGTTCCAGCAGCTGGCTCCAGAGGCATTGACACACCCAATGGAGGTACCGGCCTAGCTCTGGAGCCTTGGAGATTAGAAATTCACAGGGCAGTCCTGAATTCCATCACCCCACGCAAGTACTACCAAGCAGCATTGAATACGTTTAATCAATTTTTATTGGAAATTGGGGAGGTTCAAAGTTGGCCGATTAGGGTGGACCTGATCCTATATTTTATAGTCTATCTCAGACATGCAGGTCTCTCGCCTGTTACTATTAGGGGCAGGCTGGCTGCCCTGGCATTTCACTCCAGGGCAAGGGGTTGCTTTGATCCTACCATAGACTTTAGGGTTAAAAGAGCTGTGGAAGGTTGGTCCAGAGAATCCCCTGCAACAAAGGACTCACAATGGCTGATAACTGGCACAGTCCTGGTTAGGTTATGGGAACAGTTAGCTGATGCATGTTATTCACCTGAGGAGGCGGCTTTATTTAAGGCAGTATTTGCCATAGCCTTCTTTGCAGCATTAAGAATTAGTGAAATTGTGCCCAGATCCCATAACAATCAATTTGGCAGGGCATTTTTAATTTCGGGTGTTGTCTTAAACTAACAGGGGATTCAGATTTGTATTAGGTGCTCTAAGACTGATCATTTAGCAAAGGGTTAGTCTATTTCCTTAGCCAAAGCGCCTAGTGGGTAAATTTGCCTGGTGCTAGCAATGACCAATTATTTGAAGATTAGGTCCAAACTGGCCGGCTATCTCTTCATACATTTGTCTGATATGCCCTTAACTCAATTTCAATTTAGGGCAGTGCTGAAGGAGACGCTAAAATGGGCTAAGCTGCCCCAAGCATACTTCTCTTCACACTCCTTCCGTATTGGAGCGGTAACAGCTGCAGCCACTCATGGCTTGAGTGAAGCCGATATTTGCCAAGTTGGCCGGTGGTGTTCTAGAGAATTCAAGTCATATGTTAGGCCATCAGGGAATGTGACTCCTGATCAGCCATGCTAATTTGCCTTGTTTATATTTCAGCTGGCTTTTTTTCAGCTGTGTGGGCCACAGTTTGGTCTTCTGGGCAGAACGCCACATTCTTGAGCATCAGCATGACTCTTCATTGGGCTTGTCACACATTGGAACCATTAAGTGGTTTGGACAAATGGGCATGATGTGGGGAACGCGCCTTCCTTGGATCTTGCAATTGGCTTGGTTGTATCCGCAACCCTGGGTTTTAGTTATACACCTGGGGGAAAATGACTTCATTAAAGTACCTTGTTTGCAGCTGGCAAAGCAGATGGTGAGAGATCTGCAAGAAATTCAGAAGGTTTTCCTGGGAGCTGTAATATTTTGGTCCAAGCTCCTGCCAAGGCGTAGTTGGCCTGGAGCTCACAAAGATGCTGCGATTAACAATGCTGGATGACGGCTTAATCATTCCATTGTCAAACAGTTGTCTAAACTTGGCATTTTTGTAATTGAACATGAGATTAAATTGGATAGGGCGCAGCTGTACAGGGGGGATGGGGTCCACCTCTCTCCTGAAGGTTCGGAGATTTATGTTAAGACACTTCCTGAACAAATTGAGAAAGCAATCTGGGGGGGGAGAGGGGATGCCTAGCTAAGCTAGCCCCCTCTTATGGCGGGTAATGACCCCCACCCCACAGGAAAATTAATATGGTTAAGTAAATTAATTGGGGTAAATTGGATAATGTTAAATTAAAAGGAAGTGACGAATGCAGTTAAATGCATGACATCACGAATTGAATGTCATCATATGATATAACATGATGTCATTTCCAGAGGGGAGGGATTGTGTAAATTTGTTGTTATTTATTTGCTTACATACTTTGTCACATGTGGTGAAGGTCCACCCACCTGGTGGGTTACACCTTCACTTACACGTGTGACAAAATTGTTGGAAGTTTATTCTTGTAAATAGACCCTGTACAGCTAAATAAAAGTTGTGGCCTGTTTTAACCCAAAAGAGGCGTCTCGTGTCCTTTGTGCCAGTGCAAAAAAGAAGTTAGTTCAGGTTCACAGACTTTCTATGCTTACTTTGGAAAACTAGTCACATTTAACAAAAACAAACTGGTGATTATTTACTATAGATGGTAATGACTGAACCATTGGCATTCCTGCCAACATCTCAAAATTATTTTTCCTTTGGTGTGAATTCATAACTTCATAAATTCTTATACTGCACTTCTGGGCAATAAATTTATTACTGTCATTGCTATTATTGATTTTTAAATAAAATCGTTACAGGAGTATCAAGCACTGCACATAATAAAGAAACCAATTTCTGTCAAAATCCAAAATCCAAATAAGGTGATACTTTATTGGGACAACTGAAAAGCACAAAATACATCATGCAAGCTTTCCAAGGATCACTGGCTTCTTTATCAGGCAAAGACATCTCTTGTTGTGGGTTTTTGATTTTATTGTATTTTTCTGTATGTCCAGCATGTCTACCCCAAATATGTTTCCCCAATTTCTGTCAAGAAGCTCACAATAATAATAATAATAATAATAATAATAATAATAATTTATATCCTTCTTCTTGACAGCAATCTAAGCGGCTAACAATAAAATCCATACAGCATATCCCTGACCAACCCCCCCCCCTTAAAACAGTATTAAATAACAGATAGTTAAAATGTAAACAATATAAACATATTAAAATAAACCATATCAGCAACAGACTGCAGAGCCCTAAACAACCTCTACTGTGTTCCTTATCCATCAACAGAGGATGGGGCCACAAAAGGAATGCAGGAGTAAAGAGCTGTGGCCGGGATAATTAATCTGGAAAGGCCTGCCAGAAGAGATCCGTCTCAACAGCTTTTTTAAAGCTGTCTAGTGATGTCAACTGACAGATCTCATTCGGCAGGTCATTCCAGAGTTTCGGGGCGACTACGGAAAAAGCCCTCTGGAAGGTGGCCACAAGCCTTGATTTTTGAGGCTGCAGCAAATTCCTCCCAGAGGACTGGAGAGTGCGGGGAGGATTGTATGGAAGGAGATGGTCCCTGAGATAGCTTAGACCCAAGCCATTTAGGGCTTTAAAGGTGATAACCAACACCTTGTACTGGGCCCGGAAGCTGATAGGCAGCCAGTGGAAGGACCTCAAAGCGGGAGTGATGTGGTCCCTCCTAGATGTTCTGGAAATGAGCCTGGCTGCCATGTTTTGGACCAGCTGAAGCTTCCGGACCAAGCACAAGGGTAGCCCCATGTAGAGCACATTACAGAAGTCAAGGCGTGAGGTTACCAGTGCATGCACAACAGTCTTGAGATCCCTTACTTCCAGAAAAGGGCGCAGCTGGCGTATCAGCCGAAGCTGATAACAGGCGCTCCTGACCGTCGCATTTACCTGATTTGTCATCAGGAGCGACGAATCAAGGAGCACCCCCAGACTGCGAACACAGTCACTGGAGGCTTTGACACTGAGGATGAGCATGGCAGGACTAGAATCATCATTCCATGCAGAACTCAGTGAGTCAGGAGACCACCAGACAGATTTGTTGTGCAGGAGGCATGAGCCTGTACTGTTATGGTAGAGGAGCCTGATGATTACAAGTATAGGCTCAGGTACCCAGTTGGTGAGCAGGCAAAGTGTAATGTAGCCATGGATCAGGAGTTTAGTGCATTGGTGGACAGGAGAGTGTTTGAGGTGGTTGACAGACTGCAGGGTACAAAGTGATTGGTTGCAGGTGGCTTTACAGGAAGAAAGACATGCCTGACGGGACTGTGAAGTACAAAGCTAGGTTGGTAGACAAAGGGTACTCACAGGAGCGGTTTGAGAATAATGACAGAATATTCTCACTGACAGCTAAGGCAGAGAGTCTCAGGATGGTTCTTGCTGTAGCTGCTAAAAGGAGGTAGTTGTCAATCATTTTGACTTTGAGACAGCATACCTCAATGCCACCCTAGAGGAGACTGTGTTCATGCAGCAAGCTCCTGGGTTTGAGTGTGAAGGCAGTGACAAGTTCTACAGGCTGAGGGAGGCCTTGTATGGATTCAAACAAAGTGCCAGATGCTGGAACCTGTGCATACACAAGGAGATAGTGAAAATGGGTTATTGGCGCAGTGTGGCTGACACGTGTGTGTACACAAAGGGCAGCATAATCCTGGTCAGTTATGTTGATGACTTGTGTGTTGCAGCCAGGGATCAAGAGGAGATCAGACTGGTGCAATGTGAGTTGGCACAAAAGTTTAAGCACAAGGACCTTGGACATCTGAGGAACTACCTAAGGATATAGGTAGAAAGGGACCAGAGTGATAGTTTCAGGTTGTGCCAGAAAAGGAAGATAGAAAAGCTAATAGAGAAGACTGGCTTGAGCGAAGCCAAGGCTGTAAAGAGCCTGATGACACCTGATTACCAGAACTTGGTGTCAGAGGAGTTATTTGAGAGGGCTGACTTATATTACTCTGTGATAGAGAATCTGTTGTTTTTGGCAAACAACACCAGGCTAGACATCAGCTTTGCAGTAGGGGTATTGAGCAGGAGAGCTGCAAAGCCCAGACTTGTGGACTGGATGGCAGGGAAGTGCACTCTGCAGTATTTGAAAGGCATAAAAGACAGATGCATGGTGATAACAGGAGGGATGTCTGAGCTGGAAGGTTTTGCTGACAGTTCCTTTGCATCTGAGGTTGCTGATAGGAAGTCAGTAACTGGACTGATCAACAGTTATGCAGATAGCCCTGTAATCTGAAGATATTAGAAAGCATAGCTGCATAGCACTTAGTACAACAGAGGTGGAGTTTGCCGCATTGTCAGAAGTTGGAAATGAAATACAATGGGCTAGGCAGTTGTTGAAAGACCTAGGAGAGAACTGTGGTAAATGTGGACTCACAGGCATGCATTGGCATGGCAGAGTCAGAAAATCTGAAATGTAGGACCAAGTACATCACAGTGAAATATCATAATGTAAGAGATCTTGTGCAAAATGGGATGCCGAAGCTGCAGAATGGTGGTACAGAGGACAACATATCAAACATTTTCACAAAGCCTCTACCTGTGGAACACCATGGGAGGTTGATTAGCAGACTGGGTATCAGTGGATGAGGTCTACATTACACATGGGACAAATGCAAGGACACAGGGAAAACATCACATGTCATTTTGGAGGGGATTATCAAGACCATGTGGCACCCTGGTCTGGAAAATGACATGGATGTGCCCATTGAAAGGAACTAGACTACTTTGTTAGTCTGTATAGCTGTGAATATTCAAGACAGATGTCTGGTACTCTATGTATCTTTGTAAATATTTGCAACAAAGATTAAAGCCCTCATTGAGTGAAGTCTTGCTGTCCAGCGATTCATTTCAGCAAAATGAAAGCAGCAGCCTGCGTGTGGGAGAATTTTTCCTGTGCCGTCTGGAGCAAGACTCTTCACAGACAGCATCTTCTAGGTTTTCCTGCCAATGTGCATCTACTCTCCGTGTGTGTATGCTGGATCCTGCCTGTCTGCATACCCCAACAAGAATTCCATCCCTCCACAATAGAGAAGCAGACTTACCATCTCAAGTCTTTGCTGGGTGTTTTGTTTCATCGTTGGTTCTTCTTTTTTGTGCTGGAATCTAGTGCTCAGCAACAACAATATAATAATTGATAATTAATCATTTGCATATAAATTCATGTTGACCTTTGGACAGAACCCTGACATCGGATACAAATTTTGACAACTTGGAAGAAGCCACTTTGAGTCACACTTTGGAAGAATGGTAGAATATGGATAAAATAAATAAATAAAATAAACTTTACTGAAATCAAAGTGGTTGTTTCCAAGTTAATGTGGTGAAATAATTGGATTTTATAAGTTCAAGTCTCACCTGTATAATGTATTAATGTACCAGTGCAGACATAAAGATCTGTACATGTACCCAAGATCTATGCAGGGAAAACACAGGTAACACAATTCATTTGAACTACTAGTAAAGAGGGGGATACTATTTACATTAGAGGAAATAAGATAAGGCAAGTAGTGGTGCAGTGGTTAAATGCCTGTACTGCAGACACTCACTGATAAACCACAAGGTTGTGAGTTCAGTACTAGCCAGGGCTCAGGCTTGACTCAGGCCTGCATCCTTCCGAGGTCACTAAAATGAGTACCCAGCTGTTGGGGGGCAATGAGCTTACAGTTGTAAACCGCTTAGACACTGCATAGTGTGGTATGAAGTGGTATATAAATGTAGCTGCTTTGCTTTTAACAGCCTGCTCATATTCCCTTAATTCAGGAGAGTCAAACATAAAGTCCAGCAGCCCTGACTCTACCAGATTATTTTCCAAATGTGTCCTGAAACACTATTCCACACAAATTACTGAGTCATATCCAGTACTGAGAGACAATATGAACATGGCAAATAAGATGAATCATGGGTGGTTATTATTCCGGCTGCAATGAAAACATCTTCTCCATTTCATTTATATTACTCATATTTTGAGAATGTGTAATTTTCCAGCATTTGCAGCCCAGGGAAAATGGCTGTGATAGGCCTTGATCAATGGATAAGAAAACCTGCATTACATAAATATTTAGGCTGATGTGGGAACAATTTGAGCATTTGAGAGGATTTTGGACATTGGGCAGAAGAATGTAGGAAGAGAGTTTAGAAGATAATGAATTTGAGGTGTGAATAATATATCAGGCCTGAAATAAGAAACAGTTGGGGATCAGCACTGATCTTGGTAAAAGGATTGTGGGAGCAAGATGTGAAAATATTTGGTATTTATACTAGCAGAATACAGTGGGATATTGCAATGTGAGTAGTAGTAGGAGTTACTGTGTATGCTATTAACAAGGTAGAAATATCTTTTTTATTGTCTCAGGAAATCCATCCAAGGAAGGGAAAGGAAAGAAACAAAAAAGTTAAATTAGGCTTATTGAATGAGCCCTAAAACATGATCCTATGCATATGGCAGTATGCTAGTATAACTGGGGTAGGATACCACAAGGCTGCTTCCTTCTCAAACAAAGGACTGACTGTTTTTCCCTGAAAAGGGAGGAAATAACTTCAATAAGTGGAAAGGAAGCCAAAGGCCTAAGTGCATACATCTAAGAAAATATAATAGTGAGAACGCCAGGGACTATCTGTATTGCCCATTTGTCCTTCCAGGTGATTATTCTGATACATGTGTTGATGCCTTTATGTTCAACTAAAGGCCTAAGCAGACTGCCAGAAATAGTGCACATTAAATTGAGGCACTGCCCTAGCTCAGTGCTAGGGGATCATGAAAATTATATTTTTTTCTGAGACATTGAGCCTTCTCTGTCAGAGAGCTCTGGTGCCACAATAAATTACAGTTCCCATGACTTCCTAGCACTAAGCCAGGGCAGTGCCTCAATTTAATGTGCACTATTTCTGGCAGTCTGCTTAGGCCCTAAGATGTGTTTGGCACTATACCACAAATTGGGTATACTGGACTTCTTCCCTATCAAATATAGTATGGTGGTTTTGGTTCAAGATTAGGTAGGCATCTCTTGAGCTTCTTTCTTGAAGGAGGATTTGATCCTTCAATTCATTTACATTAGATGCCTCTATTTAAGGCAAGGGTGAGCAACTATGATGGGACTGAGACCAATTCTCTGCACCCAGGATCTCCCATGGGCTGCACATACTGCCAAAAATGCCAGAAGAAACAAACAAACAAACAAAAATTGGAAGTGGACTGTCTTTTTCTGATTTGGAGAAGATATTTTTGATGTGAACAGGGGGAGGAGGAGGAGGTTAGGAGACAACCTATTTAAAAGTTGAATTGCTGCTCCTGAAGGCTACCAGGAGAGGTAGTTCACCCTTTGTGGTGCAGAAGAAAATAGGCAGGCAGCCTAGGGGTTGAGAAGGGTCAAAGGCTGGATGTGAGCTTTGCCCATCCCCAATTTATGAACCAACTAATATTATGTACGCAATGCAATCTTCAGTACCTTATCTGTGGAAGTGGAATAAAAAAGTGAGTGACATTGTAGAGTGGCTATGGTGGCAAATACAAGAAATTAAGATGGTAAAACCCTCTAGTAATTAGAGTTGCTACATACACAACTTGTTGTTGTTAACTGTCCTTAAATCAACCTTGACTCATGGTGACCTGTGAATGAGACAGCTCCAAGACTCCCTGTTCCCCATTCCTCTGCCTGGGTCCTGCAGGCTCAGATCCATGGTCTCTCTGATTAAACCTAACTATTTAGCGTATGGTCTTCCTCTCTTTCTACTACTTTCCACTTTTCCTAGCATCATTGCCTTTTCAAATGAGTCCTGCCTTCTCATGATTACACAGTCTGGCTTCCTGGGAGATTTAAGATTTGATCTGTTCTAGGACCCATTTGTTTGTCTTTTGGCTCTGTAGCCTTAGTACTCTTCTCCAGCACCACACCTCAAATGACACATGACAATACAGTAGGTATATTAATATCTTCTTACATTCAGGTTTGATGTTGGCCCTGGAGAAATATTATGCAGAGTATTATAAAACTGAAACAGCATTTCATCTCACTTACAGCATTTTCTAAGAACTATTCCTTGTGCCTTCCAGAGATTATCTACTTGTGACTGCATACCTTGCATACCGTACTTGCAATTTGAAACAGTGGTGATGCTTTGCTGAAAAATTAAAGAGAAATTGCTTCTTATATGTCACCAGCCCTACTGGGGAGTGGAAAATAAAATGCCTTTTTGCTTATATACAGTTAAAAAAGAACAGGGCGTCAAAACAAATTATGCTTTTGAGCATTCATTTCATTGTATGCTATTGCTGGCAATTCCAGTTTTTAAGATTATCCTACATTAAAATAATATCCCACAGTACCTGAATGGAACATATGTCTGTATCTATGGGCACAATACCTGAGTGGATAAAGGGATATCTTGATGGCCTCCCCAATACTGTATTGAGCATGTGTATGAATATAAATCTTTGTACTGGATATATTAGTGTCGAGCTTCATGCCAAACATAACACACCAGGCATATTAACATTTAATCAGTGAACAAATTCATTTGAGATAAAAGTAAAACAAAACACAGTTTATGACTCTGGACTCCAATAATTCAGATAATCTCTACTACTTGGAAGCCAATTCACATACCCATATAGGCAACTGCACCATTTTTTCTTGTTGTATTACTTGGACATTGCTTTACTACACCTCAGCTTGTGTGAACAGCAGAGGAAGCTGTATGTCAGGGGTAGGCAACCTTTCCCCTTTAAGGGCCGAGGGACTTCAGCTCCCAGAAGCCTCAGCCATGTTGGCCAATAGTCCCATGTTGGCCAATAGCTCCTGGGATTCTGGGAGCTGAAGTCCCTCAGCTCTTAAAGGGGAACGGTTGCCTACCCCTGCTGTATGTTACATCATTAGTCTGTCTAGGTTAGAGTGACCCCATCTTCATTGTTGCAAGGTACATTCTTCTCCAATGACCCCAGAAGTATGGAATTATCACCTTTTGCATTCAAAGCAAATGTTCTGCCATTGAGCTACAGCCACTCTGCCCTATGACAAGTGATCAGTACTTTGATAGCCATTTTTTTAAATGCTGTGTCATACTCCATTCTCTTACTCCATTTTGTTTTTTTCTGAAGTTTTTAAGAGTGGAGCAAGACAAGGACAAAGAATGCAGCCTGGAATGCACAGGATCCCCTCAGAAGTCATTGTGTGCTTCAGATGGCAGAACTTTCCTATCCCGTTGTGAATTTCTACGGGCGAAATGCAAAGATCCTCAGCTAGATATTGCCTACAGGGGCAACTGCAAAGGTAAGAAATTATCCAAGACATTGTACAGCCACGGTAATCAATGCTTTAACCACACTTCTTAAAATGTCAGTTCATTTTAAAAAATGACAGCTGAATGGATAATTTGGTTTTATTTAATTCTATGTTTTTACTCAAGGTGTTTTAATTAGTGCTTAGTTTAATACTTTTTTAAAGGGGTGGGTGGGTATTGGTTTTAGGATTCTATACTATGTATTTTTACTGTTGTTAGCTGCCCCAATTGTGCTCAGAGGGGTGGGATATAAATAAAATGTCATTATTATTATTATATTATGAATGGCCATTGAATTCCTACAAATATATGCTGAATATTAAGAAACAAATACAGAACCAGTTTGTTAATTTACCAATAATTTACCAAGCTTCAGCCATCATCTAACAGTATAGGCCTTCCCACAAACATATCTTGTCCATCTGTATATTCCTGCCAAGTGATAGGGAGGATTTCCTTGGAAACTTAGAGAATTGCCTTATGTTGTGTAAGATCTTTAGTCCATCTAGCCCAGTATCATCAGCTCTGACTAACAGCAATGGCTACCCAGGGTTTCAAGCAGGATTTCTTCATCACACTACTTGGAGATCCCTAGCACAAACCAGGTCCTGCTTAGCTTCTGATATCATCTGACATTGCTGTGTACATAGTGGTATGGAAGCATATTCATTTCCCTCAAACCACATACCCTCACAGACAGATCATGTATTAAGGAAACTGTAGAAAAAGGATTGTCTGGATAGACTTATACTGACTACTGTCCATGTCACTCTTTCTCCATATAATTGTTTTGCATCCTTTATGGCTTAGCTCTAGGATGCAAAACATGTTCTGAGGATCTGGTGAGCCATCGTTTATGTTATATTCCAGTCTAGTGTAGGATGGGATGGAAGTATTAGACTGGAAAGACAATGAAGTTAGCAGGGTTGGCTCTATAATTACCAGGGCTGACCCAATAATTAGACAGCATGAAGTAGCTGCCTGAGGCTGGGGGAGTGGCGGCATTGTTAGGGTAAATCCTCTTTAGGGGAATTTATAATTAACTCAAATTACGAGAGGGGCATCCCTAACAATGCCCAGGGTCTTACCAAATATATACAGGATGTTGGATAATAGCTAGGAGGATGCTGAGACACCACAGACTCCAATTAGATATGAATCTCAAATATTTATTAAACAATATGAATGTAAACACACACACACACATGCACACTAGAAGGAAAGCAGGGAAAACTGGGAGTAGCAGAGAGATAGAGAGAGATCAGGGGGAGAGGAAGGGAAATAGTTACCTAAGCCCAAAGCGAGCCTGTCTCGTCGGATCCGCTGTGGAGATTGGGTTCGATGGGATGACACGACCTGCAGAGAGGTAGGCCATGGGAGCTAGCTAGGGCTACAGACTGACAGAGATTCAGCATGCACCCCAAGGCAGCACACTGAACTGGGTCTGGGGAGACCCTTATATACCCGAAAATGGTACTCTAGGCTATTGGCCGAACAATCAAGCAAAGACCAAGATCGGATTATCTATTGTGTACCTTCCTGTCTGGCTGTTCTAAACAAAGGGGGTGGTCTTGGAGCCATCAAGGTGTGGGATGTAGACAAAGCGTGATCAATTTACAGTAATATTCTTTAGACAAAGCCAATCTTCAGACTGTATTTACTTTTGTAGGGTTTTCTCCTCAAAGCAACTCCCTGGCCCTAGCTATTTCTTTTTGTGTGAACTTGATCTCTGTCTGGATGAATCAGAGACACCTTGGAGGAATTCAAGGAATTGGCAAATTTCTCTTGGAAGGGTTCAGGCAGGGGTCATGGAGGGGAAAATTTCTTAGCTTTAAAATGCCATGTGGTCTTGCCTGACCATGCGGCTGCAGAAAAAATAAAATAAAATTGAGGGGCTCTGGCTAACAGCATCTTCTTGGCTGTTCTCCTCTGCTAGAAGGCAGAGCTGAGTATGCTACACATCCTGTCATGTGCTCTACACTTGTCTGCTGCCTTAGGTGTGGTGGGAGATATTGTTCCACTGCCAGTGCTGACTTAGGTTTTAGTTACCCATCCCATACATGGTGTACAGGGGGATACCATTTCCAATCACCTGCCTCACTCATCATGCTCACCAATAGGAATGGTTAGAGTGTGTAACTTGCGTGGTCAATTTTGCTGCCTATGGCAAATGACACCATTTTGTCCTTTGTCTAGGCAGCAAAATTGGCCCTGAAGGTCACATATTCCAACATTTCATATTGATGATCATGATGAAGCACTGTATTTCAATCCTACTGCCCTATCCAGCAACTTAAAATTGCTCCTTTATTTGAGTTTTTTGATGCTACTGAAGCATTTCTATAATTAGCTGGAATTTGTAGCATTAAAAGAGAGATAAATAGTCAATGTAACATAATATGTTATATAAGATAGCATAGCATGAAGTAGTCAACACGGCAGGATATCTACCAGCAGCGCCTTTCCTCCTGGCCAAAATCCTCCTTTAATTATAACTCACAAGAGTCCTGTTCAGAAAAATCCAGTACACTTTCAATGAAAAGTATCTTGTTTGCAAGTCCTGCCTGATTTATTGCCTCCTGTTGTCAGCGGAATATACTCTTAATTGCTTTAATAACTGGTTTTCTTGTGGTTTTAGTTTTCTTTTCATTTTTAAGTTGTGATATAATGCTAGTTTGCTATAAAAATGAGGAAAAACAAAATAAAATGTCAGGAAATCAGCAAATTAAAAGTTTCTCACATGCATGGGAAACAGAAACCACACCTTAAGGACATTAGGAGAAGCTGTTCATCAACAAATTATTTACATTTACTTACTTTACAAAATTGACCCAAACCAAAGTAATATGTAATAAGAGAGATAAAAAAAGATAGGAATAAAATTCCCTTCCCTCCTTCCCTCTTTCTGATATCTATACTGAGATGGACAAAGTGTGGGCTGCACATGGTGTCAGAAGGCCATTTTTACCCCACCAACAGTTTTCATAGAATTATTTTACACCTCCTTTATTCCTTCAAAGAGGACAATTGACTATTCCACTTCATTTTCAAGAGATTCTAGGCCTGTTTTAGATCAATTTTAAAAAACCCTAATACATTTTGACCGAAATCAAAGGTCTGAGTTTGTTGTTGTTGTTGTTGTTGTTGTTGTTGTTGTTTTTAGAGAGAGGAGGGGTTATGAAAAAAGGGTCTAAGACTGTCTACTCTGGAGTGAGATGCCCCCACCAACTATGAGGAACACTATTGCATTTTGTTGGTTAAAGGTTTTTCTTGTGAATTTGTTTAGGGAGTACAGGAAGATAGGAATGGCTGTGGATGTTCTTTTTTATTGCCTTTTGTATCGTAACATTAGGAAAACCTTTATTGAATCTGCCTTAATTAAACTGCCACACACCCAAATTCCTTTTATGTTTCCTGTTTCTTCTTTGATGAAAATGTATCAATTACTTTTAGTGTCACTAAATTTTGTGTAACTTCAAATACTATTCAACAAGCCTGTGTACAAGATAGCACCTTCATTCATCTGGAAATGTAATTTGTTTTATTCCTTGTTTTTCTATTCATTTTCATTAACTGTTCCGTATGCATTTTCACTTACAGTGCTGATCACAGACTGTAATAAACATCGAGAGACTGATATGGGTAATAGAATAGTGGATCTATACTTACAGATAATTGAAACACCCAAGTGAACAGAAATATTGTTAGCAGGTCCTCAAAAATTGACAGTTCAAGATGTGAGGTTTTCCAAATGCCAATGGCAAATATACTAAATGCTGTTTTTTGCATGGTTGCCAGACTGACCAGAAGAGCATATGGCACCAATAGAGTAGTCAGGAGATTGGACAGGAGTATAAGGATTTTGAATTTTTCTGAATTGCTTAGGACCTTATACAGCGGGCTCTTCTTCCCATGGGCTTCACATCCATGGATTGGGCATCTGCAGATAGCCCAATCCATTCTCCCCAATGTGCATGTGGCTATTGATTCAATTGGATCACTCCTTATAGAAATAATATTGGAATTTATGCCATTGCCTATATCTTTCTGCTGAAAATATTCCCAGGACATTCAGGAATCCATCAGAATCTATTAATATTCAGTAGCAGACTAGGTTTCTGCCCACACTAAATCCAGAAATGACCTGATTATGACAATGTGTTTGTACCAACTCATCTTAGAATCATAGAATCATAGAGT
>CM034701.1:325118845-325138855 GCA_020142125.1 Phrynosoma platyrhinos
TCATTCTGGATTATCTTCCCCAACAGTAACTATTCAGTTGTTACTTGTTGTGAAGGACTCAGAAATCTTTATTTGGAATAGTAAAGAGTAGAAAGAACCAATTTGCCAGCCCTGTAGACATAGTATTTCATTGAAGAATGTATGTCTCACCCTCATTAACTTAAATAATGATTTTAGTATAGTTACAAACTGGGCAACAATCTTGGTAAAATATAAGAGGCATTAGGACCAGTGAAAACTGATGGCATGGAGTGGTTACAGTTTGTGAAAGGAGAGGATTCTCTCCATCACTGCAGGACATCTTTTTCCTAATTGTAAAAAATAGTTACCAAGCGAGAACCACTAGACCCCTTAATAGCTAAGCTAGCCTTCCTGAAGGATTTTTTCTATTGCATTAGATAGAAAAAATGTGGTACCTTCAATATGTGTCAAGGAGTCCTCTGCAACCACCATACTACCTTGAATATACCCAATCTCGCCTGATTCTGGAAGCTAAGCAGGGTCAGACCTGCTTAGTATGTGACTGGGAGGCTATCTGGTAGGAAAGTATTTCACTGAAAGCCTGGAGAACCATTTCTATCAGTCAAACTTGAAAATAACAGGCTAAATAGACCACTGATGAGACACAGTTTAAGACATCTTTCCATAATTGTATAAAGTGAAGTCAAATGGAGGCTTATCTTCTAGTCACTCTGTTTATCACAGGGGATGGTAAATAACCAGCTTCTGGCTGCGGCAGCTGGTGGCTCCCATGTCCGCAGAGCAGTGACACCTCTCCAGGTTTTAGTTTCAACCTAAAAGAAACTGTCCATGGTTCTGAAGCTATTTTGGAAAAAATTCAGCACCTTGGGTAATTCTTTTAATGTCTCCATTAAAACAGAGGAGATTCTCATGCCCACTATAAGGAGAGCCGCCGGCCCTTACTAAGTGGACCTGAATCTGAAGGACAGAAGAGTAATAATTCATTCCCTCTATTGGGGTGTAAAAAGCATGCACATTTCTACCCTCTTCCTCAGCAAAAAGAGAGTGTCAACACATCTGAACCTAATACAATATTTTTTTTTCATGTTTCTAATATTTTTAGCATTTTGAGATTTATTATTGTGTCACATGTATCTGCGCTCCTGAAACTGTATGCTAAGAGCCCTAGTATTTCATGAAATCTTATGAAGGATTCCTCAATGAAAAGATTAACTGAGGTATTTATGTCTGCACAACTGCTTACTCACCATTATTGGTGTTCTTTGCAATAGAGCAAATGAAGGCAGGCCCTACCAGAATGAGGCAGTCATCTCAAGCATGGAGATGTAAATAATCACTTATTTTGCATATAAGAATGCATATAATAAGAATGAAGGATTTCAGTGATTTTTTTCTTCTTGTTAAGTCATAATAGGAGGGTTTCTGTGCAATTTTCAAACACTATTTATATTTCAGGACTTTGGGCGGGGGGAGAGACACACAAAAATACTGGTGGTGCTTTTGTCTTTCTTGATGGGTCATAAAATGAGTTTTTTGAGCAAACAAATAAACCATAACATTTCTGTGCAGGAGAAAGTATATTTTGCTGAAAAATGCACTAATTCCTGTGCAAAAATATTGCTTCTTGTACAAAACTCCTCAAATTTTATATACAGGAAGGTTTCTACTAGGAGAAACTGCAGAGAGTAATAGTGTTTTTATGCAGAAACCAGTATGTCTTGCTCAAACTGTGTAAATAAAACAATGTAGCAGATTCAAGTAGCAGTACCACTCAAAGCAATTGGGAAGAATAAATCACCAGGAACAGATGACATACCAATAGAACTGCTTAAATCAGGGATAGGCAACCTAAGGCCTGGGGGCCAGATGCGGCGCCCTGAGGCCTTTGGACTGGCCCCAGGCCGGTCCTGCCACCGCCGCCACTGCCTGCCATGATGATATTCATTATTGTTGTTATTATTTGTGTTTGGGGTTTTCTTGGCAAAATCTCCATAGGTGTTTTGCCATGGCTTTTCTGGGGCTGAGAGAGTGTGCATGCATATTTTTTTTATTTATTCTATTTATTTATTCTATTTATTCTATTTATTTATTTATTTATTATGCTTCAGCCCCCAATTGTCTGAGGGACAGCAACCTGGCCCCCGGCTCAAAAAAGTTGCCTACCCCTGGCTTAAATCCACAGAGATGGAATCAGGTTCAGTTCTAACTAAAATCTACCAACAAATAAGGAAAACAAAGTAGTGGCCCACAGATTGGGAGCAATCAATATACGTTCCTATACACAAAAAAGGAGACACAAAATATTGCAGTAACTACCTGACCATTGTAATAATTTCCTATGAAAGCAAAGTCCTGCTCAAAATTCTGCAGCAAAGATTCCTACCATAAATGGAATGAGAAATCCCAGAGATGCAAGCTGAAAGAGGCACTATTATTTTTATTTTCTTATATCCCATATTTTTTCCAATGTAGGGACTCAAAGCAGCTAACAGCAAATTTAAAAATAATACAATTTAAAAACAATAGAAAATTAAAAAGTATACAGTTGCTCCTCCATTTTTGCAGGGGACCCATTCTGGACCCCTCCAGGAAAATGGAAACCTGCACATATTCAAGCCCCATAGGTTGAATGGAGCCGTGCATGTGTGAACCATGGGGGGCACCCCATTGTATGCCTCTCCATTTGTTCCTTGTGCATAAGCGAGGGATGCGAATCTGGGTCCGGTCCCAGTCCATGAAAATGGAGGAGCAACTGTAAATATAACATTTAAAACACAATTAAACAGTTTGAAAAGTTAAAACAGTTATGAATTAAAATACATATTAATAATACAAACCTTAAAATTTAAAATGCACAACATTTAAATTCCAGCCCTTAGCAGATTCAAAAGGCCTAACAGCATGTCTTTACTTGCTGCCAAAATGATAGCAGGGATGGTGCCATCCTAGCCTTTCTAGGGAGGGAGTTTCAAAGCTTGGGAGCAGCCACTGAGAAGCCCTCTTTCTTGTTTTCACCAAACAAGCCTGAGAAGTTGGTGGGTCAAAGAGGAGGGCCTCTCCCAATGATTTTAACACCCTAGTGGGCTCATAAAGGGAAATACGGTCCTTCAAATAACCTGGACCCAAGCCATATAGGAATCATATTGCAAACATATGATGGATAATGGAGTACACTGGGAATTTCCCCCCATAACAATCAAAAATCAAAAATGTGCATGTGCTTAATTGACTACAGCAAAGCCTTTGATTACATAGATCAGGGGTCGACAACCTATGGCCCACGGGGTGGGTGCGGCCCCCTGAGGCCTCTGGACCGGCCCCTGCCGACCCCCGCCGGCACTGCTGGCAACCCCCGCCAACCCCCGCTACTGCGCACATCATGGCTGCCATTTTGTTTTCCAAAATGGTGGCCATGATTCGTTCGCGCATGCGCTGAGTATTGCACATGCGCAAATGAGTCGCAGCTGCCATTTTGTTTGCCAAAATGGTGGCTGCAGCTCGTTCACGCATGCGCAGTACTCCAGAAGTACTGTGCATGCACGAGCAGGGTGCGCACAATACTGAAGAAGGTGAAGGAGGAATGTGTCAGGGCAGGCTTAATGTTGACCATGGAAGATCTACATGAATTCATTCTAGATAACAATAAATAGAAATAGACAAAGTTCTCATATATTGGATCAAACATTGATCAGAATGAAGACTGCAATCAAGAAATTTGAAGAAGACTAGAATTGGGAAGGGCAGCTGTGAAAGAACTGGTCCTAAAGTGTAAAGATACAACTCAGAACCCTAAAGTGAGGATTGTCCAAGCCATCGTATTCCCTGTCACCATGTATTGATGTGAGAGCTGGACAGTGAAGAATGCGGATAGGAAGAAAATCAACCTATTTGAGTTGTGGTACTGGCCATGAGTGCTGAGAATGCCATGGATGGCGAAGAAGTCAAATATATAGGTTCTAGAATAGATCAAGCTGAAACTGTTCCTGGAAGCCAGGATGACTAAACTGGGGCTGTTGTACTTTGGTCACATCATGAGAAGGCATGAATAATTAGAAAAGACAACAATGCTAGGAAAGGTAGAGGGGCAGTAGAAAGAGGGAAAGTGCACATGTGAGATGGGTGGACTCAATCAGAGAGGCCATGGGCCTGAGCTGGCAGGACCTGAGCAGAGCAGTGGAGGACAGCAGGTCTTGGAGATGATTATCCATGTCAGGAATAAATTCTTCCAGAATGTGGCCACACAACCTGAAAAACCCACAGAAAACTATGGATGATGGTCATGAAAGCCTTCACCTCTGTAGATTATTTATTTATTTATTTATTTATTTTCAAGAAATTATATCCTGCCTTTCTCTCACAATGGGATTCAACCATTATATATATAGATGATATTCTGGAATCTTCTACAATGTGGAAAAAAGTTACTTAAACATAAAAAGTTTGAAAACCATGACACTATCTTACTCAGCTGTTCAAGAACAATGAAGGAAGAGGACTAATGCATATTCTGTGCTATTTTATTGTGCAGCCCCAATACAATTAAGATGGTAATTGGATTCTTTTTTACATTTTATATGCAGACCTCTCTCTCTTTCTCTCTCTCTCTCTCATCCCCCCCCCCAATACAAGTTCCCACAACCAGTAACTGTTAATTGAAGGTTATAGTGCCTGAGTGGCATCTCTTCATCTCACACTTCAGCTTCTTCAAATCCCAAGTCTGTGATCACTGTGTCCTGTCTTGCTGTGAGCCATATCTATAACAGATGTGTCCAGTAGAGGAAGAACAGATTTCTCATTCTGGTGTACTATCAAGACATTCCCTTGTCTGTAACTCATCTCCCTACTGAAGAAGTTGAATGAGTGGGTGAGAAGAAATGGCATTTTAAGTCAGATCACTTACATTTTTGGTACATTTGAATAATTGCAGGTAAACATATTTGTGCTTTTAAGATTCACAGCACTTGAATGCTGAGCAGTATGTGCCAAATTCACTTTCAGATGCTGGGCAAAAGTGAAGCTTTCTCACTGGGCTTTCTGGAAGGCTAATAAATTCTTAAATGCCAACTACATTGTTCCCAGTCATATTCATGACTGCCTTGTGTCACAAACATCTGCAGTACAGGCATTTACTTCTAGAGTATATGGGTTCTAGAGCCAGTTGCTAGAGCTTTGAACAAGGGCCCTATTTATATAGTTCTTCAAATAAAGATCAAGTCTAGAGTCACATTCAGTTTAAAAGCATAGGACTACAATTAATTTATTAGCCCCAGCTAAACTGTGCCCTTTAAATTAATAGAAACTTGAAAAACAATGCTTCACAACTTCCATAGATTCAGTAGCTCTACTTTAATTGATAAGACTAACAACTGTATTTAACTTTTTGAATTACCAAAGAAGTGGGGCATGTCTATAATGGTTGCTTAATTCAGGGCCATTCCAGAGTATTATACTCTGGACTGGCCCCAGACCAACCACAGTGGTGACTACCCAGATTGGGCTGAATCTGGTGCAACACTGTATCATTGTGCACATGGACCAGCCAGGCTGACACTGCTTCAGCCCTGCTGGTCCATTGTCTATTTTTGGAACCACCATCACCATTAACTTGTGTGCAGGAGCTCCATTTATAGCCTTCCCAGTCTGCCACTGCTTGAAATGAGGTCAGACAAGGAGTCCGGGCATCTGTTTTCTATCCTCAGCAGAAGCAGTGTCACATTGGACAGGCTTTACATGGAGCTGCTGACCATGAGGAAGCAGCGGCAGTGGTTCTGAAAACAGGCCATCCTCTTTCCCTTAATTATTCAGTGCAGGGATGGGAGATGGTGTGGCTCTTGATGTGGAGAATCAGAACCAGACCCAATCCAGCTGCAGAACCAGATCCAGTCCAGCTGTCCACATGCCAAAAGAATCCAAGGTGATTTTCCCCAACTTTGTATACTTCAGAGCAAAGTTGGGTTAAAGTGGGAGGGGAGAAGGATCCTCCCCAGAAACAGCCATACATTGTGAGGACTGCATGCACCAGGTTGGGGGTGAGTGCAATGATCACCAGTGTAAACAAGCCCATATTGAAATATATACATCAAATTTTGGAGTATAAACTAAGAACCCTTGATCAGAATTGGGGATGAGCAGAAGGGAAAGACTTCTTATTTTCAAGAAATTATATCCTGCCTTTCTCTCACAATGGGATTCAACCATTATATATATAGATGTTTTGCTTTGACAGGCCTTTGAGAACCAACTACTGGCAGGGAATGGATTTTTAATAAGTTATTTTATTGTCTGTATTTGTTGTTGCTGCTAGTTTTAGTGTCTGTATTTTTAAATTTTGTTTTGAGTTTATTTATAGTTTATATTTTACCTTGTGTATGTCTTAATGGTATGAAATGTTAACTTTGTCAGGCCTCCTCAAGTCACAGGGCTGAGAAGAAGATGGGTTAATAATAATAGTAATAACAACAACAACATTTCCAGGCTCTGAGCAGAATATATTAATTCTTTCTAACACTGGAACGATTGGATTCCATTCATCCTGCTTAAGATTTCTGTCCATCTTTAAAGTCCCCTTACCCATTCTACTACAGCTTGCTTTTAGTCTTCTGCTCATACTACTTGCCACAGATGAACTTGGTCACAGAATTTATGTGCGAGCATAATATGAGGTTGATGCAAGGAACAGGCCTGTGAATGGTGAAATACTGGTTCTGTGATTCATACATTGTCTCTACAGGCTTATTGCCTGTAGCATCATTGTAATTTTTCAGATGCCTCCTTTAAAAGAGGGGAATGACTCAGTGTGAGTACTTCACCATAAAATGCTAAATGTGAGATTCATCCATAAAAGCATCTGGGGGATGTCAACTGCAATATGGGACTCTTAAATATATAAACACCTTTTGTTTCTATTGATATACTATACACTTCTTTCTCACTCACAGAATAGTACACAGAGGTCAAATTTTTACAGCTTTGAACTGTTTTAAGAACCATTCAGTCTTCCCTAGAACCCTGGTGGTGGTTGTTCTGTAAGAACAACTGTAAAAATCATGGTTTAGGGGAGAAGATAAGGCATAAATACAGATGATGGTGGTGCTGGTGATGATGATGTCAGCTATGGATCTCTAACTGAGAATTCAAGACATCTTCCCCAAAATACAACTTTCAGGATTTGGGGATGTGTATGAGGTTGGAGATGCAATACTGGTTTAACTGGTGTAAAACCAATGTAGTTTGGTCAAGACATCATTAAGATTACCTAAATAGCTTTCTTATTATTTTGATTTATTACAATATTTACCTCCTGACCTATGCCCAAAGATCTCAGAGGTTGTTGGTTTCCCCCCCCCCCCCATAAGGTCAAGAAAAGTCAGAATGGGGAAGGATTATTCTGGGGAAGAGGGAGTATCCCAATGGTGTGTCATAACTGTGTTACTGAGATTAGCAAGATCTGTTCATTTTTATGGATTTAAGGGAAGCTCTGTGTTTGCTTCAAGAAGAGCTAAATCTGTGGTTTGCCCTCAGGGTAGATTTTACTTCAAACATTTCAGCTAAACCACTTTCTAAGAAGTTTTGTTTAAGTGGTCTATGTTATTCTGGTTTGTTGAATAGAAGCTTCAATTTATAAAATAACTAAATAATGACTGAACAAAGGAGTACAATATTTTGCACACAAATAAGCAATGGCCTATTGAAAACACAGGGTGCTTGTTTTGCCCCTTCTAAATAGGATCTAGCTTATATGGAATTTCTTTTGGGGGGTGCCCCCATCCATGCACATCAAATTGCACATATTCCTTCCCTCCCTTTTGTATATATTACATTAAATGAGGATACAGTCTACTGCATACTTGTGAGAGAGTAAGCTCCACCAAAATAGTGGAAAGTACTTCTGAATAAACAAGCCTAGGATTACTCTGTACATCAGTTTAATCAAATTTAATAATCTGATCAGACAATGTTTTGCGTAGAGGCTAGACTCTGATAAAAACTTGTATGGGCCAGGAATAACAATTCCCCCTATCTAACTTATTTATTTGGAGTTCATTTCTTCAGTGTTTGAAAAAAAAGTAGAGTTTGAATATGGCTAACCCTCAGTATTTCAGGAAACATGCAGGGTAGCTGTGTTTACAATTTAGCAAATTCAAACAAAAATCCACTAAATAGTGATACCTTTATTGGCCAACCAAAATGCACAATATACTTGTTCCAAGCTTTCAAAGCTCCATTTCTGTATTTCCCCCCTACATTTTTGAGTAAGTGCAGCTTCTGTTGCAGATAGGATTTTGGAAGTGCTGCTTCTGTTTTTCTGCTAATGACTGAACTACTTTAAACTCTAGAAGTAAGCCAAGATCAGTGTTATAGTTTGGCTATACTATGCCTGTGCCCTTCCTGTGAGTCCTTCCATGCTTCTTATAGAAAACTCAGTCAAAGTACTCCCATTAATTAATAGTTTCGTTCTCAACTTGCCATGAACAGTCTGCTTCTCGCTTCATTCCATCATGGATAGAGTTATAGACTTTCCCAATAAAATAACCTTCTAACTTCTGGCAACACTTAATACCTGGGGGATAGATCTGGAGTATTTACAGGCACTTTCTTTTCATGCTTCTCTCAGTGATACTCTTCCTTCCTTAACTCAAACCCTTTCAACCTTATGGGCCCATAACTTATTCAGCTGCTTCTCAGAACTCCACTATCATTATTGGGTTTGGGAGGTGCTTGATCCAGGTGGTTGGCTTTGACCAGTTTCCATCACTGGTGAGGAACTGTTTCAGTAGGGCATAATCAGTTGTTATTCTGTTTGTCATGGGGTTACTTTTACTGGGCATCGTGACTTGCCATCCACTCCTGACCAGTTGTACTGTTTTAACCTCCCAAATGCCTCTACCTCATCCCTTCCTTCACCTTTTCCCTAGATGACTGCTTCCCAATATTACCTTATCTCCTGCTTTGCCCTCCTATAGTACCTCTTGTCTGTCCACATGTTTTAACCCCACCAGTCCCCTGCCTGCCCTGGCCACTCTCATGTCTGTTAGTTCATCCTTCAGTAGACTGGATCTAGCCAGGGGAAATGACCCTGATGAGCCATCTGGGCCATTACAATCAGAAACCGCAAAAGGAATTGGTTTCTTTTCCTGAACCATAATAAAAAGTAATGATAGATTTTCCAGGTTCTTACATAACAACAAAAATGGTTAGATAAAAACAGGCAAAGAGGCTCTTGTAATCACGCCAGAGCTAGGGATGCAATTCTTCACTTAATTTCTCCTTGAAAGAAGCAAGAAGTAATTTTACTGATACTCTTCTGACTATAACAAATGCTTCAAAAACTTCAATTTTTAAGGACTATTTACAGTTTGGACTTATTCTTTACATGGTGTTTTTGCACAGAAAACAGCATTTTCTGAACATTTTCTGTGAGTAAAATAATATTTCTGGACAAAACTATTATTTTTTTGTGTAGAAAATTGTTGTTTTCTGTGCAAAAATACCCATGAGTACTTGCTTAAGAGAGCAGTATGCAAAAGGCTCTTGTAGCCTTTGAGACTAACTGAGAGAAAACACATGGAATGACAACAAACCTTCAACATACAGTAGCTTTACATGAAGTAAAAAACAAAAACAAATCAATGATCCATTGATGATCTATGTTAATCTGATCCAGACTAACATGTCTATGGGCCTAAGCAGGCGGCACAAAGCGCTGTCTTCAGGGCAAGAAAGGGGAGGGCAGCCACACGCTGGGCACCCCAACCCCTTCCTGAAGATGTCGTCGGAACTCCAGACCCTCCGCACGTCTGGTGCTCTGAGGATGCCTATCCGCTGTAGTGTCCACACACGCTGTGGTGGAAAAGGCGGCGAAGGTGCACCGGCAGCCTTTTGCAGCGCACCTTCGGCGATTTGTGGAAGGAGCGCTATTTTAGCGCTCCTTCTTGGGGCGGTGAAGCTGTGCTGAGGGGCTGAGGAATTCACATCACAAGACTGTGCCAGAATGCCTCGGCCCCGATCCACAGCTTCCTGGGGTGTCCCCGTGCCGCCTGTCTGCTTCCCCCCTATGTCTTTGAATTCTACCACCATTGGCTTAAAAGAGTTTGGCTGGAGTGTATAAACAGCTGAAATTAAGGGATTAGTATAATTCACTGAACTTCTTTCTGGATCTCAAATACCCTTTTCCCATTATTTAAATCCTCACAAAGCTTTCCCAGAAAGCACTAAGTATTTCTTCGTACTGCTATATACCCATGTCATCATTGACACAAACCACGCTGAGAAACATTTCCCTAGTTGCAGACTGACTCTTCCCTGCCTTCCTTTTAATACTCATAGTTGCCAAGATATAGTTTCCATTTAGAGAAATATGAACTGAGATATCTCCATAGCCCATCCCAATACACATTCAAGGCCTTGATAGAACCTACTATGTCTAAGCGGTTTACAACTGTAAGCTCATTGCCCCCCAACAGTTGGGTACTCATTTTAGTGACCTCAGAAGGATGCAGGCCTGAGTCTAGCCTGAGCCTTGGCTAGTATTGAACGTGCAACCTTGTGGTTTAGAGCTTCACTTGTGGACATTGGAATGATAACCTGTCATTAGTTGAAATCCCAATATCAGAACATCAAAGCAACAGCTCCTTACAATTTTATTAATCATTATGATAGAATTTAAAACAATATACTAAAACACATAATTGTTAGTAATGTGCATTAGGATTTTTTTAGAGCTCCAGGTCTGTCCCTGTTGGCCACTCTGCTGGAAGGATGTGCCCCTAGGTGTTGATGCTTTACACTGGTTTTAAGAGATTCTTTCTCTCAGTCACTGTGTAGAGGAGGCAGGTGACTACTATGTCAGGACCCAGGTAGTGGTAATGAGTGACAGCTTTCTCATTTATCACAGCTTCAATGGGGAAATTTATTTAAAAGCTTCTTCAGATTGCCAAACTGGCAACCCTAATTACACTGGTAAATTAAAAGTGATCAATAGAGTCCTGCATCTCAAGACTACATGTCTGCTGTTAGTAATCAATGAAATATTTTATTGACTTTTTAGTGTATTATATTTACATTTGCCCTAGAATCCATCTTGATGAAGTGCTGTCAATCTGTCTATCTAGTGAGTGAGTGAGTAAATAAAACCCCAAATCTTAATTTGAAAGCCCCTGGACTAAACAATCTAAAAAGCAACATTTCAATTACCTTTTGCCATGGGATACAAAGAATCATTTCAGTTCCTTCTCATTAAGAGCTTCCTGTGTTTGAATAATTCCAGAACCATGAAGCCTTAGACTGATGGTGTCATGTTCCAGCATATTTAGCTTTCTTTAAAGGCTCACAGCATTGGATATACTGAAAGGAGGAGAATTTAAGTTAGGAAAAATGTATTGGAATTCATTTCTCTGGCATCCTTCAGAGATACTTCCTATATATCTGATTTATCATCTCCTCAGTATCAGAACCGTACTAGAGATCTTGGATGTTATCCCATATACATTTTCATAAGATGAAAGTTCCCAAGTATCTTAATGTGATTTACCCTTGAGTAAGAGTGTAGAAAACAGCAGATTTCATGTGCTGGAATTTAGATCACTTTTCCCTTTGACATTTAAACCACATGCTACACTAAAAATGAAGACAGAAGTCCACCAAAGGAGAGATTTATTTTCAGTTAAGGCACTTATTACATTAAAAGCATATGTCAGTAAGTAATGTATAAGCTTAAGGTAAGGCATATGGTATAAAAGCTGGGTTAAGCCATTATATTTCATTTAATGTTTTTTTTAAAAATTAGCTACCACAGTATGGCTTGACTTTAGCAAGAGTCTTCAGTGTGAACATAAGAAATTGGCTATATAGGAAAAAACAAAGATTAGTCTTGTGGCACCTTGAACACTATTGGATTTATTTTTTTATTTTAAAAAACACATTGTTACATCATTCCCTTACATTCCATTTTGACATTCACTTTGAACATTGGACATTCAACATTTAACAAGTTTAACAAAAACAAGTGAAAAATTAAATGACAAATGTTTCACAATCCATTTGTTACTTCCTATCTAGAACTTTTTTGGGGGGGGTTCCCTAAGAAAACTAAACTACATAATTGTTTATCTAGCACTGAAAAATAAATTGATTTCATAAGTCTTTGTGGGTTTTTTGTTTGTTTGTTTTTACTGTGAGGCTGTGTTCTAGAAGAATGTATTCCAGACGTTTTGCTTGCATCTGTGTCTGGCATCTTCAGAGAATGGTGGCATGGAAGTGAGTGGGGTATATATACTGTGTGACCCTTGGTTGATAGGGTTAGCATGTAAATCTGTGTATTGTCCTGTTCAGTCAAGGCCTCTGGGTGGTATTTAATTAATGGTCCATTGTTTGCTGGGAAAACCCCTGACCCTGGTGAAGTTTGTTTGCATTTGCTGAGTCCTGACTTTGGTATTTTTGATGACTGGTAGCTAAACTTGTTTACTTTCAAGTTTTCTTCTTTCACGTTGAAATTCTCCAGGTGTTTGTGATTTCAATGGCTTCCTTGTGCATTCTGACCCGATAGTTGTTGGCATGGTCCAGAATTTTAGTGTTTTCTGTCCCTTTGAAGGTTTGAACACTGATATTCTGGACCATACCAACAACTATTGTTTGTAGCAGTTGGAATGCATAGAGAAGCCATTGAAATCTACATAATTCTATCTACTGCATCTTGGCCTGGTTCTTCTTGTTTGGTGTGACGTTGATGCAGCTTCAGGATTCATTTGGGACATGCATCATGTAAATGGCAATATAAGATGCTAGCTCAGACCATGAGAGTTCTTCAAAGGGACAGAAAGTCTGATCAACTAGGGTCCAAAGCAGATGGCCTGTTTAGTCTGACTTGGGGCTGGCTTGGGGGCATGGCATTTAGATGTGCCACACCCCCAAGTGGGAGAGAAGCTGGACCAGTGATTACATGGCAGCTGGCTTCTCTCCTGCTTGGGGGCATGGAGCTTAGACAACACTTGCCCCCAGAGTCAAGGGAAAGGCCAGCTCTTCAGGTGAAGGGGTGGCTTCTTTCCACACCCAAAAAGAGCGGATCTTATCTGCTCTTTTTTGGAGCAGAAGGTGGCTGGACTGGGGCCGGGCATTGGTTTGCCCCAGCCCCAATCCAGCCTAAAAGGGGCAGTTCTAAGCCACCCCTTTTGTCCCATCTGTATTCCCCCTAGGTTTCATATTCATGGGAAGGGAATTCTGTGTTTACACTTGTAAAAGCATAAGCTCCCTTCAGATTTACCCCAGTTGTATGTAGACTGGGTAGGCCAAATGAAGACATATGGTGGGGTGGGGGAACAGCTAAGTATTTAGTTTAGTTTAGTTTAGTTATATCCCACCTTTATCCTAACAACTGCACCACTACAATTGTTTGTAGCAGTAAACATCTGAACAGTGGCAGCTGAACATGACAGTCCCAACTATTCAACTTCCTCATCTGCACAAAAATATAGGTGGGTTTGGGAGGGTTAAAATACATTTTCTATGCAAAATATTTTTTTTTTTGCACAGAAGTCAGTGTATTTTATGTAAATTTGGACAAAACATGGAGTTGCACACAATATGGATTTGAACAAAATTTTTACCAAATTATGTAAATTTGCAAAAATACTTGCATTTTTGGTAAATATTGATTTCTGTGCAGAACCAAGTATGCTTTTTCTGTGGAGAAAATATGTTTTGGCACATAAAACAGTTTTTTTTGGTGCAAAACAAATATCTTTGCACAAGAATCAGTATATTTTGCACAAAATAAATTGACACATATTGCACAGGCACTTAAATATTTCTGTGGAATATGGAAAATAATTCATTTTTACATGTAGGAATTTATTTATTTATTATTGAATGGAATAAGTAAAAGTTTGTATCTCTACTATAGATAATATTAGCACAAATAATTTTAGGAGCAGCACCATAAATTGCTAATTCCAAAGAATCCAGGAAAATACTGGGTGATTTAAAAAGAATAGTGCAAAAATAAAACAGTTCCTATTTAGTTTTGCACTATTCATTTTGAATCACCCCGTAAAAATGTGTTCATCTCATGCTTAAACCCCAACATTACATGCCAGAGGAAGGCTTTCCCCCCACTGCGGTGCTAATATTTAAAAGGTCCTCTCTTTAGCAGCCACCTGCTTCATCACATATGCTGCTGGGTGGGGGATGGTGCAATAAAGGACTTAAGACATATATAGAATAGAGTTTTCATCTTCACATCCAATCATTATGGTAGTTTTTTCCCTGCTGTGGGAGAAAACGAATATTCTTCCACAGTATTCTCATTGTATTCAAACATCCTTAAATGTTGAAGAGGAATTAATCTGGTTTTTTAGTGTAGAAAATGGTTTTCCTACATAGAAGATATTCTTGCCTGAAGAGAAAATAAATTTTAGTGCACAAAAATGTATTTTTCTTCAGAACACTTTGTGAAGTTGAAATACTAGGGGGAAACTGTGATGAGCTGGGAACCCATTTCTCAACCTGGGAATGAATAATTGTGAATATTGTTTCCATCCCTAATATGAAAAGAGGTTATCCTTGTAAACTGGTCCCAAGCTACTTAAGGCTGAAAGTTTAGTGCTTGCATTTTGAATTCATCCCAGAAATAGTTCAGAAGCCAATGTAGATGGATAAGAGCCAGTATAATGTGGTCACAATTGCATTGCAATAGAACTGCAATTCATGTAGGCTTAATGATTTTATTTCCTATTTTCTCCTCCCTTTCTGTAGATGTTTCAAGATGTGTGGCAGAAAGGAAATACACTCAAGAACAAGCACGGAAGGAGTTCCAGCAAGTTTTTATTCCAGAATGCAATGATGATGGCACTTACAGCCAGGTTGACTAAAAATGACTTTGTGTTAATGTAGACTCTATCTGTTATAACTGGTTACCAGCTTCAGTGCCTTCTTTCATTCAGAGCAACTATAGTTGGTTGAGAAGTTGCAATTCAATCTCCCTGTTTTAAAACAACTAAAATGAATATATGTGACTTTGTAAATGGAAAATTTAGATATGAATTCCAGGTTAAGGCCTGTGAATGCTGTGAGATGTGGGTTTCAGTAGGCTCTGACTGTTGTCAACAGTATTATGAAGATGGTTGTTTGAAGATGCACCCTGAACGGGATAACGTTGGATGAGAATGAAATCTGTCTTGGTTATTCTTAACCTCTGGGGTTGTTGTTGCTGCTGCTGCTGCTGCTGCTGCCTATTTGTAGCCTATGGCTATCATTAAAGTCCCAGATTGGATCCCATTAAATATGTCACACAGAAGTAAATGGTAGCCATTGATTTTGGTATGATATTACATTTTAACAAAACTCTGGGAATTATTTCAGGTAGATAGATAGATAGATTTATTGATAAATAAATAGGAAGCTAATACACAGACAGGATATAATAGGATAAGATAAGATAAAATAAAATAAAATAAGAAACAGGAACATTCCATTACAGTAGATGCTAACTGATGGAACTATACATTAGAATTCTAAAAATACTGAAGATATTAAAATGTATTTTCTGAAGTTGGTATGCTTGATGTTTTCTTACAGGTTCAGTGTCACAGTTACACAGGGTACTGTTGGTGTGTCACTCCAAATGGTCGTCCAATCAGTGGTACAGCTGTAGCACACAAAACTCCACGCTGTCCAGGTAAAAGATGTACCATGAAAGAAGAGACTATTCAGTTTGCTGGCTGGTTGGCTTCCCCCTCCCCTCCTTTAGCTGATACTTATCTACTGATTTTTTTGTAAATTGGCTATAAAAACAAATTGGAACAAAAGCAAAACAAACTGAAAAGAAAAAGCCAAGCAAAAAAACCACAAGAATCCCCTCACCCTGCATATTGTAACATAAAGGAACTTTGCCAAACTCATTGATTTAGCTGTTGAGGAGAGCTGGTATCCTTGCTCATTCTCTCTTAATGTTGTCCATTAAGCCTCAGAATGGATTAGATGATATTAGTCTGCATGCCTGAAAAGGGGGCCTGATTTATGTGAAATTGTCAGTGTTTTTCAACAGTTAGTTTTAGATTTTCATCCACATTAGATGTTTTTTAAAACCTGGATCCTGTATTTTACTAAGAACCATTTTGTACCTTTTAGAGATTTCCAGTAATGTTGTTGATGAAGACACTGGAATTTTAGTAGGTGCCCCCCCAAAAAAAGTGAAAACAAGAAGGCAGAGGGACATTGGACCTCGGCAGATGGCTTAAAAAGCCGTCCTCAGCACAGGGAAGGGGAGGGGCAGCCTCACGCTCGGTGCCTCATTCCCCTCCCGAGGTCGTCCTCGGAGCCGCCGGCCCTCCACATGGCCAGCGCTCCGAGGAGGACCTCCCGCCGCAGCGTCCAGACACGCTGCAGCGGAAAAGTCACCGAAAGTGCACCGCAACATTTTAGCACTCCTTTCCAGGGGCGCCGACGGTCCCATGGCGCACCTTCCCAGGGTGGCCCATGGCCGCCCGTCTGCTTAGCCCCATATTCTCTCTACAAAGGAGTAGATATTGCTAGGATCAGATAGCATTTGCATGACAATTGCCCACATTTGTACTCCCTGCAACATAGAGATTGGAGTAAGAAATGTTCCTACTTTAGCACAGCACTTCTGACTCAGGAGTGAAAAAAGCTGCCTTGCAAATGTCCTTTTAGTCATAGGGTTGATATACCTCAGCTTATATGATACTTCTGAAGCAATGGCTGTACACACTGTTATGCTTTTCAAATATTTTAGTTACTTGTGCCATTCACAGTGTGTCTATATATTAACCATGGTTTCATTTAACACCCCCCTCCTCCCAGCACACTCATGATGCCTGACTTGAAAATACACCTCTCAAGTCATCTGAGAGTCAGTTCATAGAATAGTTTTGGTAGAGCAGCTTCCCATGGCCAACATTCAGTCTCCTGGTCTCCTGCATCCTGGTTGTAGCTATTATTGTTGTAGGTGAAATCTTGATCACATGGAAAAAGTCATCAATACTATCAGAGTTTTTGTGAATGAGACCTGAGACCAGTAAGCTAGAACTGGATGTTTTGTGATCAAACTGCATTTCCAGTGTTCTTCCTCTGTTTCAGTGGTTCCCAAATTTTGCTCCTCTAGGTATTTTGGACTTCAGCTCCTGAAAGCCCTATTCAGCTTGGCCAATAGTCAGAAATTCTGGCAGATGAAGTCCAAAATACCTGGAGGACCAAAGTTTTGGAACCACTGCTCTATTTCAAGATATCATCTCCACTTTCCAGAATTCCAAATGTACAAAATGTTACCATAGAATGGGAAGAAGATAGATTGGGCTCTACTTGTAGATCAATAGGTGGTTAAAGTTTCACTAAGCATTTCTTACAGAAATGTCAACCAGCTTCTGCCAACCTAGCAAGTCGAAAGCATGCAAATGCAGTGGAAAGGTAACAGCATTTGGTTCAGTCATGCTGGCCAGATCACCACCAGAGTAGTCCTCAGGCAACATTGGCTCTTTGGTTTAGTAACAGAGGCTCTTTGTTTTAGTAACAGAGAGAGCACCACCCTCTATAGTTGGTTACAACTAAACATTCATGTCAAGGGGCTACCTTTACCTTTTTAACCATTTCTAACTCCTAGTTGATTAACATTTTACAATGTAGAGTAGAAATAAAACTTATTCAAAACCTTACACTACTCTGACCTAGGAAATCAATTCATTTTTACTATTCCAGTACATTAATCCAGGATGGTTCCAATCAAAAGACACAGAGAACATGTTCTGTCTTTTCCTTTTTAACCCCCAAGAAGAAAGTTTTAAGAAGCAATGGGAAAATGTGAAAGGGCTATATATGGGAGACATGGATTTCTGGACACCAATAATATTGTATGTCTGAGGCAGAGCAGTCTCATTTCGAATCTCCCCTATATTATATTTCCATGTGTTTTGGCTGTTCAGTGGCTGCCTTGTCCTTGATAGTAGTCATAAATGTTGCCTTTAGCTGAACTAAACTCCCGGTTCCATGTTCTTCCTATATCAGCACTCATTTCAATCCAGCCTGTATCTTTTGGGCCACCCAGTGAGCTTCATACATAACTGGAGATTTGAACGCATATCTCTTCACTTCTACACTTTGTGCAAGACTCTGCAGATTGATTGAAAGTCCTGATTATTTGTTATCTGTATGCCTTTCATATGGAGTCATGTCCACATAGTAAATATTCCCTATTAAGAAAAGATTCCTGGACACCTGAACTACTGAGTAGCTGTATTTTTCAACTATTTCCTGACAAGATTTTTGGGTAAATTTTGCTGTATTTACTATGATTGGTCCAACTTCTACCCTTTTAATATTAAAATCATCTAAGTACAACTCAGTCTTAGTCAATAATTTAAAGCATAGTTAAGATTCACAGTTTCTCTGAAGCAGTCCCACCCCCATTAGGCTGCTGTAGTCAGAGCAATGGACAATTTTGAGAGTTACAATGTAAATCAAATGTGCTTCCCTGACATCATGAAGATAAATGTCCCCATCTTCCATAAACTGTCTGCTGAAAAGCACCAGATGCAACACTGACATTTTTACTGCTCCCCAAGTCAAGATACCAACATTTAGGGAATGAAAATAAATTCCAGAGCCATTGAGCTCTTGGGAGATGGAATGGACATTTAGAAACAGGTGTTAAAATGTTGTTGGAATGTGATGTACACAGTGCTGTTACTTAGTATTACCCTCCAAGCTGAACATGAAAATCTTTGCAACTGTACAGTTTCTCTTCCACATGCTCAGCACTACAGGTGTTGTAAACAAAATGTAGGTGGTTTCCAGAATAATTTACTTTGAGATGGAAGAGTTAACACAAACATGGCTTGCTCCTTGGATATTTCCTTCCAACAGAGCTCCTCATTTTTAGTGTATTAACATAGCATGGGCAAATTATGCCTCTTCAGATGTTGTTGGAGTTCAGTCTCATCATTCAACACTGTGGGCCATACTGGCTAGGACAGATAGATGCTGAAGTGCAGCAACATCTGGTGGACCACAGGATGCCCATTTCTGTATTAAAATTGCCCTGCCTAAAAAAATGACTTCTCTGCTCCACCTCAGTTTGCATCTTAATCATAGAACTGATTTATATTCTGTCTCTTTTTTGTTCTCCCCCATGCATTAGGTTCTCTAAATGAGAAACTTCCACAACGGGAAGGTACAGGAAAAACAGGTAAATATCTTATAATGCAGTACAGATTATCGTCTTTAATGACTATGGGGGGATGCAGACCAGGGCGTCGGGGACGCCCTGGTCCGTAGTGCCACGGGACCGCAGCCTCTGCACCACGGCGCTCCTGCGGCGACCCTAAAAGGAGCTCCAAATTGGCGCTCCTTTTAGAAGACAGGGAAAGTGCACCCTAAACGTGTAGGGCGCACTTATAATAATAATAATAATAATAATAATAATAATAATAATAAGCACTTTCCCTGTCTTTTCTGCCACAGCGTGTGAGGACGCTGTGGCGGGAGGTTGCCCTCGGCGCACTGGCCGTGCAGAGGGCCGGCAGCTCCAAGGGCAACCTCGGGAGGAGGAAGGGGTGCCGCGCGTGCGGCTGCCCCTCCTCTTCCTTGCCTCCAAGACGGCTCAATAAGCCGTCTGCCGAGGCCCATATGAGTACTTGTTTTGTTTTATAGGTGTCACCTGAGCCAAGAGTCAGCCCAGGCTTTTTTATTCCATGCTTAAGCCTAGGGGTCTAGGCTGTTTGTCCATAGAAATGTAGGTGACTGAAGACTTAATGGCATGTCTGAGAAAACTGCTATTTTTGGAGATGTCCCAGCACATGCTGGGAAAACTGTTGACTCTGCATAGGCTCAACAAGGAAAATTGACTCTGCTGCTATCTATTTGAAATGACTGGCTGAAGCACTTTCCTGAAAGTAAATCTGTTGGTCACATTTTGACCATAGTGTTCCTCCAGAGGAGGAATGCTGCTTAAACTAAGAAATAGTTAGATGGAAGTAGTGATGGTTAGCTAGTGAGGCAAATGGCTGAGCAGGAATTTGAATC
>CM034701.1:325138955-325156677 GCA_020142125.1 Phrynosoma platyrhinos
GCTTCCAGGCGGCTTTAGAGCCGCCTGTGTGAAAACGTCCTAAGTCTCCTTATTCCATGATCAGAACTCCACATTGTGTCTGCACTACTAGCCCACATGGTCTCTTATATTCTATAGCCTGAAGTTTTAAATAGGTCACTTGGGGCCTTTGCAAACTGCTAGAAATAGTGCAAATTGAGTCCATTTTAATTGCCCTGGCTCAGTGCTAGGGAATCATGGGAACTGTATTTTTTTTCTGAGACATTGAGCCTTCTCTATCAGAGAGCTCTGGTGCCACAATAAACTACAGTTCCGATGATTCCCTAGCACTGAGTCAGGGCAGTTAAAGTGGACTCAATTTGCACTATTTCTGGCAGTCTGCAAAAGCCCTTGATTTCATTTTAAAATAAAAAGAAGGTGAGCAGAGAGGAATCTAGCAGTACTTTTTAGACTAATCACTTTAAGACTAATTATTTGACTAACCACAAAGTCCCTTTTCTTCCTTTCTGTTTTGGAAGTAAATGGACTAACATTCTTGTGAGTTAATCTACTAGATACAAAAAAGATAGGTCCTTACTCACAAATGGGTTTATTAATATTATCTTTATGTATTTTATGATTTCTATTTTAAATCATCCCAGGAAAACTTTTTTAAAGGATGGGATGTAAAAGGTCAAAATAAATGACATATTTGAATTCTGCAGCTCATTTCAAATAATAAGTTATAAATAATAGGTACCTAGCTTTGATCTGTTACCCTTGCCACAACAAAACAGCACCCCACTCCAAAAAACAAAAACAAAACCCAATCACCCCAAGTAGCTTTGAAAGACAGCTGGGACTGATATAATGTAATTTCTGATCATCCAAAGTGCCCGCTATAACATGGCACTATGGTTCTCCAGAGCACCAGAGCATCTGAAAATTGGGTGATGTGGCCCTCTCGGTTCCAGAGTATTCCCCTACCTGCCATAGACTAATCCTTTTCTTTAATCTTTTCCCATTTTAGAATATCATTCTTCACATCAAATGCAGAGTCTCCGCTGAATGTTTAGAATGTCCCTAACAATCCTTATCCTACTGCTTTTGCCCATTCTATACCTCTTATGATTAGGTCCAACATGTGGAGACCCAATCCATTATTTTAGCCACTTCAGCAGTAACTAAGAGCCTTTACAGACTGCCAGAAATAATGCAGCTTGAGGCCACTTTAACTGTCCTGGCTCTGTGCTAGGGAATCATGGGAATTGTATTTTTTCTGGGACATTGAGTCTTCTCTACCAGAGAGCTCTGGTGCTACAATAAACTACAGTTCCCATGATTCCTTAGCATTGAGCCAGGACAGTTAAAATGGCCTCAAACTGCATTATTTCTGGCAGTCTGTAAAGGCCCTAAGTTGAGGTTTTCTGATGATGAGTTATTGTAATGAGTTAAACTGATGGATTGTACTCAGAGCCAAGCAGTTGCTGTTATTATTAATTGTATGTTCTTATGTGCCTGTGCTAACATCATTCATATGTCTGTCTGGACCAGTTTACCTCCCACTGTACTCAGTGGAATTAGTCCCAAGATTAATGGGGATGCATATTCAACTCTATTTAATACATTTTCCCCTCAAAATGTACAAGCTTTGACAGATAGGAAAATTATGTAACTGTCCTTGATTTATGGTCCTGTGGGAACTTTAGCAAGCATAGCCATTTTATATTTTGCTCCTATGCAAAGAATCAGTAGCTGCTTGAACTGAGTAATGTGAGATGTATCTATATTACTTGAGGGCAATCCTTTCTTTCATACACTTGCCAGACAAATGTGTAGGCTCCAGGTGTCAGCAACTTTCAGAAGAAACTCAATACAGGTCATAAATTTTGGTTTTTGGCACTGAATATTGCTAACATGCTGTGTGCCATCTTTAAAAGTTGCCTGGATTTTGAGGCTGAGCAGCAGTGAGTAAGTAAGTTTTATCACCTGCCTCCAGCTAAACAGTGTGCTTGATGTACATGGAACAAAACCAGGTGTGAAGTCGAATACTTTACAAAGAAAACTTATACAGTTTGCTGCTAGAGGCTGAGGCCAGCTAGCTGTCAGAATCCATTTACATAAACATGGAAGCATTCCTGTTAGGTTTCAGACTGCACTACATAGATATCTTGAATAACATTTAAGGGGTATCTTGAGAACCCGGTTGCCAGCAACTGTTTTGTCAGATCAGCATGTTTTACAGCGAGAGTTTTCGCAGCAATCAGTCTTTTGTGCTACATAGATTCTCTATAATGGTATAAAATCTTTGAAAAGGTACCCTGTGACAGAGGGAGAGGGAGAGGGACAGAGGCAGTATTAAGGCTGCATCCATACTGCATAAATAATACAGTTTAACATCACTTTAACTGTCATGGCTCAATGCTATAGAATTCTGGGATCTGTAGTTTTGTGAGAGATATTTGGCCTTCACTGTCAGAGAGCTGTAGTGCCACAACAAACTACAAACCCTAGGATTCCATAGGACTGAGCCATGTGAGTTAAAGCAATGTTATGCTGTGTTATTATTGTAGTGCAGATACTATTGCTTCTGCTACTGTCTTCATTTTCAAAATGTCAACATTCATGCAGTGTACATTCTTCTGTTTGATGATTCAACAAGAGGGGTTCTATCTTTGTACCTCCATGCTTGTTTAACTGTTTGTTGATGGCAGCTTTTGAATTCCATGACAATATCAGTATCAGTGGGGTGACAAATGCACTGTGGGGTTTAGTATAAACTTTAAAGGAGTTTCCACACTTTTGATTGTACTTTGGAGATATGATTCAGTACTTTAAGGGAGCTGTCCTAAGTGCCAAATCTGTACAGGAGATAGGACTTAGTACTCCATTGAAGTTTAGAATAGAACCAGTAGTGGATTTTCTACTCCACTGACATGGAAGCCACCAAAAGCAACTGTTATCTATTGGCTTTTTATCTCATTTTACCTTATTTATTTAAATGTTTAGATCCCTCCCAAATCATGAGATCTCAGGACAGATCTCAGGTTTGATTTATTTATTACAATATTTATAACCTGTTCTACATCAGATTTTACCCCAAAATGGGACTCCAAGCAGCCAGGTATGGCCCATGTAACAACTTCCATAAAAGCATACGCATGGCTGAACAATGACATAAGATTGGGATGTGATATATATGGCCCTCTAGATTGAGCTAACCTGCAATTCCCATCAACTTGCACCAGCATAGCAAATGGTGAAGTATGATAGAAGGTGCAGTCCAGACATGGCAGTGGTGGTAGCAGCAATTTTATGGGTTATGGAAAAAGTACACGGCAAGGGGGTTCATAGAGACAGTGAAAAATGGTAGCTCTCCTAGGGCTGATCATCCATCCAGGATCAGAAGCCAACTAAATTCAGTTTGAAAGCATACTGAATATTCACTGGCTAGATGATGATGATGATGGAGTCTCCCTTATCCAGAATTCCAAAACTGAAAATATTTCAAGAATCCAAACTTGTTCATGAGTAGCTGTGATAGTGGCACCTTTGCTTTCTGATCGTTCAATGAACATAAGCTTTGTTTTATGCACAAAGTTATTAAAATATTGTATAAAACTACCTTCATACCATGTATATACAGTATATGAAACATAAATGAATTTTGTGTTTAGCTATGAGTCCATCTCCAAGATATTTCATTATGTATGCAAATTATGCATGTATGCAAATATAGGCATTCCAAAATCCAAACCACTCATGGTCCTCAGATTTTCAGATTTGGGAAGGCTTAGTATGTACTCTTAAAAGTCACACAATCTCTGATTGGCATTGATCCTTGTGAAAGTTTACTTGGCAAATATTTTCTGGCAACCAGGTTTGAAGGTTTATGCCAGTAGCACAGTAATATATCTAAATGTATTGAATCAGCAATATAATAAATTATTTATGAAGTTGTGTGTATGTTGTAAAAGGCCTTGTGGCACCCTTTTGGAAGGCTGGTACAAACAGAAGGGGAACTGTTTCAACAAATCCTAATGAATTTTTCATCAGCACAGCCACTACATGAAAAAATAAGTAGAGTCGCTATCTTCTTTCCAAAATGTTTTGGCATTTTCTTGTCAGATTCCATTTTTTCCTTTCTCTTCTGCCAGATATGTGCAGCTGTACATCCTAATTTTTGTTAAAATAAAGGGAATTTTATAAAACATTGCCTTAACATAATGGAGAAAAAGATACTGTCACCATAAACATATCATTTGTACTACAGTGAGTATTTTTGTAATTTACAAATACATAATATATAGGTAGATATTGCTAGCTATCAATTTAAGTTATGGGAGTGGAACTTAAGAGGCTACTGTTTCCTTTAGAGGTTAGCTGAAGAATCAGCAGGTTGGGTTGACACAGATGGTCAACAATATTGCCACACCTTCTTTGAATGTTCTCTGGCAACAGTAAACAGTGATCAGTGTTGAAACAGTGATGAAGATGATGACCAAATTTGGTATATGATTGGGTATTGGATTTTATTATATGGATTGTAGGTTTTTATTATTGTCATAGTTTTATACATTGTATTTTTGTATACTGTTTTATATTTTTGCTGTAATCCCGCCTTGATCCGCAGGGAGAGGCAAGAAAATACAAATAAAAACTATTATTATTATTATTATTATTATTATTATTATTATTATTATTATTATCATCTAGTAATGTGCAATATTTTTGTGCAGTACTGGGCACAAAGAGGACTTTACAATGGTAGGGCTGGTTCATCATCATTATTATTATTATTTTGTACTTCTACAAGCACTGTGACCATCACTGAGCCAGATGCATTGGCAAAATCCCATTGTATAGAGAACAGGGCCATTGATCATGTTCATGAACAATAATGTCAACATTCTTAGAATTCCCTGGTTTCTGTGGCTCATCAGAGAGGCAGGCCAGACTGCCAGTTTTAACTGTCATGCTAAAGGAACTATACATCGTATGTCCGTGGTTTGATTAGCTGTTCCTTCTTGAGATAGAAGCTGGTATGTTTACTATTGCATCTGACCATAGACAGCAGACAGGTTTACAGAACAGACTGGTCCCATTTACCAACAGAGCAGAACTACTATTGCTACAAAACATCTAGGGATAACTGTGTTGACCATATAGCAAATTCAATAACATCCAAACAATGATATCTTTAGTTTTTTGTGGGTTTTTTGGGCTGTGTGGCCATGTTCTAGAAGAGTTTCTTTCTGACATTTCGCCAGCATCTGTGGCTGGCATCTTCAGAGAAAACTGAAATGGAAGAGCATGGGTCTATATTGATGATACCTTTATTGGGCCAACCAAAATGCACAATTACATGTTGCAAGCTTTTGAAGTCACACTGGCTTCTTCATCAGGCAAACGGGAGAAATAAATGGAAGATGTTAGTCATAGCCCTGCATTTTCTGTTTCTGGTCTTAGTTCAGATGGTAGGGAGGGCTATCTGCAAGCTGGTATCTTCCCCTTTGGCCGTGAGGTCACTTGGAGATTTACAAAGTCAAGAAAATGTAATGTTCATTTGCAATTCAAAGAAGATGTCTTTCTTTTATTCCCTCTTTGTTTCATTCTTTCATTTCTTCTCTACCCTCCTTCTTCTCTATACACTTCTCCCTCCACATTTGTGGCTTTGACTTTTGTGGATTTGATTATTCATGGATTTTATTAATATGTTCTCTCTAGGAATATCCAAGTCCTCCAGTGCAACTCTGTGGTCAACTTTTACCAAACGTCATACTGAAGGACCTAGCGATTCCTAGAGAGAGCACTTCTCTAGGCATTTGTAGCTCCTCCAGCGCAATTCTATGGTCAATGCCTGGCAGATGACGATCATAGAGTTACACTGGAGGACCTAGAGAGTCCTAGAGAGGTGTTCTCTCAGGTAAAAACATAGTGGGTTTTTTTATTTGTGGTTTTCCCACTTTTACAGGGGTCCTGTGCCCCTAACCCCAGCAAATGTGGAGGGAGGAGTGGATTTGTGTTTCTCCTTCGTTTACTGTTCTTCTCCTCTGCATACAGTTACTGTGGATGCAACCCAGCAGTCTACAGGTGATCCAGCCATTGAAGAGCAATGCTTTAGAACAGGGGTAGGCAACCTTTCCCCTTTAAGGGCCGAGGGACTTCAGCTCCCAGAATCCCAGGAGCTATTGGCCAACATGGGACTATTGGCCAACATGGCTGAGGCTTCTGGGAGCTGAAGTCCCTCGGCCCTTAAAGGGGAAAGGTTGCCTACCCCTGCTTTAGAACGTGCAGGCAGACATGTTAGCAATACAACGTTACAGTTGGTTACCATTCAATTTTTCAGGTGGTTTCTTGTGTCATGGCTTGGGACCAGCTTACTTATGGAATCGCCTTCTCCCAAACAATCTGCCCCCCACACTGAGGTCCTCTGCTAAAAACTTGCTGCAGCCAGCAGAAACTAGGCTGGCAGCAGTTACCCAGAGGACCTTTTCTTCTGCCACTCCCAAGTTATGGAACACCCTGCCGGAGGAGATTCGACACATTGCTAGTCTCGACTGCTTTTAAAAGACAGTCAAGATGCATCTTCTGGCAGGCCTTCTCAAACTAGCCTCCCAGTTGCCTCCCATCATTTGCTCCTTAATTGCCCCTGCCTTGTTTTAATAATTGAAATGTACTTTTTATTGTGGATGGGAGGGTGTATGGGATATGATGTCTTACTATATTTTAATGTTGTTTTATTATTGTTAGCTGCTTTGATCTATTTGGAGAGGCAAGATATAAATTATTATTATTATTATTATTATTATTATTATTATTATTATTATTATTACTGTTTGTTTTCATGGTACAGATGGTTAAGTAGTATACAATACAAGCCAATTAGATGTTCGATAAATGCTGGACATATATACAAATTGTTACTTTCCCTGTTAATATATGAAGAAGTGACACCTTCAATTTGTTCCCAGTCACTATTTGCATATTATTTAACAGAAAAAGGTGGAAAATTGCAGATGTCTGCACAAATATGCATGCATTTTTTTGTGTGTACTCTTTTGTGTGTACTCAAGTAAAGAACAGCACTGTTGGGAGTACTTTGTGTGTTCCTGCATGGCAAGGATTTGGACTGGATGGTCCTTGTCATCTCTTCCAGCTCTATGATTCCATGATTCTTTGACTTGAGATAAAACATGATCTATTGTTTTATTGCAATAAGGATTCAAATAGTTTTTTCAACATTATGAACATAGTTTTTTTTTCTAAAGCTTTTTGAATCTGAAAATATTTCATTAGATTTTCTTGATATTAACTTGAATTAGCACATTTCGGAGCATTTGATCTCTGCATATTACTACAGCTTCTCCTGCTGGAGAGACAGAGTGTAACAAATATACAGGATGAAAGCAAATCAAAACTTGTCTAGAAAATGTATTTGTGTAAACAGCCAAGAATTCATTGCATTTTTCTGTGCCAACACATACAGCCTCTATTTTTGTTTCTGGTGTTTGTGTTTTTTTAAAAAATCTATCAGCCTCCTGCATAATGTAGGCCATTTCCCTCATTTTCTGTTGCACTGTGCACAGGGAAAATGGTTTGTCTAATGGTTATGAGCACAAGCTGAAATGAGGCACACGTCCCATAAAAACCAATCTAGATTGTAAGAGCTTCAGAGGTCCTGCTCCAAGTGTCCTAGCCAAACTGAAGAGACACAAATAACCAATATGGAAAGGACCTTTGTGTAGCACTCAGTTACAGAATATTTTTCCCCATAGGGTTCAACAAAGACCGCCTTTCTGGTCTTTTTAGTACCAGGTGAAAACTTCTTTATTCACGTAGACCTTTTATAAGTGGCTCTTGTGTCATAGGGGCTTTATGGACTGCCAGAAATAATGCAGCTTGAATCCACTTTAACTGCCCTGTCTCAGTGTTAGGGAATCATGGGGATTGTGTTTTTTTGTCTGAGACATTTAGCTTTATCTGCCAGAGAGCTCTGGTGCGCAATAAACTACAGTTCCCATGATTCCCTAGCACTGAGCCAGGGCAGTTAAAGTGGACTCAAGCTGCATTATTTCTGGCAGTCTGTAAAGGCCCATAGTCTGGGCGTCTCAATAGTTGCTATTGTTTTATACTGTATCACAATGTTATCTTTGTTTCAGGGACTGTATAGAGAACTTGTGTTATAAGAGGTCATTTCATAAACAATTTAAACAATTTAATGAGAGATGTCTGCCATTTTTTTAAAAAAAAGAAAGAAAGGCAACATATGCTCAATTAAGGGATTTACCATGGATTCAGGGCAGCATATGTTTAAAAAACAGCAACAAAAGATCTGTAGTTACATGGTTGGGCCCATAAACTCCATGACCCATTTGGTCTGAAAACATACATAAACCTTGACTTCCCCTTTCCTGTGGAAGTGTACAATTTGTTCTCCATTGCTGAGCATGTAAAGTTTTATAAACACGTATGCACAAGGATGCCCTTGCACATGGCAAGAATCTTTGCAAAAGCTTTCTGATTTAATTGTCTCATTGGTCAAAGTGTCAAAATACCAATTAAATTTATAACATTTATATTATGGCATATTGTGACAGGAATATTATTTTCTTATATATTGACTCTCTCAGGCTATGTTCAAATCAATAATCTCAGTTATGTATGTGCACTTATTTAGTTTACTCTCATAATTGTAGTCTCCTTGCAAATCTTTTCCATTCTGAATTCAGATGATGCCTCAGTTCCTGCACTGGAGACTCAGCCCCAAGGGGATGAAGAAGGTGAGCACTTCTAGAAATGGCACAGGAAGGTGATGAAAGCAAATCTTGTATTCTGTATAGGTAATATGTCTACAAAATGACATTATAGAATAGCTAAACCAGTTTTGTTCTGTTTTGGTGAAATACAGGGGTCATGCAGAAGTCATGCAGTTGATTTCAAGGTTCAATTCAAAGTCCTGGTCTTAATTTTGAGAGCTCTCAGTGATATGGGCCCACTACCTTCCATATACACTTGCTGCACTCTCTATTCAAAAACCAAAGCTTTGTAAATTCCTTTACCATCTGAGGTACAGCAAGGGAAGATAACTTTTGGGTTGCCTTAATTTTTTGATCTGCTGAGAATTTTAGTTCTGTGTTTGATGACTTATACTTTAATATTGGGAACCATATCAACGATCATATCCTATAAAGCTGGGATATAACTGTTATAGTAGGTAGGTAGCTTGAAAACTAAGCAGCTACATAGACAGATAAACTCCATAGCCAGTGTTTCCTGCTGTTGTTGTCTTAGTATTATGAATATAACCAACAGAGTTTTGTTTTTGTCTAAGGTTGCAGTCCTAAGTGTTTGCCAATGAGACCTGTGGAACACTCAGGGACTTATCCACTGTGAACACATATAGGGCTATGCTTTAGTAGACACTAACACCTGGTAGCTTTAATAGTATCTTTTTGAACATTATCATTATTGTTTCAACTGTAACAGCTTGGAGCATGGTGACCTAGGACGTTATCACATGTGGGCCAGAAAGCGATAATAAAGTGGAAATGAGGCATTCCGAAAATAAACCGAAAATAAAACTTGATTCTGCAAATGGCTTTCACACGTAATTACCTTAATTGCAAAATTACAGTAAGCGCATTTAACGTTCACACACAAGTGAGAAAAGCCCGTAAATGCACTAGAAATGAGCTTCTTGCACATGCTCAGATAGAGGAATGCTCGCCGTGGAACCATAGGAAAAAGCAGGGAAATGCTCCCAAATGCACATTTGCTTTTCACATTACGGTAAATGCGAAATGACTGTAATTTCGCAAATGCATTTCCTCAAAACTACCGAATTTCAAAAGATCGCAGATAACACCAGTTTCTGTCCACTTTCTGTCCAGTTTCTGTGCGACATCATGTGAAAACACGAGGCACAAATCCAGTTTCTGTTTGGGATTTGTGTGGATTAACCAGCAGATTTGCCCCCGTGTGATAACGTCCCTAGTCATGTTTAACTGATGAACCCTGATTCAGTGTTTGAGAACTACTAATATTTCTGAAATCCACAGTGAGTCTCATCCAGTGCAGTCTGAGCCAACTAAACTAAATGATTCAGCAAGATATTTTATGGAATTATTTACACTATATAATCATGCATCCCTGAAATTTGTGCGAGGAAGTTTGGGTGTGGATTTCATAATTTGCCCTTAGTGTGATATAGGCCCATTTAATGTCAACAAGGTTTTTCTTTGTTATAAGCCCTGTCTCAGGTCTCTAAATATTCTTATCTCTCAGTTAAACTTGTTCGTCAATTGAAAAAATCCATCTTGCCATATTTATTGACCTGATGTTTTTACTACATAATAGTATTTTATCATCAATTATATTTTCCATTGGAATGATTTACTTCTTTCTTAATTTTCTAGATATAGCTTCTCGTTACCCTACATTATGGACTGAGCAAGTAAAGAGCAGGCAGAATAAGACCAATAAAAATTCTGGTAAGTTTGAATTTTTAGATATCACCTACCTCTTACACTCCTATAATGGCAATCTAAAAATTATAACAAATTATAACACCTACCTCTTTTTAGATATCACCTACCTCTTACACTCCTATAATGGCAATCTAAAAATTATAACAAATTATAACAACTTTACATGCATTCCCCGCCTTCCTCATCTCCATAAGATGCTAAATAATTCAATAACAGCACATAAAGCATGGGGTGGTTGTCTTGGGAGATGCAATTCTCCTAAGCACTCAACTTTCCCATGATTTCTGGGCTTTTCTCCCTGGCTTGCTTATTGCAAGTATCTTGCAGGTCTAATCTGCACTTCAGAAATAATGCAGTTTGACACTGCTTTAACTGCCATGGCTTAATGCTATAGAATTATGAAATTTGTAGTTTTGTGAACTATTTAGCCTTCTGTATCAAAGAGCTCTAGTGTCACAACAAATTACACTTACTGGAATTCCTTGGCAGTTAAAGCAGTGTTGTGGCAGTTAAAGTGGTATCAAACTGCATTATTTCTGCACTGTAGATTAGACTGCAGTGATGGGAAAAAGAGAGAAAAGTCATAGTCCAGTCTTTCTACTATGCCACTGTTCCCACAACAATTGTATTCTAGGTAAGCATGAGGGAAGGAAGAATTGTTTTTTGGGTGTGGAAGGCTGATGTGAGGAACTTGGGGGATGTAGTGGGGGGAAAAGGTAGGAATCCACCTCCATGTTACATTCTAATCCAAGGAGAATTTGTTTGAATCCCTGTAGAGATTGTTTTGGGGTAGTCAAATTTAATACAAGGGCTGCATGTGGCTATAAGGATATTTTTGCAGTCTGTAATACTCCCAAACTGCTTTTTTTCTGGCAAGAAATAGGGAGGTAATTTCATTTGTTGGAAGCCCCCCAGGCATGGCAACTCATCTTTTAAGATAGAGGTGAAATAGATGGGCACTTCTGGGAGGCTTGGGGCATCTCTAAAGTTAGGCAGCAACTGTTAAGGAAACATGACGAATGCACAGATTAGAGAAAGTCCACTGGCACTGAGTGAAAGCTGATGACTAAAATGCATCTGCCAATGAGACCTATACAGAGACAGCATAGCTTTAACAGCATAACTATGCAGGTGTCTCATTTTTTTTTTTAAAAAATGTCCAGATTGCATTGCTGTCAGTATCTACACTGGATGCTTTTAGCCAGCTGACAATTTCATACCTTCATATCGCTCAGTTCATCTCGCCCCCCACAAACACTCTAACATTGCTTTATGTCAACTGCTGGTAAGGATATGGTGACACCTTTCTTTTGGTCATTACTTGATAGGCTCCCTGCCTTCATTTTATTTTCTATATTTTTTCCAGCTGGTCTTTGCTGTAAATACTGGAAAAATAATATTGGAGAATTGACACAAATGTATTCTGCAGCTTTAATGAACCATTAGTAGAATTAATGAATCAAATTCTGTGTATTCTCAATTTCTCTATCAGCAAACAGTCAGTAAGAGAGTCCAAAATACTATTTTAACACCAACTAATTGATGTATTGGAAATTTAGATTGTTATTTCTCTGTCCAATATGTGAGGGAACACAACATTCTTGGGAGAGTAAAACAAAACAAAACAACGCCTAGAAATACTTCATTTTAAGTGGTATTTATTTCATCTTTATTACACTGGAGACCAGTTAGGGCCAATGCTAAAGAGTTATTGTGCTTGGAACCAACTTTAGCTATTCAAAAATCTCACATTTAAAAATATGAGAGACCACAATGAAAACAGAAAAACAACCAATTCATCCACTCTGGTGTTGTACTTAATTGACCATAAAATCCAGACTAATGGCCCATTTCTATAAACAAAGCAACTTCTAGGATTAGGTAGGAAGCCCCAGTGCCTTCTAAGACAGAATTGATATCTTTGAATCAGCCAATGTTGGGACCTTTGTCTCATCTTTTTTGCTGATACAGTATAACCATTGAATGTGGGCTTCCCCAGTGATAAAATTAAAAGTATTGGGAGATTGGGAGAGCTGAAAAAACGTGAGGGAAATGTAGAAAAATCTCCTTTGGCAGAAAAAGAAGAGAGTAACTCTAAGCTGCTCAATAATATATTAGCTCCAACAGGATTTGGCAAGGAGCTCTTCCAAGTGTACTATGAGTACTCATTTGAAATATAGGTTACAGAAAACTGCTTTTCTTGTGGACCCAGAAGCAAGTGTAGGACTTCACATTTAGCAAGAATGAATGCAGACCACATCTTGTTACATTGGAAAAGGGCACAACATCGTTGGTAATGGCAGAATAGGTTTAACCCACAGGGTGAATCCCAGTTCAAGCATTGGTTGACCTAGCTGTGGGCCAGTGGGAATAGCAGCTTATATGGGCCAGGTGTGGACCTAAGTGAATCCTTCACTTGCTCCCAGACAGCCAGGCTGCTTCTGATTGTTTGGCCTTCCTGTTCCATATTAGAGCCCTGGAAAACTGCATGGGCTTCTGGGAATTAGAAATAGCTTTAGCAATGGGACTACAGTGGGCCCTTGGTATCCACTGGGGTTTGGTTCCAGAAACCACCCCCCCATGGATATCAAAACCTATGGATGCTCAAATCCCATTATATCTAGTCGCATAGTAAAATGGTGTCCCTTATAGAAAATGGCAAAATCAAGGATTGCTTTTTGGCTTTTAAATATGTTTTCAAGACATAAATGGTTGAATCCATGGAATGCAGAATCTATTGACAAGGAGAGACTTTTCTCCCCTCCTCACCCCTCCCTTCTTGCCAACAATAACACTGCAATTGTCAATTTCAAGACTAGTCAGCCAGGCCAGGAATTATTGTTTTTGCTGTTGTCCCCAAGTGGACTTTCACCAATCTCTAAGTAAGGTGTGGGAACTGTAGTGGCTTTAGGTGACAATTTTTTTTTTTTGGGGAGGGGGTAGCATAGACTGCCAGAATTGCAAAGAAAAAAAACTAAACCAGATCCCAAAGCAAAGGTGACCAAATGCCATGAGAATTAAATGAGTTTTTTTCTGGGAAGACTGGTTAAGGATAAATAGCTTAGACTCAAAATAGATTAGAAGATTTTGATACAGAAGAAAAAGAGATTGAAAAAGTATTGTTAGAAAAATCTAAACATAAAAATGCAAATTATATAACATCATTATACAATGAGATGGGGGGGAGAGTAATGAGCAACTCCATGATCAAATGGGCTCAAAATATTGGACACACACAAACGTTTGAACAATGGGAAAATTTGTGGAAAAGAACACAAAAATTTGTGCATGCCAAGATTTAAATGAAAATTACATGAAGATTTTGGGAATTAAGGTACTTAATTCCCAAAAAACTCAATAAAATGTTTAGACATTGGAAAGCAAATGCTGTAAATATAATAAAAATATTGGCTCTTTCTTCCATATGTGTTGGAGTTGTCCAAAAGCCAGGGAATTTTGGTCCAAAATATGTATAGTGATTAATCAGATAATAGGAATCACCTGTTTGATGAGTGCTGAATTATATCTTCTAAACATGGCACATGTTAAGTAGAAATGATGAAAGTCAATACTGGAGGATAGTGTATGTGATCATGGCTCCCCATATTCTTTATGCTACGAAATGGAAAGAAAAAGAGATTTTGACAATAGATGATTGGCTGATAAAATTAGGAGCATGTTAGAACTGAAAACTTGATATATTTCAATGTTAAACCATTGGTGGTGAGAGGCTGAAATCTATTGAAAAGATTAATTACCATCCTGGAAGCACTCCAAAATTCACCCTTTTGTAGTACATAAAAAGGAAGACTCTGGAGGGATTGAGAGCTCTAAAAACAGGCTAGGGGACTATATCTCACCCCAGGACCACACTTTGCTGGAATGGATTTGCTTATTGCCACCTCATGTCTTGTCTCATACTAGTTACTATGTATCCCATGTGAAAGGTATGGAGTTTGGAGACATTGGGGACATGGAAAGAATCTGCAGCTGTTTTTCAGTTACATCCCTTCTCTTATTCCTGGTGGAACAAATGCATTCAATTGTATTGTGCAGGACATGGGGAAATGGCGATGGCCACATCAAACTTTCAGACATACAATTTTTAATAAACAGTGTGCTACATTGTAATCCTTAAGGATATCCAATTGAGATGTAGGCCCCACTGTGTTCAGCATGGCTTACCCCTGGTTAAGTAGCAAAAGGAATGCAACTTGAGAATGTAATGCTATACCCACTTATCATAGAACCCAATGAGACTTACTTCTAAGTAGATATGTATAGGCTGCACTGAAAGTCTCTTTTATTTGGCTTATTGGATGAATAAAATAGAGTATCCCATGCCATTTTGGCTAGGTAGACAAGGCAACTATTTCTGAATGCTCTCCTTTGTTTTGTTTTGTTTTATTCTTGACCTCACGTTGGTAAAATCAATTATGTGTGCTTTGTTTGACTTTCCTAAGTAGATAGATAAGCCTTTCCAGACCTCCCTAGAGCTCTTATATATTAAATCTCTTCCTACATGGCAGTCTAGTGAAGTATATGTATTTTGATATTTGCCATATCTTCTAAAAATCCCATTTTACAAGCATTTTCATTTATCTTTTAATTTTACATATTAGTTCAAAATACTTATAAGCTCTGGCTTCTGGTATCTCCAGCTTCTGTCTCCCTATCGGAATGAAGACTCTCCTACCTTAAAACATTTTTAAAAGTGTTCTGTTTAACATCCATGAGATACCATTTTGTTCTCAGGATGTTCCACTATTTTATCGACCCCCCACATACACACACAGTGGAAACATTTGCCTGCTTTCTTGCAAGGCTAGTCATGTTATTTTATAGCATATATTAATTTAATGCCTAAAGATAGCATCTTCACAGAACTATTTTTAATTTCATTTATATGACTTCTCTGCAATTCCAAAATCAAACAACTGCAATTTCTAATTTTCATAAGTAAACTCCTCTGGTCTACCATAATTTATTAAAACAGCAGGTTAAACATCTTGGAGAGCATCATATATCTGACACAACTCAGAGAAGAAGTTTGAATTTCTTAAGAAATGTTCACAATAGCATCCAATAGTGTCAGTAGGAGCCAGTGTGGTGCAATAGAATGAGGGGAGAAAGAGGAGGAAGCCAGGAGAGAGGATGAGGATGATAAAGATGAGGGGAGAAGAAGAAGGAGAAGGAAGTCAGGAGAGAGGATGAGGATGATTAAGGGCCTTTGCAGACTACCAGAAATAGTGCACTTTAAATTGAGGCACTGCCCTGGCTCAGTGCTAGGGAATGATGGGAACTGTAATTTAATGTGGCACCAGAGCTCTCTGACAGAGAAGGCTCAATGTCTCAGAAAAAAAATACAATTCCCATGATTCCCTGGCACTGAGCCAGGTCAGTGCCTCAATTTAAAGTGCACTATTTCTGGCAGTCTGCAAAGGCCCTAAGACTCCGAGACATCAGGATTCAAATTCTCACTCAATCATGGAGGCCCACTGGGTAACTTTGGGTGAGTCACACTTTCTCAACCACAGAGGAAGGCAATATCAGACACACACCCCTCTACAAATCCACCCAAGAAAACCAAATGATAGGTTCACATTAGGGTTGCCGTAAGTCACGTGTCAATCAGTGACATAGCATCCACTAGCCCAGGGTGACAAATCTATCCTTCTAGATATCACCAGTTCAGTATACCACCTTCTCCACAACTCCAGTGTTTATTGGTTACCCAGCTTTTGCATGTTTTTTCCAAATTTCATAAGGCTGAAATGCTTCTCCTATGGCTTAGTTACTGGCAGTAAAAGCTTTAGGTAAAACATGCTATTATTGGGGGTGTTATCCTTTTTTTCTTTCCATCTTTGACCCCTGAGATTTTCTCTGAGGTTCCATCCAGACTGGTTCTGAAAGAGATTCTCCACCTTTGTGCTAGATGAATTGATTTCTCATACAAAGCTCAGAGCTTCACCATAATATGCTCTGTAAGGCTGGGGGGACCGGCTGGAGCACATAGGGTGGGGGACAGACAAAGAAGATTTGAAATGGGCAAGAGGGACAAGGGAAATTCAAGTATCCTGTTGTATGGGAAGTTAATTCAAAAAAGGTTGTGTGTAAATTCCTTAGTGACCCATGTTACAAAAATATAATTATATCCAAACAAAATAATTTGCCTGAAGAAGAAAAAATCTCTCATTTGGAAGAAAACCCTTTGTTTGCCTCAAAGTTAGTTTTCTTCAATGAAAAACCCTTAATTTATAGGATGTCATCAGTCTAGGAGCATCTGAAGAGGCTGCTATTTAAAATAGATTTTCTAATCCCTCATTTGGGTGCAAACATATATACATTTACTTGGAAGAAAGTCATGCTGAAATGGTAGGATCTACCTTGTACTAAATATGTATAGAATTGGACAGTAAGTAAACTGGTAGTGCAAACAAGTGTAAGTATTAAAAACTTTCTTACACAGCTTGGAAAACTTACTTTATGGACCACATTTTCCAGAATGGATTTGTTTTTGGACTACAACTCCTGCTGGACATTCCAACTAGGAGATTCTGGGAGCTGTAGCCCAAAAAAATAATCTTTCCGAGCTCTGGCCTAGCTGTAGGGAAGCAGAGAAGCAGGAAAGAGCAGGGCTAGTATTAACTTGTTGAATAATTCATTCTTGTTTGTTTGAAATTTAAAGGGATAGATGATGCTCGTTTAAGTAATCACATATCCTTTTGTTTATGGTCTTAAAATAAATAGTTCAATAAAACAGCCACCATGAAGTCTTAAAGAGGACTGCACACAGTTCATGAGGCTGATTTTTTATGTTAGTAATAGTGTTCTGCTGAGATGTATTTCCTCAAATCTCTAAGTAGTTATGAGATAGGTAGGGCAGGTATGAATGTGGGAGGAATCTACTATTATTTGAACCTGGGTCCCTAAGAATTGTCCATAGATAGTAATAGCAATTGCAATTGCAATTGCAAGTACATTTCTATACCACTTATCAGTGCACATAAACACTCCTAAAGTGGTTTACAATGTGTAAACTAATTTCCCCCAATAAGCTGGGTAATTATTTTAGTGACCTCAGAAGGATGCAAGCCTGAGTCGAGCCTGAGCCCCTGGCTGGTATTGAAATAATGGTTTGTGAGTGAGTGGCTGCAGTACAGGCATTTAACCACTGTGCCACCAGGTCTCTAATATAATACAGTATTAATATAGTACTGGAATAGCTAATGTTTGCTTTCCTTATTTTTAACATCATTGTGAAGACATACCCA
>CM034701.1:325190970-325202427 GCA_020142125.1 Phrynosoma platyrhinos
TCTGGTCCTGGAGACTTATATTCATTTAGATTAACCAGATGTTTCTTAACCACTTGAGCCACTGCATCCATGGAATAATATAACTTAACTATAATATAACCGTACAAGCAAAAGAATTCCAACTTAACATTAGGAGGAACTTCTTGACTGTAAAAGTTGTTTAGCAAAGGAATGGGCTGCATTGGAGAGTGGTGGAAATTTCTACTTTAGAGATCTTAAAGAAGAAGTTGGATGGTCATCTCTCTGGAGTGCTTTAATTGTGTATTCCTGCATGATGAGGGGTTGGATTAGATCAGGGGTAGGCAACCTTTCCCCTTTAAGGGCCGAGGGACTTCATCTCCCAAAATCCCAGGAGCTATTGGCCAACATGGTACTATTGGCCAACATGGCTGAGGCTTCTGGGAGCTGAAGTCCCTCGGCCCTTAAAGGGAAAAGGTTGCCTACCCCTGGATTAGATGATCCTTGGGGTCCTTTCCAGCTCTGTGATTCTAGACAGTACAACTATTAGGTGGATTTGTAATTGATTTGTAATTGACCAAACCAAAATGGTGTTCACCAATAGCTCCTCTTCATCCTGGAGCAAAGTGACTAGCAGAGTGCCACAGGGTTCTGTCCTTGGTATATTTCTGTTCAACACCTTTATCGATGACTTGGATGAAGGGATAGAAGGCATGCTTATCAAATTTACAGATGACACTAAATGTGGAGGGAATATTAATACCCCAGAGGACAGGATCAGAATTCAAAATGACCTTAATAGCTTAGAAAGCTGGGCCAAAACTAACATAATGAATTTCAACCTGGAGAAATGTAGGATATTACACTTAAGCAGAAAACATAAAATGCAAAAATATAGGCTGGGGGACACCTGGCTTGACAACAGCACATGCAAAGCAAAGCAAAGCAGCTTCATTTATATACCACTTCATATCGCGCTATGGGATGTCTAAGCAGTTTACAACTGTAAGCTCATTGCCCCCCAACAGTTGGGTACTCATTTTAGTGACCTCAGAAGGATGCAGGCCTGAGTCTAGCCTGAGCCCTGGCTAATATTGAACTTGCAACATTGTGATCTATGAGTGAGTGGCTGCAGTACAGGCATTTAACCACTGCGCCACCAGGGCACATGTGAAAGGGATCTAGTAGTCCTAGTAGACCACAAATTGAACATGAGTCAACAGTGTGATACATCAGCTAAAAAAGCCAATGTGATTGTCTCCAATTCTAGGTACCAGAATTCAAGAAGGATGTTGACAAGCTGGAATGTGTCCAAAGGAAAGTGGCCAAAATGGTGAAAGTTTTGGAAACCATGCCCCATGGGCATTTTTAGCCTGAAGAAGAGAATGTTAAAGGGTGACAGGATAACCATGTTTAAATGTTAAAAGGGAAATTATATTGAAGATGGAGCAAACTTGTTTTCTGCTGCTCCAGAGACTAGGATATGGAGCAATGGATTCAAGCTACAGGAAAAGAGATTCCACCTAAACATTAGAAAGAACTTCTGATGGCAAGAGCTGTTTGGCAGTAACACACTGACTCATAAGATGACAGAGTCTCCTTCTTTGGAGGGTTTTAAACACAGGTTAGATGACCATCTGTTGGTAGTGCTTGGATTCTGTGTTATGGCAAGAAGTTGAACTGGATGGATCTTGTGGTCCCTTCCAACTCTTGGGCTAATGCAGTGCTTCTCCATTATTTTCTGTCATGCCCCCCCCCAGGAAAGAAGAAAACATTTTGCGCCCCCTGCGCGACTGTAAATAGTCACATGGGCGGGTTTGACCAATCAGGATAGAGCACATCGGGCTGCTACTGGGGCTGCGCTGGGACAATCTCCCTCTATCCAGTCATAAGAAGCTCCCCTTTATGGAGCCTCGTGCCCCCCCTGGGGGGCGCGCCCCACTATTTGAGAACCGTTGGGCTAATGGTAGCTAATGTCATTAATTTTGCCTACTTTAATGTTATCTGAAAACATTATTTTGAAGCCCCCCCTTCCAGTGTCTTCCCTGCTTATTCTGCTCCTCCACTGATGAAAAGTATCTTCCGTCCTCCTATTTCTTTTCAACCCATCTCCAGCTACATAGACAGCTTTTGCAGAAGCTAATAGTAACTGTCTTACATCCCACAACAGGGAGCTTATCATACACCTGAAAGAGGCGTCTTACCTCTTCTAGGTTCAATCCTTGATCTGGGATCCACCCAGATGTTATCACACAGAATTTGCTGCTGATTCTGCTGTGATGCCACTGGCCACATCCAACTCGGATCCAAGGAGCAGTCAGCTGGCCAATTTTTAAACTCTGAAAACTTCAGTTTTTGAAAAAGTGCTGGCTGAGCATGGCTTCGATCCAGGCTGGTGGCACCATGGCAGAATCGGCAGCAAACTATGTGTGATAACATCTGGGTGTATCCTGGATCAAGGATTGAACCCAGAAGAGGTAAGACACTCTTTTGCATGTGTGATAAGATCCCAAGAGAATGGTAGCATAGAAATGCAATAAATGAATAAATAAACAACCTAGAAAATAGCTCCAAAGTGCTAGTGTAAATTACACAGGCCTCTGCCCCCTCTTTTCTTTTTCTTTTGTTGTTGTTTTGTGCCTTCAAGCCATTTCCAACATATGGTGACCCCAAGGTGAACCTATTATGGGGCTGACATGCCCAAGGTCACTCTTTCTTACACCAACTAAATTCCAGCTGTGTGGTGGCAGTGGTAAAGCTAATAGTACCCTAGCAAGCCTCCTGGAAGGATGGATTACAGCTTAGAAAATCTACTTCTTTGGGCCAAAATTTCCAGAATAACCCAACCAGTTTCTCCATACCATCTGTTGTTGGGTGGGAGGATTAACTTAACCAAGTTCTGACACACATGCTATTCCTTAAGAAGTGTCCTGGTCACCACCTTGTTTCCAGAAACAATGAACTAATCATCTTGCATTTTATAAAAACCTTCCTTGTCTGGTGATGATTTCCTTCTTCCCAGAAGGAATTTCACAAATGACAATCTGCAAGGCTGACCTAACTTTATTGGGGACAAGACAGAGTTCAAGAATTCCTACTTGAAAATAATTATGAATGTGGTATTCTAAGACAGCAAAAACCAAGGAGATTATCATATAAGGATATAGAGTAGCTTACCTGAGCCCACTTAAAATTAGAAGTGGGCGGCATCCTGATGTTATCCGATGCATTTAGCCACTGGAAAAAAAACACCTGGTGCAGCCCGGCTCCATTGCCACTCGAGGGGTGCTCCTTGTGCCTCTTTTCAAAGCCAGGAGTTTTCTGAGCAGTGATGGATCTGGGCAGCAATTTTGGTGGCTAAATGCATCTGATAATATCAGGATGCCACCCAATTCTAATTTTAAGCCAGCTCAGTTAAGCCGCTTTATATTCTTACACAATAATCTACCAGGTTGGGTCCTGCTGCCCATGCAATGTGGAAATGAATATTTCCTGGAAGCCTTTTTAAAATACAAAACTCTGGCTATTGCTATTTCCACAGAAATGAAAGCAAAAACCAAGTGCCCCCAGAAAGAAGCTTTGATCACACAAAGATCAAAGAAGGATTAACATTAATTCTCTATACTGAAAAATTGTTGATGCCAGAGTGGATTGATTTAAATCAAAGCAATATGAATCAACAAGAAAAAAAGTCCAGTATAAGTCATTGTTTGAAATCAAATTGCCTGTTGATGCTATTTCATATATTAGCTAAATAGTGCAGATCTGGCCACTAAACTATGTTAAATTTAAAATGAAAAAGAGTGTTATTTTACACTTTCAATGATGAAAAATTTTCAGCTGGGTTTTTCATCACTTTGTCTGATTGTATATACCAAATCATCCTTGGAATAACTTGTCCACGTGTAAGCATCCAAGGCATTTGTAAGGTTAAATATGTGAATATAGCAATCTGCCTGAGATACAATTTTTCCCTCTCCTCTTCCTCACAGTGTTTACACATTCTGCTTTATTCTGCCTTGGCCCACCCCCATCTTTACAAAACCAAAATGACAGAAAAGTGAAATGCTCATAACTGAGAAGCTGAAATAAAATTAGTAATTATTGTGTAAAGTGGTATTTTCTTTATTTTATTCTCTTCCCCCACTGTTTTCATTTCGGTACTTTTGGTGAAATTTTCATGAGGTTTTTGTAACAAAATAACATTTTGGGGGGCTGCAAAAAATTATCTTTTTGGAAAATACAGTGTAAGAATCATAGAATCATAGAGTTGGAAGAGACCATAAGGGCTATCCAGTCCAATTCCCCCTTACAATCAAAGCACCCCCAACAGATGGCCCTCCAGCCTCTGTTTAAAAACCTCAAAAGAAGGAGACTCCACCACTCTCCAAAGGAGTATGTTTCACTCTTATTGTCAGGAAGTTCTTCCGAATGTTGAGGTGGAATCTCTTTCCCTGTAGCTTGCATCCATTGTTCCAGGTCGTATTCTTTGGAGCAGCAGAAAATGAGCTTGATTCAGCCACAATATGACACTCCTTCAAATACTTAAACAGGGCTATCGTAGCACCTCTTAACAATCTCTTTCTAGCCTAAACATATCCAGATCCCTAAGTGTTTCCTCATAGGGCATGATTTCCAGACCCTTCACCATTTTGGTCACCCTCCTCTGGACATGCTCCAGCTTGTCAACATCCATTTTGAATTGTGCTGCCCAGAACTGAACACAGTGTTCCAGGTGAGGCCTGACCAAAGCAGAATAGAGTAGCACTATTACTTCCTTTGATCTAGATGCTATACTTCTATTGATGCAACTTAGAATCACATTTGACTTTTTACCTGCTGCATCACACTGTTGACTCATGTTTACTTGTGGTCTACTAGGACTCCTAGATCCTTTTCACATGTACTGTTGTTAAGCCAGGTGTCCCCCATCCTATATCTATGTATTTCATTTTTCTCCTAAGTGCAGTACCTTACATTTTTCCCTGTTGAAGTTCATTTTTTTTTTTAGTTTTGGCCCAGCTTTCTAATCTATCTTTTTGAATGTTCATCCTGTCCTCTAGGGTATTAGCTACCCCTCCTAGGTGTCATCTGCAAATTTGATAAGCGTGCTCTCTATTCTTTTATCCAAGTCATTGATAAAAATGTTGAGTAGCACTGGGCCCAGGACAGAACCCTGTGGCACCCCACTAGTCACTTCTCTCCAGGATAGAAAGGAGCCATTGCTGAGCACCCTTTGGGTTCGGCCAGTCAACCAATTATAAATCCACTTAACAGTTGCATTGTCTAGCCCACATTTCACTAGCTTGTCTGAAAGAATATCATGGGGGACCTTGTCAAAGGCCTTACTGATATCAAGATATGCTATGTCTATTGCATTCCTTTCATCTACCAAGCTGATAATTTTATTTAAAAAGAGAGAACAGATTAGTCTGACAGGACTTGTTTTTGAGAAACCCATGTTGACTTTTTGTGATTATGGCATTCCCTTCTAAATGTTCACAGACTCTCTGTGGTACAATTTTTCCTGGTATTAATGTCAGACGAACTGGGTGATAATTGTTGGGATCCTATTTTTTCTCTTTTTTCAAGATGGGGACAATGTTTGACCTCCTCCAGTCTGCTGGGACTTCTCCTGTTCTCCAGGAGTTTTCAAAGATTATTTCCAATGGCTCTGAGACTGCATTTGCCAGTTCTTTTAATACCCCTGGATGTAGTTCATCTGGTCCTGGAAACTTAAATTCATTTAGATTAACCAGGTATTCCTGTACTACCTCTTTGCTTATTCTGTGCTTCCTTTCACCTATTGTCTTCTCTGCTCCATTCTCCTCAGGTTGAGCACCCTTTTCTGAGAAGCCCAAAGCAAAGAAATTGTTGAGTAGATCTGCTTTTCACTTTATCATGTTGGTTTTTTGGCATCTTCGCCATGTAGTGGCACTGCCATTTCCTTCTTCTTCCTTTTGCTATGGCCATACCCCCAAAAGTCCTTTTTATTGTTCTTAATCTCCCTAGCAAGCCTGAGCTCATTCTGCACTTTAGCTTTTCTGACTTTACCCCTGCATGTGCTAGCTATTTGTTTTAATTCCTCTTTGGTGATTTCCCCCCTTTTCCATTCTTATACATCTTCCATTTAAAACTTAGCTCCCTTGAAAGTTCTTTAGTCATTCAACCTAGTCTCTTGAGACACCTTCCATTTTTCCTCCTCACTGGAACAGTCTGTGCCTTCAATATCTTCCTTTGGAGAAACTCCCATCCATTCCAAACTCCCTCCTCTTTTAGTATTCCTGTCTAGGATCATCCCCAATATTTCCCTATGTTTACTGAAATCAGCTCTCCTAGAGTCTAGAATGTATGTCTTACTATGCCTGGCTTCTCCTTTCCATTGTATTACAAACTCCAGGAGAATATGATCACTCCCAACTAAGGACTCTTGATGAAGTACTTTTTGCAAATAATAATAATAATAATAATAATAATAATAATAATAATAATAATAATTTGCAGCAGACTATTGCTAGTATTGATTTTTTTGCTTTTATGCAATAACAGAACAGTAACTGATTGATTTTAATGGAGGAGGGTCTTGATGTTATGAGACATCCCTTTTTAGCAAGGGCAATATTTCTGAAAATATTTTTATATCCCTTGTAATGTGTGTGTGTGTGTAATAAAATTGGTTCATTATTTACCATATATTGAAGTATCTCCTTTTAAAAAGGGGTGAAGAAGTATTGAGGCGTTGGCTTAGTTTGGTGATTACTGAATTTACAACTACCATGCTTATATCCCAATCATTTAATATCTTAGGGCCTTTGCAGACTGCCAGAAATAGTGCAAATTGAGGCCACTTTAACTGGCCTGACTCAGTGCTAGGGAATCATGGGAACTAGTTTATTGTGGCACCAGAGCTCTCTGACAGAGAAGGCTCAATGTCTCAGAAAAAAATACAATTCCCATGATTCCCTGGTGGCTTACAACAATAAAATAAAATAAAAAACCCTGAGACTCAGTGTGCTTATAATTTAAAAGAACAGTACAAGTAAAAACATACAAATGAACATTAAAATAGAATTAAACTATTACAATATTAAAACAGATCACTAGTTAAAGGAATAAAATACAGTGTGCCCTCCACATTCTCTGGGGTTACGGGCACAGGACTGCAAATAATTAAAAAAAAACCACTGTTTGTTGGTTTTAGTTTTTTTTTTTTACCTAAGAAACATCTCTCTAGGAATAACTAGGTCTTTCAGGGCAATTCTGTGGTCAAGATCTATCAGAGGCTGACCATGAAATTGCACTGGAGGGCCTACAAATGCCTAGAGAAGTGTTCTCTTTAGGAATCTCTAGGTCCTCCAGCATGACTTTTGGCAGAAGTTGACAACAGAGTCACACTGGAGAACCTAGGGAGAACATATTAATCAAATCTGTGAATAATCAGATCTGCAAAAGTCAAAGCCACAAATGTGGAGGGACAACTGTACAGTTAAAAAAAGATAAAAGTGCTTTAAAAACACTACACTTTAAAACAGTACAACATTCTCAGCTCATGCATTAAAGATTTTCTGTTTTAAAAGCCTCTTTGAATAAAAAAGTTTTAACCTGTCGATGGAAGGAGAACAAGTAGGAGGCCATTCTGGCCTCCCTGAGAAGGGAGTTCTGGAGTCTTGGGGCAGCTCTGAGAAGGCCCTCTCTTGTGTCACCACAACCGTGCTTGTGCTGGTGGTGGGACTGAGAGAAGGGTCTCTCCTGATGATCTCAGAGTCCACACCAGCTCATACAGGGAGTCACAGTCTGCCAAATAGCCTGACACAGTGGAAACAAGTAAACCTGCATAGGGTTACATTGTATATTTCTTATTAGGTTCGCTGAATAGGTTGGCATGTCCTAAAGTACACAGAAATCTACCATAAGTGTGTAGGTAATTTAAACTTTCAAGGAGAATTTATGCAAGTTCTTTAACTTGCTGTTTTGCCAAGAAGTGTTGGCACTGCTTTATCATAGCAAAAGCTTAATGCCAACTGGCTTTGAGCCATATCCCTCCAAACATTTTCTTTTCTATGCATTGGCCTGGGCAGCATCATGGTTTCTAGATGGGTGACACCACAATCTGTAGTCTTATTTTTTTAAAAATAAAATAAAATAAAATCCTGTCCATGGTTGGTCTTCTGGTTCAAATATATTTATCTCACTTTGTCAAAATATTTTCTGTGAATACAACAATAGAGAGCCCCAGGGGAAGAGGAAGAACTATTTGATATGGGAATGTCAGAAAAGCTCAGGAATGTTTCTCTGCATCTTGGCAAGGGCTGCTGCATTTATAATTTGAATCTTTCTGTTCTGCAAAGAGTTGACATTTTTTTAGTTTAATTCTGTTCAGAGGATTTGGGAGAGGCAGAGACTACAGCCATGTACTCCTATAAGTCATTGACTGTCTTTGCAAGTTTGTTATGATTTTCTCATTTGTGAGATTATATATAAGGATGGTGCTCAGACCCTGTAATTGTCTAGAAATTGGCATGTTGATCACTTGTATACCCTGAAAGGGACATTCTGAATCACTAAAAGACAAGAACAAGACCCTTTTTTGGCTGTTGCTACTTATTGCCTGCTGCCTTTCCCACCTCTTTGGAGAGGAAATGTATCCACCTTGGACTACCTTGGTCATTTAACATTAAAGGATTTGTTGTTTGTTGTTAACCTTGAATCATCCCTGTTTCATGTTGTCCCTGTGGATAAGGCATGTCCAATCCCCTTTATCCTCACTGCTCTGAGTCTATCCATCTGGTGTGATAGGGCCATTGCAGACTGCTGGAAATAGTGCAAACTGAGTCCACTTTAACTTTCCTGGCTCAGTGCTAGGGAATCATGAGAATTGTATTTTTTTCTGGGACATTGAGCCTTCTCTATCAGAGAGCTCTGGTGCCACAATAAACTATGGTTCCCATGATTCCCTAGCACTGAGTCAAGGCAGTTAAAGTGGACTCAATTTGCACTATTTCTGGCAGTCTGCAAAGGCCCTTAATGTATTTTCAAGTGAGTCATGTCTTCCATATTGAAACATCCTTGTATCATGGCATCATTCTGTTCAGAAACATGTAAACAGCTTGTTTTACTTCCCAGTCCACTCTGGAAGATCTTTGAAATCTTATGTGTAGTTTGAAAATCTATTGATTGAATCAAGCCAACAGAATATTTTTCTTCCTTTTTGTTTTATTAGAATAAATTCAATCTGCAATATAAACTGTTTTTCTATATGCTTTTCCATTTCTTTATGAAGAACTGTTGTAACAGAAATTGTAGAAACATCTACAGATAGACAATAGCAGTTGTATTTACTGGCCCATTTTTACAAAAGAATAAAATTGATTTTCTTGACCTGTCAAGACTTAGTTTTGAAAAAATGATTTCCTCTGATTCTGTTTAACAAAATCCATATGGTAGTAAAATAACCCAAAAGGCATCTGCTTAACATTGATTCTATAACCAGCAAGTGAAGTGGTGACCTGGATGGGGCTCCAAACAGATGATGTCAATGGCTTGTAATAGACCTGTTCACAAACTCAGTGTCACATTGCCTTTATTATGTGACACTCCACCCCCATGTCAACTGTGCACTGATATGCAGATCTAGTTCATATGTAATACTAGAGCATATAGCTTTGATGCAAAAGCTCTTACTTCAGTTCTTTCCATCTCCAGTTAAAGATCTCAGGAAAAGATTCCCACCTGGTGTCTTGAAGTAAATTACCAAGGAGACTTGGTGTAAGACAGTTTTGTATGCTGAAAGGGCACAACTTTCGTATTACCCTTTGCATGGATTAAGTGGTTAGCTATTTTACTAGATGTTATTTTACAAGAATAATTAGGGAACTTTAGTGAACTTTTCTGCAAATGTATGTAAAAAAATAAAGAGCTAGAAACAAATGGTATCTTTAGAAATAGATGGTTTTATTGATGAAGAGGCCAATGCAGAGTCAAGATTTCAGTTTGTAAATAAATTTTCTTGAAGTGTTTACTAAAATCAGTATGCTTTGCTATGAAGATGCATTTATATAACAACCCATTTATAACTTGTTAGTGCTGCTCATAACATGTGCAGCCAAAGATGACTCCGTGGTGGCCAAAATGCATTCAGGGTGTTGTGTAAATGAGCTAGTCTCTCTCTCTGCTTCTCTTTAACTTCCATCACTCTTCTTTTTTGTTTGTTTTTATATGCCAGGTAAGTAACTCATGAAATGTTTCATGGGCACAACAGTTTATTTAGCCCAGTCTTGAATGTTCCTTAATGGGTACAGCACTTTTTGGCCCATGAATTCAACAGTTCTCTCATTTCTACAGCATTTAAATGGATTAGCTAACTCTGTTTAGCAGGTGTACAACTTGATTTGCTAAATTGATTTAAAGGTTAACAAAAGAAGGCCTCATAAAATCCAGAAACATTTTTTTAAATTCCTAGAGCATCCCTGGAGGCTGAAGGAGAAGCTCCATTGTGGAGCTAACATTTTTACTGTTTATAAAACCTAAACCTGGTGTTGGTCTGAAGTCATATTTACTTTTGAAGGTCATTAATTTCCCAGAGACAGACAGGTAGATTGATGAAACCGAGGTCATTTGGGAAGAACGAGTGTGCTAGGAGATTAAAAACTCTCTACTTTCTCCACAGTGAAAACCTTGTTATGTAGAATTCCTCAGCTGCCTGGGCTCTGGCCTTGGAGATTTCTGCAGGCACTTGGGTGAATGCTTCATTGTTGTTAGCTCTCGTTCATCTGTACCTCTGTGGTGTCATGGGACAGGCTTCACTTAATAGTCACTTCTTGTTAAAGGTTGGAAAAGAGAGAAGGAATGTAAGCAGATGCACATTGGTCTAATTCTTTAAGGCCAGAAGAAAAAAAATGTAGCCCCTCTAACTCATTCCTGCAAAGTGAAGATTCCACAGTAATTGGGGGTGGAGAGAAGTATATATTTCTTTCCATAATATTCTCATTTAAATGCACTTACCTATATGAGAGGGTATAATGATAAAAAAAAAAACATGCTTTTCAAACAGGGAGTTAAGATTGTCAGCTGTACATAAATTCCCTTTCACAGAAGGACTGAAAATTTTGAAAAAGTAAAGCAAAGCAGCTTCATTTCATTTATATACCACTTCATACTGCGCTATGGGATGTCTAAGCCGTTTACAACTGTAAGCTCATTGCCCCCCAACAGTTGGGTACTCATTTTAGCAACCTCGGAAGGATGCAGGCCTGAGTCTAGCCTGAGCCCTGGCTAGTATTGAACTCGCAACCTTGTGGTCTATGAGTGAGTCACTGCAGTACACTGTGCCTTCAGGGCTCTTAGAGTCTAGCCTTCCAAAGATGAGCAAGACTACAGTTAGAGATGGAATGAGAATGGGAACGAGAATGAGAATGAGAGATGGAATGAGAATGAGTATGCTTTAGGGCCTTTACAGGGCCTTTACAGACTGCCAGAAATAATGCAACTTGAGGCCACTTT
>CM034701.1:325212885-325230913 GCA_020142125.1 Phrynosoma platyrhinos
GTGAAGTCGTAGGCTTTCATGGCCGGCATCCATAGTTTTTTTGTGGGTAGTTTCTTTTGTTCAAACCTGCTGAATGTGAAGTCATTACCCCTTAACACTTTTTATCTATTATGTCAAATACACTTATCAAAGTGGGTTTTCCTTCTTAAACCCTGTATGTGTGATCCACAGCCCATGGGTCTCACCACCTGTCCTATTATTATCAGAGATCAATGATAAGCAATCAGAGATCTCTGAGGTAAATTTAAATCACTGACAGTTACAGTTACAACCCACCTGACCATTCCTTCTAACCAAAACTGAGTCAAGCTTTCAAAAGTGAAACAGTGCTGAAGCTCTGTCTGTCATAAAGTCTCCATCTAAGGACCTCAGAGTTATTATTTTTCCCTTCTACTCCAGGACCCTAAACAATGTGACATGTGACATAGAAGGTCACCTAATTTGCTCAAAGGCTACTCTATGTCAATTTATATTTCTTTTTGGGGAATCAATAAAAGAGACATTTTGTGTTTTCTTTCAAACCTTGAGAGACCTGTGGATGGTATAGACACTTAAAGTGGGTGCTGGTCTATGACCATAATAAAGTGACATAATTAAAGTGGATCCTATGCTCCAAACAAATAGCCTGGTTTAGTGCTCTTTTTTTATATATATATATAAAGTTTATTGATTAAAATCATCCAGTACAACTTACATTCAATCCATATCCAAATAATTATATAGATTCACATAATTCAAAAAAGGAAAAAGAAAAAAGAAGCAGAGAGGGAAAAGAAAAGCAAAAAAAAGTACACATTCTGACAATCAATAAAAAATTATATCATTACAAAATATATTTAAACAATATAACAATCCATTTTGACTTTTTTCCCCCATATTTAACACTTATGCTTTACCCTAATAACATGGTGAATCTCCATCCCTTACAAATATACTGTTAGAATCATCCATATCATTTCCCTCACTCTCTTGTCCTTCCTATAATCTTCTCATCTATTCCTCCTATTTCCTTTCCCTTATTTCTTTCTCCTTTCCCTTCTATTCCTTCTGCTTACCTATCTACTCACCTTTCACTCCCCTCTTCTTAACCTTCAACTTCCATTCTCCTATACTACCACACTCTCTCTACACTTACTTCTTACCCTCTATCACTTACTTTCATCCCTCCACTAACTCTCTTCTCCCTTCCAAAACCGCACTCATCCCAACTTCCTCCTTGTCCTAGCTAGATTGATAAATGTACTATAAATAGCCTTCTTTAACTCTTCTCTTGTTTTGAATCTTTATCTTAAATTTATAAAATTTTAAAATATTTGTTATTTATCAGTATATATATATGTATATATGCGTCTTCGTCTCTTCTTCTCACCCCGCACCATTTGTGTCTGAACTTTATCATATTAATAAAGTTGTACTTTGTTTTGTAAGAATTTCTGTTGTTTCTTCCTCATTTATTTGTCTAGCTTTAATTTTCCAATTTATTTATTTGTTCTTTATTCATAGCCAACAGTAGCTATAATACCCCATAGTTGTTTCAAATACATTAATGTTGGCGTCCAATCTGAGTTGTTTTCTTCTATAATATCACCATTCAAATAGCTTGTAAGTAAATCCATTTCTATTGCTTCATATAATTTTAATAACCAATCTTTCACACTAGGAATAGTTTTTGCTTTCCATTTTTGCACTAAGGAAATCCTAGCTGTAGTGATTAAGTAAAATAATATCTTTCCCACTCTTTTGTCCGTCTCATTATCCCACATATTTAGTAAAAATATTTCTGGTCGAAACTGTAATTTGCACTGTGTTATACAATTGATAACTTCAATCATTTTTACCCAATATTTTTTAACCAATTTGCAAGTCCATAAGCAGTGATAGACTGTTCCTATAGTTTCCTCACATTTCCAACACAAATTGTTTTTTTGTTTTATATATTTTTGAAATTTTTTCTGGAGATAGGTACCATCTAAAATAAATTTTGTAAAAATTTTCTTTCAAATTCTGTGATTTTGTATATTTTAATTGTTTGGTCCATGCCCACTCCCATTTTTCTATTTCGATAGGATATCCAAAATTTTTGGCCCATTGAATCATATTCTCCTTTATGCTCTTTTATCCATGGATCTGACTCAAAGGTCTTGAATTGGTGAGATGCAACAGTTTCTCACTATGGCATCTGTTTGCACCCTTTCACTAATTTTTTGCTCCATCTTCCGAAATTACATAGTGAGAATAAGAAGGTCAAGTGCAGATAAAAGTCTCCAACAGTGCCTATAGACTTTTCAGATCCTGAGAAGTTGCTGAGGCCAGTGTGAAAATGGATATGATACTCATGTAAAGTTAAGTTATTACTTGATATGGTCTTTTTCCTGACTGAAAGATATAAATGCATACTTTGTTTCTTCTGCTTTGACTGGGATGTCACAGGCTGTGCACTGTCATGATGAACTCTTGTTTTCTCTCCTGCAATCTGCTGTAACCTCTTGTATTTAATTTCTTAATAATTATTGACTGTAGCTAAAGTAACTTCAGTTGGCCTAAGACTCAGTAAACACCCCAAAGCAGAAGGAAGAAAATAATGCCCCCTTTTAAAAATCTATATACCAAGGGAGGAAATGTTAGTGAGACTGTCCACTCGACTGAACATTTGTCTGGTTTTCATTTAACCATATATATATATATATATATATATATATATATATATATATATTGCAGTTTCTTTTGCTTTTGCAAAGATGTCAACAGTCACAGGTATGGGGTTAAAGTGGCATCATGAGCTCAGAAAAGAGGGAAGAAACATGAGATTACCCCTAGGCAGAAAAAATGTACCTTTGCAGGGTTTTTTTTAAAGGCTTAGAAGGGAAAAAAAAAGTATTAATATTTAACAAAAACATCTTGGTAATATTGCTCCAACAGCCAAAGCAACTTTCTTGAGGCTCTGAGTAATGCTGATAAGTGTTGCCTAGTTGTATACATACCTTTCCTGTATTTCCTATCTTTTTGTATATTTTAAACACATCACTTTCTGAACTCTGACAGCAAGGTTTGAGACCTGAGAAAGGGTAAGAAAAGAAAGTATACAGAATTTGGAATTTTAAAAAAATAATTAATTATGTAACTTCTTACAGAGTTTTAACATTGCCATAATGTTAAGTAATTAACATTAACAATTAAGGAAATTGTTACATTATTCATAAGATTGTTCACTGGTTTGTTTTTTGTTACTTAAAAAATATCCATAGGATTGAAAAGAAAATGGTTAAAACATGACAATGTCCACTCTAAAGTGCCTAAAAACACTGTTGAAAAATTAGAAAATATTAACCAAAAAAATCATGTCAGTACCATTTATTGTCCCTTTGTTAAAAAAAAAAAGAACTTCAATACAAATATGTTGTAAAATTAACTTAGCATAGTACAAGTTACTGTATAACTTACAAGCTTTGGAAGCATAGGTAAGAATCCACACTGAAATCTATGGAGAAAATTGCATTTGGCTGAGTCTTAAATCACCACAAATTATTTTAAATTATTTTCCTGTTTCAGGCAAAATAAAAATGGAAGAAGATGTATTTAATAATGTTAAGGAACTTTAATAGTTTTGTATCAAATTCCTGAAATTTGATAGTTGATATAAAATTTTAATGGACAACCTATATAAATGAATTGTCAGTAAATAATTGTAAAGCTGTCCATGTGGATAGAGTATACTGCATAAATTACTGGCAGATTTCCAGTTGGAAGAGCTGGTACAGAATCATTCACATATAGTTCAAGCTTCTATCATCAAGCCAAATAACTTGGAAAAAAACTAAAGATCTGTAATAACATTTATGAGATTCTGACAGATGAATATTATGGAATTGCCTTTAGGTGGTGCAAGCAATTACCTGTGCCACTGGAGCTTAGTTCCAATCCTCTCCCTGGCAAGCTAGGTAGAACTGGATGCCTCCATCCTGTTTGCCAGTCATACTTCACTGCACCTCAAGCAATGTCAAGCTTCTATTGTAGAGAAAAAACTCTTGGCGCCATAAATCTAGTCTCTGCAGAAATCTTAGGGTAGGATTTAGAGAGCTGAAATGTAGATCAGGCTGGATCTCTGCCATAGTTTTTCCAAGAACTGGTTGTTTCCCTTAAGAGGTGGTGCCAAAACTCAGAGACTGAGTCTCAAAATTTTGATTCCCTCACTCAGACTCTACCCATCTACCCATCTACATAATTTCTTCTCCTTTCTCTTAGATCATACTGCCCTGAGTATCATGGCTGCTACATTAGGATTCTGTATATAGTGTCTCAGCTTGTGCTTTAGTAGGGTTGTTGTGCTTTAGCACAAGCTAAGACACTATATACAGAATCCTAATATAGCAGCCATGATACTCTGACCAGGGCAGTAGGATCTAAGAGAAAGAGGAAGAAATTACGTAGATGGGTAGGGTCTGAATCATAGAATAATAAAATCATAAAATCACAAATGAGGGAATCAAAATGTTTAGACTCAAAACATACATGCTAATACATACAGTAAGGGATGCAGTGGCTCAAGTGGTTAAGAAGGTGACTCTGTTGATTGACAGATAGGTAGGTTGGCAGTTTGAGACATGGGTGCTGCATGATGGGGTGAGCTCCCATCACTAGTCCCAGCTTCTGCCAACCTAGCAATTCGAAAGCATGCAAATGCAAGTAGGTAGATAGATACCACTTCAGTGGGAAGGTAAACAGCATTCTGTGCAATCATGCTGGCCACATGATCACAGAGTAGTCTCTGACAACGCTGGTTCTTTGGCTTAGTAACGGAGATTAGCACTACCCCCTTGACATAAATTGACAACCTTGTCAATGGGGAATACCTTTACCTTTACCTTTACCTAAAACATACATTAGTAGGTAGAGTTGTTGAACAGCTTCACACATCTAGTTGCCTTATGGGAAGCCATCACCCATTTTAGACAAGACCCTTGAAATAATTATGATTTATCATGCTATGGGTTTTGATACTGGAAATAGTCTTGAAGATAGAGAGGAATTAATTTAGCAAAGAACTTTCACCCATACAAAACTTTAACTTAGATCACAATGCCATTGCCACATATAGAAACAAAGCTAGGTTTGACACCATTATGTGATAATGTCAACAACATGAGGTATGGGTTTTTGGTCCTGCAGGTTAACTGATCATGACACATACTTGACCTGTGAAAGAATCCCAGGTTGCCATTTGCACTGCAATAATAGAGAATGGGAAGCCCTAATGCAAAAGGGGCTTAAAGCATAACTGGCAGTATAAAGTATTAGGTTGTCCATAAGAAAGGATCAGATAGAGGTCCTAAGGTAAGAAAGGTAAGAAAGGATCAGATAGAGGTCCTAAGCAAACAAAATATAAATTCTCTTTGCTGGGATTTGGAGTGATTTCACATAACGTATTTTTATGGCTGCAATATCAACTGATAGTTCTCGATATTGGTATAGAATGTACATAGACCTGCATAACTCTTCCTTTAATATTAATGCAACAGAAGTGCCTAACTTTGGGCAGAATTGCTTGTTGGTATACAGAATATGAATTGTAAACTTATGTGGAGGCCTGATAGTGCAGTGGTTAAATGCTAGTACTGCAGCCAAAACAGTGTGAGTTCGATCCTGCAGGGCTCCAGGTCAACTCAGCCTTCCATCTTTTTGTAGGTCAGTAAAATGAGTACCCAGCTTCTTGGGAGCAATTGGCTAACACTGTAATGTACATAGACTGCTTAGCACTTTAAAGTGGTATAGCAATGTAAGTGTTATTACTATTGCTATTTCTATGTGTAGAACTTGTGCTTCCCCATGATTTAGCCTAGTTCTGAATCAAAACATTCTGAGATGACAAACGTGGCTTTGTATTTCAACTGACAACTAAGAACCAGCTCTCAACAACATGATAATAAATGAGATAACTATATTTCCATTTAGGTTGTCCAGGAGCCAAGAAGAATGAGTTCTTGACCAGTGTTCTGGATGCACTTTCCACAGATATGGTGCATGCAGTTTCTGACCCTTCAGTGTCTTCCAGCAGGTAGGTTTACTTAGCTTTGAGTGTATCAGACTCTCTTAATTGCTTGATAAATAATTCTAAATGTCACATTTTGTTGTGCCATCGGATTGACTTCAACATGGCACCCTTATGAATGAGAGACCTCCAAGTCACCCTTTCATCAACAGCCCTGATCAGGTTTTTTAGACTTAGGGCCATGACTCCCTTGATTGCGTCTATGCCTCTGGAATGTGGTCTTCCTTATTTCCTACTGCCTTCAACCTTATCAAGCATCACCTTTTCAAAGCATATCTTCTCATGATATGGCTAATGAATGACAGTCTCAGTTTAGTCATCTTGGCTTCCAAGGTGAACTCAGGCCTGATTGCTCAAGGACCTATTTGTTTGTCTTTTTGGCAGTCCATGTTATCTACAGTAGTCATGCCACATATTCATTTTGCCACATATTCATTTTGTTTTATTTCTGTAGAAGGGCACTAGATCTTAAAAAGCTTAATAATATACACATGAAATAATTTAAAACTTAGTTTCATACTGTACATTTAAATGATAAAGGAACCAAGAAGAATAGGTATAAAATAAATTCTCTTACTACTGCTACTCTGCTAGCTCTCATACATTGTTAACTGAGAGTAAGAAGGTTCTGTGCTTAGGCTTCAGCCTAAGCTACTTGACTCATTTCCTTCATAGAGATGCATCGCTGCCTGTTAGAAATTGTTTCTGTTTACAGAAGGGACATGACAATGTACTTTCAACATGGTGATTTTTTTTTAAAGTGTGAAAATGCAGTGAATACCCTGGAAATACATGATACTGCAGCATTGCTACATTAAATAGGTTTAGGCTTGGTTGGTCATATGGATGGGAATTTACTCTGAGCCCTATGTGAGAAAGTTGGAGTAACATTTAACAAATAAAAAAGGATTACTTTTCAATAAAGCATTGCTTTTCCACACACCCATACACACACACACAACCTCCTTGTTTTCATCTTATTGAACAGTAAGGTAGTAGGTAGCATATTTTCAGTTGAGCCGCATATACATAAGGAAAGCAGTATAATTTACAGACATACAACCAAGTTATTTTAGTCATGATTAAATCAATGTTAAATTAATCTAATCCATGTCATATTAATCTATCAATGTGTGAAATTAACTGTCCTCTTTCATATTCCCTCCTCTTTGACTTCCTTGTCCATTTCACTGCCTGATCTACCATCCCCTATCATCCAAAAATGTCAAGTCTCTGCAATGTCCATTAGCTTACCATTAGTATGTGTTCTCTTTATTTTTTAATTTTATTTTTGCAGCAAGTAATGTAGAAAATAGTTGCATACAAAATAATCATCAAATTTTGTTTTCCAAATATACATATTTACAATTGACTACCCATGTTTGTCCAGTTTGTATAGACCTTTGTCATTTAAATCTTATTTTCTTCAATTAAAAACAATCTTTTTAATGATTATTCTCTGTGTTAACATCTAGCTTAATTTGTTTTGATAACTCTATCTCAATTCATACAATTAGTGTCTCGATAAATTTAAGTTTACCTTCTCACAGTACAATAGTATTGGAGCCCTGTTCTACTTTGTGTAAATTTTGTCTTTTTGATCTAGCAGTTAACATATCCATACTCATCATATCAACTAATTTCCAGATCCACTCTTTGATGGATGGTACCTCTATTGTTTCCCCCCTTTTTGTTGTTTTTTTGCCAGAATCAATCTTGCCACTGTGATCGTGTATAACAATAATCTGCTACATTTCTTCTCAATTTTTGGGGGGAACTTATTGAGCATATTTAATAAATATAGTTCTGGTGACAGTTTAAAATTAATTTCAAGGATTTCACATATCACTCTATGAATATTTTTCCAATAAGATTTAACTAGATTATAATTTCACCACATATGGTACCACCCATCCACAGCACTCTTACATTTCTAGCATTTATTCCCACATGTCTTGTAAATGTTTGCTAATTTCACTGGGGTTAGATACCAGCAATTTTCCATTTTGTAATAATTTTCTTTTAAGTCCTGGCATCTAGTAAATTAAAGTGTTATTCTTCTGGCTAACTCCCAACTTTCTAGATTAATGTCTCTTCCAATATCCATTGCCCACTTAATCATTGTTTCTTTCAGGATTATATCTTCTAATTCTCTTTTTAACAATACACGATAAAATTTAGAAGTCAATTTTGGCCCATTTTTCCTTATCAGTTTGTCTAATTCATTTTCATTTTCTTCAAATCCTTCTGTTTTGTAACCTAACTGAAATTCATCTGTCAATTGTTTGTATGATAACCAAGGAATTTTTGGATCAAGTTCTCTCAGGTCTTCTAGGGGTTTCATCATGTACTGTCCTCTACTGTAATTTTTCAAAATATCTTGATATCTAAGCCATACTGGTACATGATGCCATCTTTCAAAGAAGGCTTCTTGTATGGACACCCATAGTGGTAACTTAATATACATTTTTTCTTTTTATTGAGTCCAAATTTTAAGCAGTGATCTAATATAATGATTTTCAAAATCTTTGTGTATGTCTGTTTTTCTGTACCGCATATAGGCTTGCCACCCATAAGTTGAAGCCTTCTAGAATTAATATTCTTTCTTTGTCCAAATTTACCCAATCCATTATCCATGTTAATGCATTCACATAATATGTCCTCAAATTAGGAAGATATATCCACCATTTTCTTTCTTATCTATTAAAGTCTTCCATTTAATTCTAGGGTTTTTTCCTGCCCAAATAAATTTTGTCAAGTCTCTTTGCTATGTTTGGAATGGTTTTTCATTAATGATTATTGGTATGTTTTGGAACAAAAAGTTTATCTTGGGAAATACCATCATCTTAACAGCTTCTATCCTGCCAAACAAGGATAAGATCTTTGACCATTTATTTATTTTGTCTTTGATTTCCTTCCATTTCTTTTCATAGTTGTTTTCATACAAATCTGCATTCCTTTTCATTATCCAAATTCCTAAGTATCTAATTTTTCTCAATTTTATATCTTGATTTGTTTTGTAACAATTCTTCTTCTTTTGTCATATTTTTGACCACAATCACACTTATCTTTGTTCACTTTCACCCTTGAGGCCTTTTCAACATCGGATAATATCATTTGTAATTTTCCAATAGAGTCCATTGGTTCTTCTAGAAAAAATACTATATTGTCCACAAGGGCTTTCAACTTGTAGTGTTGTCTTTTTAATTGTATTGCCTTGCTGTCCATATCTTCTCTTATTTTAATACGTAAAGCTTCCATCACAAAGATAAACAAAAGTGGAGATAAAGGGCATCCCTGATGATCCCTTTCTATATATCAAATTTTTGGGTTCTTTCACCATTTATAATTAGTCAAGCTTTCTTGTCCCTGTAGATGTTCCTAATCCAGTCACAAAAGTTTTGTCCAAGATTCATTCTCTTAATTATGTCAATCATAAAGCTCCATTTCACCTTGTCAAAAGCCTTTTCCACCTCGACAAAGATCATGGCAGCTTTCTTTTTGTTATTTCTTTCACATTTCTTTCATATGTCTTGTTGGGAGAAATCCTGTTTGACCTTCATGTATCACCTTATTCAGAATTTTTTTTTCAACCTATCTGCCAGTATGGCCATAATGATTTTATTATTGACATTTAATAATGAGATAGATCAATCATTCTCTACTTTTCTTTTGTCCTTTCCTTAAATAAATAAATAAATAATAAACTTTATTTTTGCATCCCACCTTTTGCCTAGATAAAACAGACCCCACAATAAACAATAATAACATAAGAAAGCAGATAACCCCCCTTAAAAATTTTAAATGTAAAACTAAAATGAATTAAAATAGCTGGTGTTCTAACACCAGAAAAATATGAAGATAAAACAAATATAAAAGTATAAAAATATAAGAGTATAAAAGAGGGAGAAGCATAAATTAAATAAAGTATATTCTATTAGGGGAAGGCTTACTGGAAGAGATCCATCTTGACAGCTTTTTTAAAGCTGTCCAAGTTGGTTATTTGACAGATCTCCTCCGGCAAGGCATTCCATAGTCTGGGGCAGCGACAGAGAAAGACCTCTGGGAGGTTACTGCTAATCTATTTTTCCTCAGTTGCATTAAGATCCCCCCAGAGGATCTGAGCGTGCAGGGCAGATTATATGGAAGGAGGCAATCCCTTAGATAGGTTGGACCTAGGCCATGTATTGCTTTAAAGGTCATCACCAACAACTTATACTGTGCTTGGAAACCAATAGGCAGCCAGTGCAGAGATTTCAGAATAGGTGTAATATGATCCCTTCTAGATTTTCCAGTAATCAACCTGGCTGCCATATTTTGTAGCAGTTGTAGTTTCTGAACTAGGTATAAGGGTAGCCCCATGTAGAGTGCATTACAGAAGTCGAGTTGTGAGGTTACCAGTGTATGTACTACAGTTTCTAAGTCCTTTATCTCCAGGTAAGGGCACTGTTGGTGTATCTGCCGAAGCTGATAACAGGTGCTCCTGACCTTCTCATTCACCTGATGAATCATGTGAAGCAATGGGTCTAGGAGCATCCCCAGACTGTGAACACAGTCCTTAAAGGAGAGTGTGACCCCATCTAGGACTGGACATTGTATCCCAATACCTGGTTTGGGGGACCTTACTATAAGCACCTCTGTTTTCTCTGGATTCAGTTTGAGTCAGTTTTTCCTCATCTATCCCATTATTGCTTCAAGGCATTGATTGAGGAGAGACATGCCATCTGTTGTCATGGCTGCTGACCAAGACTTGGAGAAATATATTTGGGTGTCATCAACATATTGATAACACCCCACCCCATGTCTATGGATGATTTCCCCCAACGGCTTCATATAGATATTGAAAAGCATTGGAGACAGGATGTCACCCTGAGGGACACAACAATTAAGCTCTGTTTTTGAAGAGCAACTGTCCCTGAGCATCATCCTTTGGAATCTGCCTGAGAGAAAGGAACAGAACCACTCAAGCCATCATGTCCAGGGACTTTATTTACTTTAAGATTTCTAATTGCTTGTGTAATTTCTAAAGTTGTGAAAGTATGTGCATTCTTTAGGCTAGAGCTGTTCTGAAAAGAAAGTAACCATTTTGCACAGATTTAAAAGGGTTGTTTCATCTTTACAATGTTTTCTGTAAAGAAGAGTTTAACATATAAATAGGTTGACCCATGCATGGTATGTTTATTGGAGGAATAGAATCCAACATTAACCATGCAGTTCTAACTGTCAACTCAGAGTAAGCACCACAGCAAGACAAATAATAATGGTGCTGATGAATCAGCAAAACAAAAGTGGAAGGGCTTTAACAAAATGGGTTTTCGTTTAATTACTGGATCAATTAAGATACTTTTGGTCAAGTCACTTGTTTCTTGTCAGGATAACATACAGGGTTAAATGCCTGTACTGCAGCCACTCACTCATAAACCACAAGGTTGCGAGTTTAATACTAGCCAGGGCTCAGGCTTGACTCAGGCCTGCATCCTTCCAAGGTTGCTCAAATGAGTACCCAGCTGTTGGGGGGCAATGAGCTTATAGCTGTAAACCACTTAGACATGAAGTGGTATATAAATGAAGCTGCTTTGCTTTATTCACTGGCCTGTCCCCTTTCCTGGGATGCTTGTCTCTTCAAATCTCCTTCCAAGTGACTATGACTAAATTCCATTGAAGTCAACAGGTCCTAACGTAGTCACGACTTACTTGTTGCATTGTTTCAATGGGACTTAATCTTTTAGCTAGGTCAGGGCCAGCATTCTGAAATAGCAGATGCTAAATTGATTGTGGAAAGCACTAAAGTAATCCAATAAAGTAGGGGTTGGCAACCTTTGTTGCCGGGGGGCTGGGGGGGGAATGGCGCTGAATGCCACCATTGTGTTCATGCGTGCGTGCATGGGGGAAGGCCCCACCGTGCTTGCGCCATGCGAATTCGCACTGCACAGGAGTGGTGGGGCCTTCTCAAGGCCCAACGGCAGCTGCACAGGCATGGTGGGGCCTTCCCAAGGTGTGCACATGACACTGGCATGTTGGGCTTTCCAAAATGGCACCCACCACCATGCGCATGCGTGTGCAAGCACAGGCACCATTTTGGATGCCAAAATGGCCCCTGAGCGCGCCGACGCGTGTGGGACATTGGTGGTGGTGGCGGCATCGGTGGTGGCGGGACTGGCCATGGGCTGGTCCCAAGGCCTCCGCAGGCCACACCCGGCCTGTGGGCCGGTGGTTGCCAATCCCTGCAATAAAGCATTCAGATTAATTGTCTGCAGTGTAGTTTTAAATATCCCATAGAAAAAAGTAGAGCTATTGTTTCACACTGCAAAGTTTATACAAATTTATTGCATGTTGCAATTCAGAGATTTTACAAATTGTTGATTTTGTGCCAAGTCGAAAATGCTTTCCATTTTTCTGATGCAACATGACACCTTAAGAGTTAAGATATAATGTTCAGCAACACATTGTGCTCCTGCTGTGGCTATTACGCCTGTCACAGGGAAAGCTATGTCAGATATATCACAATTTTCCTCATATTGATAAACTTTAGTCATTTAATTTTTCTCTCCCATATCTCTCTTTCACTCAGTCGCACTGATAAATCATAACGAGAATTACCCCCCTCTTACTCCCATTTTAGCAGTAATAAATGATCCACTCAAATCAGAGCACATTGGAATCTAGACGAATTCTCTCCCAATGAAACTAGAAGGATTGCAAATTCACACCACAAGCTGGATTGTGCCAGTGTTTCAAATGTTTCTATCACAGACAGATCTACAACATTTTTAGTTTTGAACATGTCTTTACTGTGGAAATCAGCTACCCGGATATAGGCAATGACTCATTTGTTTTAATAACACTGAAAGTATAAACTTATATCTCATGGACAAGGGATCTATGCCTCTCCAGATGTTGTTGGATTGCAACTCCCTGACCATTGGCTGTGCTGGCTGGGGTTGTTAGAAGTTGCTCTTTAACAACATCTGGACTGTAACATTTCCTGTTCTCATTTATACATATAGTTTTTTGTTCAGTGGGTGTTATTGCCAGTTAAATGGGCATAGGATTGCAGCCTAACTTGTTAACAGTTGCACATAAAACTCTACAATTCCTCATGACTCAAATTCAAGCACTCCTAACTAAAGGAGACCCCTTGAATTAATGTTTCTATGGTTGAAATAGTACAGTCATCTGGAAAACTTAATATCCTAATATTTATAGAATAAAAAAAACATTAATGATAATAGGAAAGCTATAGACTGACATAGTAAAAGACATAGACTTTTATTGAATGGGAAGATTGTGAGGGGGAAATGCATGAGAAGTTAACTTGAGCTTTTACCACTTTTTTCTAGCTAGAAGCATGGTTTAAGAGATTGCTGGAGAGAATACAGATGGTGGATGAATATGCTTGAAAGGACATTTTCCTCCTGTGCTGATCTTCCTTTTCAGCGCAGAGTGATGTAAAAGCAGTAGGCACATTTTAAGATGTACCCAGGTACCATTAGATATTAGCAAGAGGAAGTTGGTGCAGGATGACATGTATGGATTTGGTGTTGTGTTGGACAAAACTGAAGGTCTCAGGTGTCCAAAATAAGGTGCCAGAATGCAAACTGGAGAGAGCTCCTGAACCTTTAATGTAGAAGAGAGAATTTCAGCCAATGTTGCTTGTTACCTGGTTACATGGCAAGAAACATCTGCAAAAATTTCTTCTTTTATGAGTATGCAAACATTAAAGGCAAAGGAATCCTCTCCAGTTCTGAATCTGGCAACTGTAATCCAGAATAATTCCCCATGTGCAATGCAATGATGTGTGTGATTACCTTTTAATTGGTATTCAAGATTATACTTATTCAGTGATCTCTGTCTTTTTCAGACTTTCAGAACCAGATCCAAATCACACTCTGGAGGAGAGAGTTGTCCACTGGTATTTTAAACAACTGGATAAAAATGCTAGTGGTGACATTGGGAAAAAAGAAATCAAGCCATTTAAAAGATTCCTGAGGAAGAAATCCAAGCCCAAGAAATGTGTGAAAAAGTTTGTGGAATACTGTGATGTGAATAATGACAAATCCTTAACAGTTTCAGAACTAATGGGTTGCCTGGGTGTAACAAAAGAAGACAGTAAAGCAGACACAAAGAAACGCCATAGTAAGAGGATTTTCTGACTAGCTTTTCAATGTCTAGCTGATGTTTGCTTGGAGAAGACTGGGCACTGGGTGGAGGTGGGCATACCTTTCACCTGGATTTTCATAATGTGGTAGTAATGATTGCTGTTCCCAAAGCCACCAACTCTTCCTCCTCATTCAGACATGTTTTTTGGAAGTAGCAGACAGACCAAGAACAAAATGTAACAGTGTCATGTGCTTGTTGTTAATGATACCAGACACTCCTTTCCATTTCCTCTCCCTCCATGGTTTTCTATTCCTTTTCAATTTCATCAATCCTTTCATGGTCACTGAGCATGCTGTGGCCATATCTACACTGTACAACAATTTGATATCATATTATGTTCCATGGCTGAATCTAATGAAAGCCTGGAATTTGTAGTGAAATAATGAGAATTCACAGCAAGAATGATCAATGCACTCCCCCAAATTACAGAACTAGAGATCTCAAGGAAATAGAGGTACAATAACCCAGGAATTAAAATGGGGAGCAGCCAAAAATTTCGGAGGCCAGCAAAAATTTCAAAGTAGTAGATTTCTAAAGAAAAAGCATCACAGTTAAACCAGGCACGTACTTGAGAAAGAGAAGGATTGGGTGAGGGGGAGGGAAAGAGATGCCTGGATGCCTCCCTTTTATGTAAGTGTGAATGTGTGCAACATATAGGCTCCTTCCCCCCACCACACACTTTCCAGATGTGGAGAGTAACAGTTTAAAGAGGAGAGCCTCCATGCAGAGACTGTCATCTTCAGACAATCACTCTCCACTTGAGGAAAAAGCAAAAACAATAGGACAGGTTTAGTATGCTTCCCCCTTTCCCACATTCAGTTTGATCATAGAACAAATGATTGGGTAGGGCTAAAAGTCTTACTGTGTACTAATACATTTTTCCTCCTCCTTGACAGCTCCAAAAAATAATGGTGAAAGTACTCCTTCCAACAGGCAGGTGAGTACAAAAAAGAAACCCTACTGTTTTGAGCTGTATCCAGCCTCTGTGGCTTGTTGGCAACCAAACACATACATGTGTGCATCCATTTAAAAATAGTATTGGGAGGATTCTCAAGGGGTGCATCTACACTATAAAAATAATGCAGCTTGACAGCACTTGGCTGCTTCCTACAGAACTCTAGGATGGTAGTTTTGTGAGGCACTACCTCTCTTTGGCAAAGGAGGTGAAAGATCTTGGAAAACTACAAATCCTAGGATTCCATAGGATGGAACTACATCACTTAAAGTGGTGTGGGAGGGAACAAGCCAGCACCAAACAATTGTATGAAGCCACCTTTCATTTATTGCAATTTGATAGATGTTCATGCTTTTACATTTTCTAAAACCAGTGTTAATTTAGTGTGGGGTTTCACACCTTTGGTAGAGAATCTTCTCACAGCTAAGAAAAATGTGTTCATTTCTCTTCCTCCCAGAGGTTTAACTCTCCACACATCACTGACATTTTAAACAAGGCAGTCTGAAAACAGTTACTCTGGTAAAACTCAAAGTGATTTGAAAGGTTATTTTAATTCTGTAATTGCTCTTGCTGCCCCACATGCCTTACTCTGCACTCAAAGCATAACATGGCTCTGTTACTTTTCCTCTCCTCTTGATTTCCTGTAATTTGATAGCAACATGTATTGTATAGAATGAAATTGTACTATCATTTCAGACTTTGGCTTTCTCTATTTCTTTAAATATTTTCTGCTGACTCAATCTCAATTATTTTAAAAGCTTATACTGTGAAATGATAGCCTTGAAATGGTCCTAGTTGTACAAACCATCTGGTGCCAGTTAATGGCTGTAGCCATGTGAGGCTATAAAGATTTCTCACAGATGCCAAAGGTGGCTTTCATCACAAAAAGGCATGCTTGAAAAGAAGGCTTTGGAAATGAATATGCCTGACAAGAAACAGTTTAAAAGAAACCACCCACCTAAAAGAGAACAGTCATTGGGGGAAATGGACAACAGGAGGTGATAATAAGTGATCTAGCCTTTTCCACTGAGTCCAGAGCTGATCTGTTCATTATGGTGAAGGAGTGGTGAACTGAGGTGATAGAATTCTAAACTGGAATTTTTTTTCAGACTGCAGGTGAGAGGTCATAGTTTTGAATGTTCCCTTGTATGTGTGGAATGACTGTGCTAAGCTCCTCTCTTTAGTGTGGTAAGATTTTAGCCTATTTTGTGGAGAGGTATCAAATTATGATACCCCATCTGTTATTCTGGAGTGGTATGATCCCAAAGGGACTGTACCAATGAACATACAGTTTGGTTTTTCAACAAATGTCTTTTATCTTAGCTTGCTGTCATAGCTGTAAATCAGATCTAAAGGAGAGGTGTGCATGTCCTTGCCACATGTGTGGACCAGCAGGCTTCAAAATGTACATTTTGCACCGGAATTGAGAGGAGGAATAGCAGCCCTTCCACTCCTCACTGTAAAAGATTACTGAAAATCCTCCATTTCAGGTCCAGTGATAAAGTCACAGTGCACTTTTGATTTCTCAGTACCATCAAGAAAAAGATTACTTCTCCCTTGAATAGTATTTTAATCTAATAAACATAGTAAAGTATTGCAGCTCACTAACACATGTGACAATTTATCTGACTGATAGATTCAATGTGGTATGTTCTGAGAATCATCTAAATGGAAAGCCAGTGAATCAGCATGAAGCACAAAAGGATGAGAACAGATGCCTTATTTTCAATAAAGGATATGGACAAAGTTTCTCATTTTGATTCTTGAAAAAAGTGAAAAAAAATATTGTCAATTGTCACAAGCTTTTTCATTCTTTAGCATGAGTTAAAAACCTAGCATGTTGGAATTCCTGGGGTTTAAAAAATCTGTAGTTTTTGTGGGGGGGGGGGGAACCAAACAAATTATTCTGAGGATTCTGAGAAGTCTATGAGAATGAAAAAAATATTCACACTCCTAGTGAAATTAGCTGCAGTGGACATGTGGTAGGTTCTGTGTAGGGACTATTATCATGCATTTACAAGCTTCTAGACCTATGGCTTTTAACTGATGGTGCTCCAGATGTCTTGGATTTCAACTTCCAGAATTCCTAAACATTCACAATGCTGGCCATAGTTTCTGGGAATTGAATGCAAAGCATTTGGAAGGTTAAAGTCTGAGAATCACTTGTTGAGAATATTTTTATGCAGAATCATAGAATCATAGACCACAGGGGTCTTCCAATCCAATCTCTTGCTGTGCAGGAATATACAATTCTGGATGCACTACCAACAGATGGCCAACCAGCCTAGATGATGCTACCACATTCCAAGGCAGGAAGGGTTGGACAATGACTAGAGTGCATCTGGTAGAAAATTCTGGCAGAAAACTCGACTCTTATCTGACAGGACTCATCATAGGAAATGTCTTTGCTCCTATAGAGAGGCAATAAATGCAGTGAGGAAATCTTTCCTCTCTACATATATTGCGTCTGCAGAGTCCCATCTAGCAGAACTGTTTAGGGTGGTAAGGGAACTGACACAGGTCCCACCTGTGCAGAACTCATTACTTAACCTGACAACAGCCTGCTGTGATGTGTTTAACAACTTCTTTGCAGATAAAATCTCTCAGATAAGAGCTGACTTGGATGCTGGTGTTATAGTAGAATTGATAGTTATCCAGCAACTCTGCTTATGAGATTACACTGGATCAATTCCAACTGGTGAGTACCAATGATGTGGACAAGCTCCTTGGTAGAGTGAGGAAGACAACTTGCTCTCTTGACCTTTGCCCTTTATGGCTGGCCGTCCAGGGGGGAGATGTCTTGAGAATATTCCTGAGGGACGTCATCAATGCATCCTTTGGGGAAATTCATATTCCATCTTCCTTGA
>CM034701.1:325237363-325262746 GCA_020142125.1 Phrynosoma platyrhinos
GAAATGGTGTGCTTGAGCAGCCTGGTTTTTTGAGGTGCAGAGGAAGGCTCAATTGCTAAAGATACCCTGCTCAGTGCCTGGAATGGCCCTGTCCTCATTGTGTTGCCACTTGCATCACCGATGACATGCAGATGATTGACATGCATTTTGAAGCAGCACAAACTAGTGAGAATGACAATCATGCCAAAAAAGAAGCAATTACAAGTGAATAATGAAAAGATCCAGTTTGTTAATGGGAACGATGGACCTTTTGGAGCTGATTCACTGACACGGAGAGAAGGCAAATCACAAACCAATTTAAATGTAAGTGAGAATGAGCCCTAAGAGCACCTTTCAGGGTAACTATTCACTTCAGCATGAAGTTGCATGGATTTTAATTCACTTCTTGTGAGGCACTGATAGAATGATAATAAAATCACAAGTATATCAGCACAGTTAAATAGTTGAGGTGGGTGGGACTGGGTGTAATGGGAACAGAAATAAGGTCCAAATTGAAGTGGACCTTCAAAGAGTTGTACAAAATCATACAGGTTTGTCAAGCTGCTAGTCTGTTGGTCTGAGATGTGAAAACAGATAAAACCTGCTCATCTGAAATGGATTTTTCAGGTGTGGGGGGTGTGGACTTCACCAAATGGTACACCCCAGGTGGACTGGTGCATCTGCTGGACAAGAGAGAAAGACTGTCACATCCCTTTCTTGGTTGCTCAGGAGTCACAGTCATGCAAAATAATACATGATGACAGGCAGATCCAGGTGAAGTGTATTGTTAGTTCCAGCACTGTGGCTTCCTTATTCCGGGGGGGGGGGGGGAAGCTTAGAATATACTCTGAGAAAATTGATACTTCTGGGTTTGGACTGGCCCACCAATGCTCCTTGGGTTGTAGCAATGATCCAAAAGTAATATGGGAGGGTTTCATTCCCCCCTTGCCACACATACAGAGACTTCTGGAGCAATATTCTTTCATACTCTTTACTTTGTTATGTGTAGGTTTTTTCACTTGAGACTTTATTTATTTATTTATTTATACAGCAGAGCAGCTGTATTCTTACAGGGCTCATTTCTTGTGAAGTGCTGTGGCCTAGACTGCACAGGTTAAACTCCAGGGAGCTTGCGGAATCTGTAGGATGAATCTGTTAGAAACCTTTCGTTCTGGGATTCTGTGAGTTCTGTGTCCTCTTCTTTAGATTATCCACTCAAGCTTAATTGGTATCAGGCATTATTAAGAAGGAGAGGCAACCCAGACATCTGATCTTAAGGTACAAATAGCAATGGCAAACCCCCTCTGAAGAAACTTCCCAAGAAAACCCTATGATAGTTCCCCTTAGAGGTTTTTTTTGTGTGTGTGTGTGTTAGCTCTATTCTTATATTTGTGGCATGGTTTAATATTTATTTGCAAGATCAGGTATAAGAATGCTTTTAGTTCTTTTTTCTGCTTTTTATTTCAATTTTTTTTAGTCCTAATCTTGGGGTGGAAATTTTTGTTGTTGTATTCAACAATCTCACCTAACTAACAATTCTGTACCTCCTGAAATTTTATCGAAGAAATAAAATCTGTCAATGGCCAAGTCCACATAGCTGGAAAAATATATATGCAAAAACATGCTATCATCAGTAGCTAAAAAGCTGATTCTTTTTGGCAAACTCTACCAAAAAAAGGACAAATTGGGAACATGCTATCTTCCAGCGCACTGATTAATAGGTGAAAAAAGCTCCATTGGCTGATGCAGTTGTTGGCTATTAAGACATCTTAAAGTAATCCTTAAGATACCTTAACAGACATAAATTGCATCAGGTAATGGAGGTTTTTTTCACCTATTAATTGGTGCACAGGAAAACAACATCAAGCAAGTCTATAACAAGGAATTTCTTCTGATTGGGAAGGAACTGGAAATGTAATTTTTATGTGCCCTGATCACCTGCTGAACAAACCTCCATTGTTTGCTACAACTGCTGGCTGCTGAACTAGGTAGGGGATGCTTACAACCATTGCAGCACTTCCACAGTTGTGAATATGTAGGCTTACTGAATATGGAACACTTACAGATCTGTAACTCTAGATTGTAAATCCATAACTGCAATATAGAATGCTAGCTAATAAAAATTAATTTGCCATAACCAACTCACAGATTTTGAGTTGTTCTCTCCCTCCCCACCCTGGAACAAATTCACATAATTTTTTTCCAGAGGAAAGATTTCTTTTCCTGATCTAATATGAAAGCTTAACTCTGAAATAAGATTAAGAACTAGTGCCTTGATGCATATAAACCAAAAGGAACAAGAATAAACAAGAGGAAAATATTGGGGGAAGAGGTTTGGTGCCAACAGGAATAACATCCTTCCACCACCTACTGTCAATTCACATACCAGAAAATCACAGTTCTTCCCTCTTGACAGCATCACATTGCAAGCACATCATCTTCAAAGAATGCCAGTCATTTAACTGATTGCACCTGTGAGCCATGGCATTCCTTTCTGTGCCCATAGCATGCATCTGAGCTTTTGGAAAGAGCACTGAAAACCAAAACAGAAACAAGAGAGGAGGGGGAAAGTAGAACCCATTCTCTGTTGCAATGCCATAGCAGCCCATTTAGATGGTATCTCATGCTCAGGCTATAGGTAGGGATATGGAAAACTCTCTGTTTTAATTCCTTTGCATTTCTCCCAGTCCCACCTGCATTCCTGCCTCTCCTCTCTTCACATCAGGTTGTGAGACTTCTTTTTCCTTCCCACTTAGAAATGGGTACATATATTCTGTACACATTTTGTGTCAAGTAAGCTTAATATAGAGGGATGCGTTGATTTAGTGGTTAAGATGCCAATTCTGATTATCAAAATATCAGAAGGTTGGCAGTTCGAGGCTGGGGTGCTGCATGATGGAGTGAGCTCCTGTCACTAGTCCCAGCTTCTGCCAATCTAGCAGTTTGAAAACATGCAAATGCAAGTAGATAAATAGGTACCACATTGGTGGGAAGGTAACAGTGTTCAGTGCAGTCATGCTGGTCACATAACCACCAGAGTTGTCTTCAGACAATGCTGGCTCTTCAGCTTAGTAACAGAGATGAAGATCGCCCATGACAGTTGGTTATGACTAGCTATTCATGTCAAGGTACTAACTTTACTTTTTAAGCAATATATACATTTAATCTACACCTTTTTGAATGCATTTTCCACATTTAAGCTCCATTGCACTATATTTCATCTGAATGACTTTTTAGCTATTTGCAGTTTTTAAAAATACCATGGCTTCCTGATCTGAAAAATACTTCAAGCCTTTTCAATGTGTGAATTTCTGAGGCAAAGCATATTTTCTCTTGTAGTGACTCTTGAGAGATGTGAAACAAATAATTTTAGGATGAATCTCAAAGCCACTGAAATTCTTTCCCATCCCTCACCACAGGAAAATCCATATGAGCCTTGCAGTTAAAATACAAAAGGCCAGTACTTAAAAGTGTCTGAACATGCAGCCTCCATATGTTATATTTCTCTTAGAAATGTACATTATAACCCTTTAGCAGTTATACTTCTATGCATTAATGCTGAATCAAATTACCTCAGTTTTCTTCTTCTATTACTACTTCATATTTCTCTTTTTCTTTTATTTCAAACATGGATTTCAAGGATTGCCTTCTCCTCTATGGATGGGTGGATATTCCCACTCCCAGAGTAAAAACCATGAATGCCACAAGATTCTTTTGAGATTTTTCCCCCATTGGTTTTCCCACTGCTTCCACTTGTATGATATCCCCACCCCCCACCCTCATTTTGTTCCTCATGTTTCACTGCTCTTTCAGTGATCCCAGTCAATCAGGGATCATATACTGAATTTAATGATGTCACAATATTATGTACGGAATCAAATTCAGCTACCTACTGTTGTCACTAATGCTAGATGTCACCAGTTAGACTGAGATGGATGCTTCCTACATTGATCACAGTAAATAAGTGCTAACGTATCAGGGATCTCTGAGAATTCAGTTTTCTCAGCATGGTATGGAATTATAATTTGAGAGAGTAAAGACCTTGTGTGTGTTTATAAAGACAATTATGTGAGGAAGGGAGACTTGGTACATAACAAAACATGCCCTAAACTTCTTCCATCTTACCTTTTTTGTACCAGTTTTCAAGTAGGCAACTAGGGAGATTTCTGCATGAGACATTAGTTTGGAATTGTAGTGGATTAGCAATAAATCATTGCTCCCCTTTTCATATGATGTCATCACTTATCCATTGATACCATTATCATCACACAATTTTGCATTAATGGTAGATATCCATGAATGATAGCCAATGTCACTTCATTCATGTGATCATGCAAGCATGGATCACTTTATCACTACATTATTGTTATTGTGTGGTTGTGTGAGTGGGTGTGTCACTAACCATTTTCCCTGCTTCTGTTACATCAGAGAAGAAGAAGGTTGTGATTGCCGATTTCTGTAATGTTTTTGCTTATTTCTGTGCAGGTATCAAATTGTATCTTGTAAGTACTTGGGCAACATTTAGTTGGTTTGTTAAAAGAAAGAGTGGTTATCTACAGAACAATTTTTTTAAAAAAGCATGGAACTCTGGGATCATGAATTGCTGGAAATGAGTTGGGCAAAGAATCTTGCGAGCAGCTCTAGTCTCATTCTGGCCAGATTTCAACAGAAAACACACACACATACAAAAGAAAAACCCAATATGCACACACATAGCAGGAAGAAGAGGGACCGGAGACGGGGTTGTACATGTAGTGCGGAATACAGAATCTGGAAACATTCATTTTAAACCAAGGACTGTTGTGCTATTGAAAGGTAATGCAGAAATAAGAGGTTTAATAGTGTATTGGTTCAGTTGTAATCACGTTAAAGAAATTGCACAATTACAGTGAAAATGCACCCTCATGTGGCAATGTTCTAGGACTGCCAGTGTGATGCTGTAACTGAGGGCAAACAAAGCCATTGAGATGGAAAGAAATTTGGCCAGACATTTCATGAGGCCTTGGTGACCTCTAATCTACCCTTATCTGAAACACTGGATGACTAGATAACTGAGCTAAGTCAGGAGTTGGAATTCTGCAATTCTGGATGTTAGCCCATCTCAAGCCCTCTCTCCATCTTGTGTTAGGGAATCCTGTATACTCACTACTATGTGAAGTAATGCTTCCTTTTGTCTGTCTTAAATGTAGCAACATTCATTGGCTGAGAAAAATCTTCTCACTTTTAACTTTCTCCATGCAATGCATAACTTCTGTAATAAGTCTCTTTAATTTTAAAACCTGGGAAACTGCAACCTTTACTCCTTGTGAGGGGTAGAAAAAAACACAGATGAGTCAGGCATGGTAAACTTTGACTGGCAGAGTTGCAGTCAGGGTGCTTTCCCAGCCCAACTCAGGGCCAGAACAGACAGGTGGGAAAGAGCGGCCTGAGTCTGCTGTGTCCAGAAGTGGGTCTGAACCATGCCAACTGCACAGCCCATTCTCAACATGGGCTGTGCTTGCTTGGGCCAACTGGCACTTCCAGGAGCCGGATTATCCCAGCTCCGTTTTGCTGAAGTCCAAAGGACTAGAGTGTGGCCACAGTGCAGCTTCTGGCCACCTTGGAGGTGTGCATCATCTAATTGGCATGTCTCCAAAGCAGCTTCTGGCTGCTTCATTTGGCCCACCTGTTCCTGGCCTTGGAGATACTTGAAACTGAAACCAGGACCATCTGCATGCAAAGTGTATGCCTTACTACAGAGGCAAGGATATACATCCTTGGCTATTTTTGTGGGGACAAATAATTATGGTAATTATCTCAATGTTGTAGGAGAAAACAAACATTTCTCTGCAGTATATTCCCCATATCCCAAAGTCCCAAAGTGCTGCAGAGAAAAAGATTTGTCTCCACAGAAAATGGGGTTTTTGTGTGTGTGCAAAGTAACTGTTTCTCTACACACAATAATTCCTTTGCAACACTCTAGGACATTCAAATATTGCTCTATTACCCCCACTGTCTATTATTAGTTTCCTCCCCCCCACACACACACAGGGTTCCCAACTATTGGATTTCCCATCTTTTTTTAAAAAATATATATATATTTTTTCATTTGCAAAAACACGTTACACAGAGAATAAGTATGATACAAATGTGTAATTCCCCATTTTTTTGGCCTTAGAACAAATAATAGTGAATATTCTTTCAGGCCCTACACTGAACGACAAGCTGTTCCATCTAGAGATGCAGAAATCTGGAGGCTTCCCTTTCTCTCGCTCATTAAAAAAGGCTCACATTTGTCCCATTTTGAATTTGAAAAAAAAAAGAATTTTGGTAAATTGTTCAAGAACAACAACAAAATAAGTGTTATTACTCTCTTTTACATCCCACCCTCTTCCCAGCTTGAGATTTAAGGAGCCTCACAAAAATTAAAACAGAGACAGTTAAACATATTGCTAAAACATACAGAGATTATAATTAAGTCATAAAAATTAAATGCAATTTAAAAGCATGCAGCATGTTATTTGAAGCCCTTTCCCCATATATAATCAGTTCTCAAAGCTCTGCCAAAACAAAGTAAGGGGGGATGCAGACCAGGGCGTCGGGGACGCCCTGGTCCGGAGCACCATGGGACCGCAGCCTCCACACTGCGGCGCTCCTGAGGCGACCCTAAAAGGGGCTCCAAATTGGCGATCCTTTTAGAAGACAGGGAAAGTGCACCCTAAACGCGTAGGGAGCACTTTCCCTGTCTTTTCCGCCGCAGCGTGTGAGGACACTGCAGCGGGAGGTTGCCCTCGGCGCGCCGGCCTTGCGGAGGGCCAGCAGCTCTGAGGGCAACCTCGGGAAGAGGAAGGGGCGCCGTGTGTGCGGCTGCCCCTCCTCTTCCTTGCCTCCAAGATGGCTCAATAAGCCGTCTGCCGAGGCCCTAAGTCTTCATCTGTTGCCAGACAGACACCATGGAAGGGAACAATCTAGCCTCACTAGGAAAGGAATTCCAGAGCCTGGGAGTAGCCACCAAGAAGACCCTCTCCTGTATTCTCACCAGATATACCTGTGAAAGTGAAGGTAGGTTGAGATGTGATAAACAAACAAACATAGAAGGTAGGTTGAGAGGTGATAAATAAATCCCATTTGCCCACCCACCCAGGAATAACGAGACAAGACAATGGAAAGTGGGTTCAAACAGGGCCATTTATTAACTTGACCTGTTTATTAATTTCTTAACAGAACTGCAAACTAGGTGGGGGAAATAGCCAAAGACAGGAGCAGCTGAAGCCAGTGGTTTATCTCTGAGACCACCTCTGCAGACTCCCCTGGGTGATAGTACCTGAGTCCCAACAGTAACCCAAAAGCTGGGTTATCCGTTGGCCGGCCTGCATCAGGAAGACAAACATGAAAGTTCCTCTGCCAATGCCCAAGAATTAAAGAGAGAGGTTTATCCTCCATGAAGTCCCAAGGGGTATCTCTTTCCCCACCTCTCAGTTCCCAAGGGCCAAATGGTGTCCTAGGCACTCACTGAAATTCAAATTTCTTTCAAATCATGCCAAAAATATGGGGCAAGCATCTGCTTAGCCCCTATCTCCCACCAAGGCATCTAAAACACCCTTAATGCCCTGTTGTAAGTCCATTAAGAAAATAGAATTGCCTAGTTCAGACAGGTGAAGTCCATCAAAAGCTCAGACCTTTGAAATATGATTTGCAGATTTGGTAAAAAGTGACCCAACCCACTTTCCAAAGCAGGGCAAATCTCAGAATTAGCCCACCATTGGGCTTTATCCAGGCAACAAGGGTCACCTTTGCCTCCCCCCCATACCTGACATGGTAGCATCGCCAACCAGACTAGCTCAACCTGGGGCCACTGCTGCTTGATCACTTTGAAATCTTAGTTTGCTTGCAAGACCAAAGCAATCCCTTTTAGCAGATCAAGACTGTTACCTCCTAAATGAATAACCGCAACTTGTGGAGGTAGCCCATGGCACTTCTTAAATAACAATGGCAACAGGCCATGCCAACACAGCCCATGCTTGCTGAGTCATGGAAACTGAGTGACATCACTCAATCCAGGATGGGATCTAAAGTGGCTCAACTAGGCTTGGCGGTCTGCCCAATAGATCATGCTATGGCCACACATCAGCACTTGAGGTCTCCTTGGGCAACAGCTGTGATCTGAAAAAGAAGAAAAACATATTAACAATGAAAATTCCAAACATATTTCTAATAAGCAGAGGACTTCCATTGACAGATTCACTTGATAGTTTGAGAGTGAAATCCAAGTGCAGCAGCAGTCAAAGTGGCACCAATGTGAAAAGAATGCATGGCAAACTGTGAGTTTGTGAGACCAAGTGCAGCTAGAACCCTAGAAGTAATACTCCAGAATTCATATTTACTTGGTGAAGCACATGGGTTCCAGAGAAACAAGCCATGCCAGACAAATCTGATCTCTTTTTTTTATATAAAATTACCAGCTTGGTAGATGAAGGGAATGCTGTGGATATAGTATATCTTGATTTCAGTAAGGCCTTTGACAAGGGGATGTTAGAAACCAGGCAGGTTCATATCTGGAGACACAATCTTTCAGAGAATCTGGATCCAAGCTTTAGAATATTGATCCAGACAACTCCAAGAGATAAATCTTGTACAGTTAGCCCTTAGTATCCATAGGTGATCCATTCTGGACAACCACCACCTGGTAGATACCAAAATCGGTGGATGCTCAAGTCCCATTGTTCCCAATGGCAGCATGGCCACACAGCTGTGCCACCATCAGAAACAACAGGGTTTCTTGTCTGCCTCCCCTGAGGGCTCAGGAGATCATAGAAGCCACTCCTGGCTGAAACATAAAAAGCTAATTGGATCTCAGTTTTATTTTCAGGATGGAGGATATGAAGGATATGAAGCCGATGTGCGGTTGCCCCACCCCAACTCTATCCCCAGGCCGGCCCTTTGGGCCAGTCTTCAGAGGCCCAAAGTGACCTAGGAAGAAGTATAGTGAAAAAGTGGTTACTTAGAAAGGTTAAGAAAGAATCAGACATCCAAGTCCATCTGGCTATCTTGCTATCTACCAGATACTTGTTACTTGCTTCACTGATGCTGTTTTAATTTTTTTCCAAGAAATTCATGATAGAAGAGAGAAGGTGTGACTTTGACATCCCTGACAGGTTGATCAAGATTTGCTTGAAGCAAACATGCTTCCAGTGGATGACAGACAGGATTGAGAACAGGAAAATAAATATAGATAGATACACACCAGTTAGAACTGGCATCTTCACACAAAGGGAAGGGATAGGCAACTTAAGTCTTCCAGGAATTTTGTTAGATGGAACTATTTCAAGATCAGATGTCAAAAGAAACTGAAACTCAATAATCCTGTGGCCATTACAGAAAAATGTACTTGACTTTAAGAAATGACCTTTTAGAGGCAGCATCAAATATTCAGGTGGTATAATGACTGGCAAATTAATTGGTTTAATTTCAACGTTCATAGACTAGAAAAGAATTATGTGCACTACAAGTTTATGAGATTCATATGTGAGCACTCCAGAACAAAACCTATGGAACAGGATAACTGCTGGCTAGGATTCAGGTTTTTGACTGTTTCCAGTATTCACACAGTCAAGCCAAAGATGAGAAGACAACACTTTCTTCATTCTTGGATGACAACATAAATTAAGATTTCACAGCCTCACCCACAATCTAGACAAGGTTGTAACTTGCTTTCTGGCATCGGCTCACTATATTAACAGAGCATGGCCTCAGTGTTTCCCATTCATGACAGCAAATCTGAGACAACATTACACTTGATTAGATTTCAGTATTACTCAAGCTTTCAATGTAAATACTCTCATACACAGAAGCCTAAGTGGAGCTTTAGGAATCAGGAGCAATGGGTCTTCAACTGTAGCTGGTGACGGCAGTGAGCCCTGCAAATGAATGCATCTGTTTGTACCAGTGTTGGCTGAAAGACATCCTGAGGACATCACCTCTCATTGGACTTTTTAGTTTTCAAGAAGATGATTTTTATTTGAAACTATTATGAGAACAGTGCTCCTTCTCAGTCTTGCTAAATGAGAACCACATGCGGGTAACATGGGATCATTCAGAGAACAGGCACTTGCAGTTTCTTGGTTCTTCTGTCTATAACAGGTCTCATGGGGAGACTGTAAAACGAGTGAAAAAATGAGTAATTCCTATATCACAACTGCTGACCCACAAATGTTAGGAATTTGGGAGGGATCAGAGACTAGTAGAATAACTAGGGAAGGGTCAGTTTGATTTAAAAAAAACTGTGCTCAAAATATTGCATGCCATCAAAATATATTATGCAGACACAATCCAAAACAATACTTTACATTCCAGCTCTACAAAGTATTCAGGCAGAGGTGAAAGGCCCTTTGTTCAAGAGAGAGAGTGGAAAGCTTGGCAGCCAGAAGCCTCTGAGTCTGATTGCTAGTCTATTCTGATTCAATGTAAGGGATGTCGTAAAGGTGCAGATAGGAGTAATGGCCAAATCCTTAAACTCTCATATAGTCTCATAGTTAATACAGAAGTGGTCAAAGTTCTACATATTCACTGTACACGTAGAAGATGTGTAACAAAAAAACCCCACTTGTTTTGGCTGTGACACACTAATATGGCTACCGGGGGGGGGGGGGTTCTACCTTCTACAGGTCAGTAAACACAAAACACTTAATCAAATGGCATACATAATTCCAGGGGAGGAACTATTGTGAAATTTACCAAACCTTCAGCCCATTTGCAGATGAAACTGAACTTCAAGGTTTGAAAGAAGGCATGGAGGGAAGAAGGAAGAAAAGATATATCATTCTTTTTAAAGAAAATAGAAAGGAAAGGAAAATATTGTAAATTCCCAAATGTTTGTAGTGTTATAAAGATACTATACATTCACCAACCAGAGTGAAATAAAACAAATCACCAAAGCTGATTTGTTGCCCTCAAGGTCTACAGCACCAATAGAAGTATGATTCCTCTACAGGATAAACAGAAAAAAGTGGCGTTATAGATGCAAACAAAACAGGACAACAGAGCCAGTCTTATCATTAGTAAGATGACTCTCTAAAACAGCAGATGCTGAAAAGAAGCAATATGTTGGTGAAGACTGCTGAGTATCTTGTTACTGCCCTGTGCTCCCAAAGTAGCCAGTCTTGCCTGCAGTTGCCGTGGAGGACACTGTCCTATCTCTTGCATTATAGAAAGAATCAACTGCCAATCCAGCTAGGTTGTGGAAACACAATGGAAGAGAGCAGCATCTTTGTTAAGAGTTAGCAGCCTTTGTGCTTATATTCACTAAGTACTAGTTTTCATGTTGTTGGCTTCCTACTTGTTTGCTTTTCCACACGCATTCTCATTGGCATCATCTAATCTGCAGCCATCTTTTTCCTTTCTCTACTCCTATCAGGCATCACATTTGATTATGCATAAATATTAGTAAGAAAAACTAACTTATGCGCTTTCCAAAGATTAAATTTATTTCTTTTATCTCCAAGGCCATGTATGCAGTCTTCACCCCTGGTGTCACCTGGTGATTGGATACTGGTGGGGGGCAGTGGCAGCCAAGAGGGTGCTCTTAGCCCTCTCCTTCTTTGTGGTGGTGGAGGTCTCCTCATGATGATACCTCTACTGCTGTTGCAAAGCTGGGAGGGGCACAGCCATCCCTCTCCTTCACCACAGCACTGAAGGTCTCCTCATGAGAAGGCCTCCACCACCAGAAGAGCAAAGCCAGAAGAGGTGTGCTCAACCCTCTCCTTTGCTGCCATGGCAGAGGCTTGTTTATGAAGTGGCCTCTACCCCCACGGCAAAGATGCAAAGGGCACAGCAGGAAGAGGGCCTGACCAGGTGTCACCCTTGTTTTGGCTTGTCACATGGTGTGGGCAGCATCCCCACACCCTCCCAGTAATGCCACTGACTGTATGTGGGCAGGTGGGCAGACATGGAACTGGCTGTTGTTATACTTCAGCCAATTTAATTAGTTTACTGATGAGATCTAGTACTATCTCTCACATTTCCTCACAGAAGTAGCTTGGGTTGTCCCTATAGGACCACCATATTCCAAGAGATTTTTCAAGAATGTTCACATGTACTTTGGGAAAGTTGACTTTACAAGGTAAGGAATACTGATTCTGAAGGTATAAAATATCTCCAAAATAAATACTTCTTCGATTGTGGGATTCTAGCTGCAAATGAGCATGACTGAGGAACAAATCTAACTGAGCTATTTGTCAAGAGACTTTTAGGGGTTTGGTGGGCAAAGGTGACAAATACCTTCAGGAAAAAAACATTAATCTACTCTTAGACTCACTAATAGCCTTTAGTGTCCTGAAGGAACAGAACCTTCTTGAAACAGTACTGGACACAGACCTGGCTCAATAAAATGTTCATTCTGTAAAAGAGTCATGAGAAAGAACAAATTAACAATGGAATGTAAACAGTGTGCAAGGAGTTTAGTACACATCACAATTTAAAACAATGGAATCAAACAAATAAAGGAAAAGAGGATTCAGAGGAATTAAAGAAGTCAGAAAAAGAGGGAAAAACTATGAAAATGTTTCCTGTCCAAGTGAATAGAGGCGGTCTGTGCATCAAGCAGAAGCCTATGTGAGGAAGATAGGAGACATTATAGTGGTGCAAAAAAAAGAAAGTGTCAGTTGCAGGAACATTTGCATGGACTGCCATCTCACTTCACCCTGGAGACTTGGCTCTCAGTTTAGCATCTTGCTCCAGAATGAGCAATTCCATGTTACCTTCCCCCACAACAGGTATTCATTATAAATGCATTAAATCTAATTAGCACATGCAGCGCAAACATATATTTAGATAATTCTCTTGGTGAGCTAACTAGAATGGAAGATTGACTCCATGAGTAGTCCTCTTCCTCCTCCTCTATATATGTAAGCCTGCTAGTTAGTGTCAGGAAAAAATGTCATGGGCAAGGCAGAAAAATCAGGTGTTTCTGAAAGTTCATAGCATTTGTTCATAGCATGGGTGTTTGGGAATGTATAGAATTTATGGCATATTTTAAATTATATTATAATTTATAGTGTAGCATGTTTTCATAGCATATGAAAATATGGGGATTTGGACATTTTTCTGTGCTACCATCTTTGCTTTGAAAAGCATTTGCCCACTGTTAAGTCCCTGTTGCAGCTGGGTCATCTGACAATGGTGCCATTTGGTTTTATGAATTTACTGGATGATGTATCATAAAGCTGCTTTGAAGTATCTAATTTACCTCATAACCAAGCAGTAAATAAATAATCATCTGAGGTTCCATATAATGACTTTGTTTAAAGTGTTAAAAAGCTTCAAAATGTAATGTTACTATTCAGTTATAAAAGCATCTATTTTGTGAAGAGAAGACAAAAATCAAGTAGAGTGTCCTACGTGCATGGATAGTCTTATACTCCATATCTTGTTACTGTTTGGAGGCTCTATATACATGTTCAGCAGGAGAAATTATAGCAAACTTGATCATAGGAAGGTAAAGTACTATCTACTCTTAAAAATAACCAACAATATAGTAGGAATGGAAATAATATATGAAAATATTTTTAAAGTATTTTAAAAGTGCTGGGGAATCCTGGCATGAAGAACCCATGACCATAAACTTGCATTCTGCATACCTTGGTTTGACATAAAAGTATCATTTTGATACATTAGAATTTTAATTTATTTAAAAAAATTACAATTTAAGTTTACTTATTAAAATTTTATTTTTTCTGAGAAATAGAACTACAAGATCCCAAATTTTAAGGAACCTCTTTGGTTTCTGCCAGTATGGGCAGCAAACAGAACTCCCCAATAAAAGCAGGAGAAATAATCAACTTTAGTAAAAACCAAGACAATTATTTAGGCTCCCTTAACTTTCCATAGGGCCAAGCATATATAAAGCACTCATTCCCATAAAAACAACAGAGAAAAGGAAACCAAAACCAGGAATTGCAGTGATGAGAAACTGTACACTTTTATACAAAAGTCTACCAGTTACATAGTTTTTAGAAATAATGTGGGGAGAATAAATACAGCAACGACTTGATGTTATTATTTTATTCATCATCCTAAATGAAAATATTTATTTATTCTATTTTTTATTGCTTCTGAGGAAAAAGGGATTCTGATAAAAATGGAGAAAAACTGGTTTTGTTCTGAATTTGTCAGGGCCCCCCCTGCCCCCGAGCCTTCACATATTTAGGCTGGGCCACAGAAAAGGGTGCCAGACCTCCTGGGTGATCCAAGTCAGCATGGCCAGTTTTGCTCAACCTGTTTTCATCTGTCTCTTGGGATGATGAACTCTGAAAACTCCCTTTTCTAATCTCCCTATTGGTTGTTGATATTGTAATTGTGGCAGCTGTGGTGGCTGTCTCCTCCATTCCTCACCCTTTCCCCTCTTCTCTGTACCTCCTTCTCCACTAGTCCCACTGGCACTTATTCCAGCAGCCTTTGTTATCTCATGCTATCTCTTGGCTCTTTGGTAACACAGTTTCTGTGGAATCCATCAGATGTAGTTTAAGTACAACTCTAGGAGGCACTCCACCACTGTGACTGAGATCCGGCACAGGGTGGAGCTGGCTACTAGTCGGCTACAAGAGAAAACAAAAAGTTGGAACATCTTCAAAGAAAAAAATTACTATACAGAACAAAAAAATGCAGACAGGTAAATTTTTTTGCATTTACATGAGACACTTAAATCTAATTTTGAAACTGATTACATTTCATATTGCTCAAGCCTTTTTTATTATTATTGACAGGTTCTGGAATTTTCAACCTAGTTAGGGCAGGCTGATATCTGAGATGTACACAGGTTGGTTCTTGTTCTATATGAACCAATTTACCTGTCCTGCACCTGGCTTCAATCAATCCGTGAAACTATATTGGATGTGTTATCCCAAGTTCATTTCCAAAATGCTATCAAAGCAAAAGATGCCTGCATATACTATTTCTTGAAACCACCCTACAATTTTCACAAGCTGCAGGTGCTAATAGGGAAATGATTCCCTCAGCAGCTGTTGACTGGGCATGGCAAGGTTAAGGTTAAGGCTTTCAGGGAGCTTAGCCATACCATTAAGCCAGTTCTGGTGATTCAAAACTCAGATTGCCTGCTGACTGCCTGGAAACAGGAAAAGAGCAAGTAAAGGAAAATAAAAAATGGATTCAATCAGGATGTGCAGTTTTTGAAGGGGAAAAAAAGAGGCCTAAATGAGGGGACTGATCGTTGTGGTTGTTATTGAACTCCTAGGCAGCCCACTCTATGCAGCATAGGTAAGGTGAGGGATAATGGCTGTTTAGGAACAGCTCTGGAGAGTTGCATATTCTCCATCCTTGGCAAAGGTGATGGTGTTTAAAACATGCCTCTGTCTCATGGCACCATATTTACATAAGCACCACCATGAGAAGAATAGACTCGGAAGGGTTTAAAAATACAGGCCTTTCTTTCTTTCTTTGTTTTAACAGTTTGCATTACTAGAGACTTTTCATTTTTCATTGCAGTAATCTGATTTCTTATTAAAATTAGATGCATACCAATAAGAGAATGATGTTTCCCTAAAATGCAGTCAAGTCTATTTAAACCCAAGATCTGGAAGAAAAAGGAGAGCTGGATGTTTTTTTGCTTTAATCTTAAGTGTTCCACATATACTTTAATAAGTGGACTTTGTGTACTGGGAACCTTTCCAAATCATCAGAACTGCCTGGGAAAATTCCACTGAGAATTCAAAACCTGGGCCAGCACAGTGGCTTGATAAAGAATGTAGCTGGTATATTCAACCATTTTGCTAAGTTGAAGAGGCAGCCATTTGACAAGCAGAATTCCCCCTTGGTTTGAAGTATAGGGGTATGCTTTTGACTTTTGAAAATACATCTCAAATCAGATATGTACCTTTTCCTGCCAGTAGTTTTTCTTGAGAAATATACACAAGAAAAAGAAAAATCAAGAAAGTTATAATCTACATATATCCCACACGAAATTGTCCAGGGGCAATTGGCTTGACCATGTTTTTAATAGGGCCACATGTGCTTGATAACTATGATAACCAGTTGTGGGGGGGGGGAAGGAGAGAGATAGATCTTTTAAAGCCTATTCTTTTGTATTGACAAACCTTATGAAAACTGTGAAGACTTATTCCACAAAGATCATGGCTTTTGAAAACTTCCTGGATATCTGTCATAATACTAAGAATGAAAGAAGCACTGTGAACTCTATTTCTAGCTTGTAATACATGATTCCATAATGAAGCCTTGTGGGTCTTTTTAAAAAAAAACAAAAACAAAACCCCTATAACGACCCACTTTTACACAAACTTAATATTTATGCTTTCTGGGGAACTATTTCTGGCAATATTTCTTTAATGTTCAGTGTTTTTCAGTACAGGAACAACAACTTTTGAATGCAGTAGTGTGACTGAAATACTTCCATACCACCGACTTTTTTAAAGGGAGAAAAAATCCTGCTTTTACCTGAGTCCCTAGGAGAAATGATTTCTATTGAACATAATAACCATGCTAATAGTGCTTAAAATAATATAGTGTTACTGCTTATAACAATGAAGGAACGACACAACAGGCATGACTCATGCAAAGAGAAGCATTTTAAGGGACCGTTAATTCGATGAAATATCATTGGAACTTGGGGTCAGGCCAAGAACTTTGTTGCGTGGGGCAAAGAACAAGATGGTGCTCCTATCCATTCTGAGTATAAATGACAACTGACTGGACAGCTGAAACTTAGGGTCTTATCACATTACAAAAGAAAGATGAGAGGCAGCAAGATAGTTTGCCCTCAATTTTGCAGGCAAGAGAGGAGTGGATGGGGTAAAATCTTGCCCTTCCCAGTGGGCTCAGGAAAAAACAAACTGTTGCAGCCAATCCTAGCTTGTGTGTTCTTCCTCATTGTCATCTTGTCCACACTGTTATGTGACTTGACCATATGTGTCCTGGTTTTATCTGTGAAATGTGGGAGGGTATGGTATGTGTGAGTGTATAATGGCTCCTTGTTCTTCCCTGGGTGTGCAAAAGCAAACTTTTGTGTGTAGCTTTGTCCTCTCTGTCATCTATTGGCTATGGAGTGTGCCTAGGCACTGACCAGCCACACTTGCATACTCAGGAAAGGTCTCCTCCTCTGCAGGCAAGGGTAGAAATTGCTTCTTCTTACTTAAGCCGCTCCGATTGCGCTGCAGAGGGGTGGGATAGAAATTATTATTATTATTATTATTATTATTATTATTATTATTATTATTATTATTATTAGAAGCAGCTTTTCTGTTTACCTTCCCATATGCCCACAAAGCACTTCCATTCTCTTGCTGAGGGAGATGACAGTAAAACCATGCCTTTTGTCCTGCTGGAAAAATCTGTTTAGCAAAAGCTACACTTCTATGACTGACTCCCTCTGAAGGCAGAATGGAAGTACTATGACATCATGCAGAAAGGTAAACAAAAAGTGGCTTCTATCTCGCTGCCTCTCATTTTTCTTTTGTAATGCTGTAAGGCACCTACTCTAACACTGAGAAGAGGATAGCATTCTTCCACCACCCCGAGGTGGGCAGCAAGCTCATTTTGGTGTCCCTGAGAGGTAGGATTGCCAGATCTTGGGGAACTGATTGAAGTCTTAGGAAACTGCTGTGCTTCTCTGGGATTCCAGCTGAGGAGATAAATCTGAAGGTGAGGATCAGGACAGGAGAAGAGAGATCCATTTTCTTAATGAGGTGACTTTCAAGACTTTCTTCATGTGTGTTGTGCTTGTGCAGTGTTGGTGCATGGAAATATCTGGAACAAGGGAAGGGGAATTTGGTGAGAGATGGTGTGTCCATATACTTCCCCCCATCATAACATTTGCCTCATGACATCATAAGGATATACCTCTTCTGGTTTGGCCCCTAAAATCTTTGAGAATGGGGTGCCATCATACTGTCAGCTCTACTGATAGACTACTGGATACAAACATTTCTGTCCCCCAAGAGAAAGTAATGGATGGGGATTTATGAGACAATATTTTACTGCCTAACATTTACCAACTTAGGCAGATGCTTTATTCACATGAACATCCAGAGGCTCCTGAGTTTGACTTGCTCCTACTTCTCAGCTATACTCTGTCTAGCCTTGAACACTCAAGTAAGAAGAAGCAACTTCTACCCTTGCCTGCAGAGGAGGAGACCTTTTCTGAGTATGCAAGGGTGGCTGGTCAGTGCCTAGGCACACTCCATAACCAATAGATGTCAGAGAGGACAAAGCTACACACAAAAGTTTGCTTTTGCACACCCAGGGAAGAATAAGGAGCCATTATACACTCATACATACCATACCCTCCCATATTTCACAGATAAAACCAGGACACATGTGGTCAAGTCACATAACAGTGTGGACAAGATGACAATGAGAAAGAACACACAAGCTAGGATTGGCTGTAGCAGTTTGTTTTTTTCCTGAGCCCATTGGGAAGGGCAAGATTCTACCCCATCCACTCCTCTCTTGCTTGCAGAATTGAGTGCAAACTACTTTTGCACTTTGAACTCAGTTTGCAGCAAATGAAGTCAGCTGATGACAAAGGGGGAAAGTGGGAGGAGGAGAGAGAAAATGAACAGCTAAAAGAATTTGGACAGTAGAGGATTAACTGCCAAATTTGTAAGTTGTGGTATAAGGACCAGAATAAACCATCTGCCAGAGATTATGTGCCTCTAGCATTGCTATTGGATCTTGGGCAAAGTGTCCCCAATGATCTAATTTTGATTTAGAACATTTCTCTATTGCTTCTCAACCCACTATGGTTGCTGAGATGATGTACAATGGGCAAAAATATTTAGAACATTAAATACATAAACAAAGCCATTTAAAAGCAGATTTAAAGAATTCCTTAAAATATTTTTAAAACCACAGATCGTAAAACAGACTCTCTTGGACCAAAGGCCATGTGAAACAACACAGTCTTAGCTGCCTGATAGAACACAAAAGTGATGGAGCCAGGTGAATTTCCCTTGGGAAGGAGTTCCACAACTGTGGGGTTCTTATAGTCTTGCCATCTATACCTACTATCCATACTGAGATCTCCTCTACTGAAGATTTCAAATTACAGACAGGCTTATACTGGAGGAGCTGAGCTTTCAGTTATACTGACCCCATATCATTTAGGGCAGGGGTAGGCAACCTTTCCCCTTTAAGGGCTGAGGGACCTCAGCTCCCAGAAGCCTCAGCCATGTTAGCCAATAGTCCCATGTTGGCCAATAGCTCCTGGGATTCTAGGAGCTGAAGTCCCTCGGCCCTTAAAGGGGAAAGGTTGTATACCCCTGATTTAGGGTCTTGTAGGTCAAAACCAGCAACCTGAGTTGCACTCAGAAGCAAACTGGAAGCCATGAAAGAATGATTGCCTGAGTTGACCTGTAGGAATGGGCCAAGATCTTAGACGGGGCAGGGGGATGCCTAGTGTAAATGCTATTCACCTGCAACTCCATGCCTTATTTTTCTGCAGGTGACACCAAGTCTCATGGGACCACTGTTACATCCATTAAAGGGCTGGAAAGGGGAGAGGGAGTCACAGAAATAACTGGGTAGTAGAAACTGCTTCTGTTTCCCATGCAGTTCACATGAGAGAAAGTCAGAGAAATTATAGTGTTGTTGATCTGCCTCTCATATATAAAAAGTGCAGAGAAACAAGAAACAGTTATCGTTGTTGTGTCTTCAAGTAATTTCCAACTTATGGTGACCCTAAGGTGAAGCTATCATGGGATTTTCTTGTCAAGATTTTTTCAGAGAGGTTTTTCCTTAACCTCCTTCTGAGGCCGAGACTGCGATTTTCCCAAGGTCACCCAATGGGTTTCCATGGCCTACCATTGCCTGGTTGCATTTCCTGCTCCCACTCACTATAACAGCAGCCACCAATGGGATATGAGTGGTTGAAAAGAAACCTTTTACTAGTCTTGTCCAGAGGATAAGACTATAATAAGATCTGGAAACAAAGTACTATGCTGAACAGTTGAGAAAGGTGGCTATGTTTAGCATGGAGAATAAAAGACGGAGATATGACAATCATCTTGAATATCTAAAGAGATGTCAAGTACAAAACAAAGAGATATTTTGTCCAACTCCCCCAAAGGGCAAGACCCAAAGCAGTGGGTTCAAATTAGAAGAGAATAAATTCTGTTTAAACATTAAGAATAACTGAAGGTAAGAGCTGTTTGGCAGTAGAATAGCCTACCTCAGAAGGTAGCAGTCTGGCACTTATGGATTTAAAAAGAGTTTAGATAAGATTAGATTAGAGGTCCTAATTAGATTAGATTAGCCTTCTGAAACAGACTAGAGTCAAAAAGAAATATACTGCTGCTTTTTTTTATAGTTCAAGTCCAACTTAAGCATTTAAACCTAAATATAAGCTGCATTGTTCAAATCTGTTGTGTGGGAACAATATTGCAGATATATGTTTCAAAGAACAAAAAAGAATAAGACTGTGTATAAAATTCATTTCTCTAATAACTATAAAATATTCTCATAATAAATGACCCATCTACATAAATTTATCTGAGTGATGGGGTACTTTTAAAAATATGGGGGGGGGGATTCAGGGTGTTCTCTTTTTCCTTCAGAAAAAAATAATTCTGAACCTTTAACATCTCGTGCAAGTCTCTCTTCAGCACTGTACTAAAGTCCTTTTATAAGAAAGTGGGGTTACATGTCTGCTAGCCTCTTGGAATGCACTTCAGGATATTCTGTTGATAAATTTGTTATGGCCATCTGGCCCACTCAGCAGGTGCGATGAGTCTCTCTCTCTCTCCTAAAAAGTCTATTCATTGCTCACTCTGGGTTTTTTTTTTTTTAACGTCAGCTTTGAAATAATGAATAGATTGACAAGTGGATAAAAGCAAATGTTCTTCTAATTTGTTTCATACTTCTGTGGGGGGTGGGATTCCCTTCCCCTCTCCATTTTTTCTGCAAGAAACATTTCAAGATAAAAACTAAAGTGCTTCAGGCAAATGACAGGCATCAGGAACACCTGGACAAATACATCGGCTAGGCATTTTTTTCCAACAACATTATTAATCTATAGACTTCACTCAGCCTCTAAAAGACTATATTTATGTGAAAAAAATTTCCATAGGCATTTCAAGGTGAATCACAAAAGGAGAACCTAAAAATATCTAGGCAAATACATAAATATGCTTTTGTGTCTAGAATGTAATTGTTAGTTTGAACTTTAAACATGCATAGCCCTAAATAATTTTCTTCAAGCTTCCCTTCTAAAATACAATCACTCTGCCATACTAAAATGGGTTAATCTCAGTAACTAACAAGATTAAGTTTATTTATATTTATATTTATTTATTACAATATTTATATCAGAGGATCTCAAGGTGGCTTACAATAAAATCAGTTTGGAACAATAAATAGCAATAATTTTAAGTCTAAATATATATTGAATGATTTATCATTTAAAACAGGCAATTTAAAAGTATTTAAACAGAATAAAACTGTTCATAACACATGTGCAAATTAGATAAAATAAATTATGCCCTGAAGGCTTTATTAAAGGGCCATGATTTGATTTGGTGCTGGAATGACACTGGCGTTGGCATTAACCAGACTCCCAAGAGACTCCCATAGTAATGCACAGTGACTCCTTGGTGTCCACTGAGGCTTGGTTCCAGGGCATCCACACATGCACATTCACACACACACATTCTAAGCAGTGGATGGTTGAATCCAAAGATAAAGAACTCCTGTATTTCCTCTGCCAGTGGGACACAGAGGAGGGGCCCTCCAACAAACCTCAGCTACCAGACAGGCATGTATAGGGAGAGATACTTCATCAAGAACTGAAGCCAGCATGTTTTGATCTCTGGAAATCAGGGTTTGATTCCCCACTTAGCCATTGAAAACCACTGGGTGGCCTTGGGTGAGTCACTAAGGGCTGATGCACACAGCCCGTTTGAGGTGGCAGAGAGCTACCCTGGAGAGTGGCAGATTGGGGCTGCGGCAACCCCATGTCATGGCCCCAATCCTTCCTTTTGCCACCCCAAGAGCCGGCGCCACAGCTATTCTGCACCCTTTTGGCACCGTGTGTGTGCACGCTGCGCCAGAAGGGCATCCTGACACTGCACACCATGTGTAATGGCGTACAGCGTCAGGACAGCGTCAGGGTGGGGTTGGGGCAGCCAGCATGTGGCTGCCCTGCCCCAGCTCCACCCCCAGGCCAGGTCTTTGGACCAGTCTGCAATGGCCCATAGTCTCAGCACCAGAAAATCTTGTCATAGGTTTGTCTTAGAATCACCATAAGTCAGCAATGACTTGAAGGCACACAACAACAAACTTCTTCAAGTATCAGACTCCCACTCATTTAGGGCTTTAAAGATTATCATTGGCATCTTGATTTCAGACTGGAAATGTATTAGCAGCCAGTTCCGTGCTTTGTAATACCATGTAACTGGTGTTACATGGTTTTTGTATGGTGCTCCAGTCAGCAGTCTTGCTGGTGCATTTTGCATTAGCTGCAGTTTCTGAGACATCTTCAAAAAGATCTCCACACAGACAGCATTCCAGTAGTCTAATTGGGACATTACCATGTCAGAGTACAATACACTCTGAAGAAAAAAGGCCATAAATGTGACTGGGGCAAAGAAACTGGGACAAAGGTGAGAGGGTTACCTTAGTACACTTGGGAGCCATGATGACTCAACATTTGAACAGTCCTGAGTCACAGGAGGCTGATGTAACACTTGGCAGAGGGTTGAGTCAAAAAATTTCAATTCACATCAGTCAGGTGACTTGAAACTGGGTGACATCCCAGGAGTGGGCTGGACTAATATCCCAGAAGGGATACTGTATATAAGTGGGTGAGTTGGATGCTCATTTGTGAGTGATTGTATATAAAGATACTGACGGAGCACTTTGTTAGTCTGTACATAGTCTCTAATGGAAGAATAAAGAACCTCTTCAGGAGACAAGAGAGAATCCAGCAGTTTTGTGTGTTGCTGACAGCTGCCTGTGTGGGAGATTTTTCCTTGCAGGGTTTGCAGCCTGCATAGAACTTCACAATGAAGATTGATCTTTGGCATCTGTTCCAGCATAAGCTTCCTGCACATGTTGAATTCAGTTCACATGCGCCCCAACATACCATTGTGGGGACTACTTTGGCCAAGTCAATCCTGTCCAGAATATGCCACAGCTGGCAGACCATCAAATCTGGCCCCAGGTTGGCAGCCAGGGAAGTAGGGCCTTTACAGACTGACAAAAATAATGCAGCTTGAGACCACTTTAACTGTCCTGGCTCAGTGCTAAGGAATCATGGGAACTGTAGTTTATTGTGGCACCAGAGCTCTCTGACAGAGAAGGCTCACCGTCTCAGAAAAAAAATACAATTCCCATAATTCCCTAGCACTGAGCCAGGACAGTTAAAGTGGCTAGAAGTCTGTAAAGGCCTGTAGACAAAGTGGTAGACATAGGACACACATCTTCTTTCACCAGCACCAATAGTTAACGTGCAGCTGTTACAACTCAGGTTCTTCTTTTCTGAGAGTTGGCCAGCCAGGTCAAAACATCCTCCACTCTCCACTGGCCAATACATCGCTGTATTCGGGGTGGGCAGCATGAAAAAGGTGGGTTTACCAAAGGTTTTGGTTGTTGTGTACAGGAGGTAGAGGATTCTGAACTCCACAACATGTGCACATGTCTGCATAATTCCCTAATGGGATGCCAACCTGAATGTCCCTTATCATTTTGAAACTTCACAGGTTCTGGGCAACCTGCATGTTGCTGCCATTTTATGAGCAATGTCCCAGAATGAATCTAGGGATGTATTTTTACTTATTTATTTTTGCTACAATGAAAAAGCTACTTTTGCACAAGCATCCCCTTTGCCTGATCTTCTGAAACTTGACAGACTGAATTTCCTTAAAGGGAACAGCTGTGCCTGAACTTTCTTCTAATTCTGCTATGAAATAAAATTTCATTGTTGGCAGCTGCATTTTTTTAAAATAGTCATATTTAAATGAACGTAGCACAACCCTCTTATGAACATTTGTCCAAAATTGGCCAGCCATTAGCCTTTCCAAAGTGGTTACTGTGTCTCTAATTTCTATCCAATTCTGAGAATTGTGGGGGGGGGGGAGTTAGAGAGGTTTAAAATTTTCCCAGGAGTAGACAACGGCAGTCAGAAATCTTTGGATTTCTGAAATATCAGCTCATCTTCAGTACTTGAAGCAAACTTGATGGCATCTGACAGAGCTGAATCAGACCATTTGCCACATTGCCAAATCAGGGTTCAAACCAAATCTTGTGGTCATAGCAGATCCCTAGTTTTTACAAATTTGTTTGTAGTTAAAATGTTTGGAACAAATCATGGTAGGGGAGGGGGAAGGGGGGATAGACCACCTTTACTTTTAGAAGCTTCTATGATTTCTGTGGTTACTGCTTCTGCTCATGAACAGACCAGAAATATTTTGATGGATCATGGGAATTGCTACCCTCTACCAATTTATATCTTTCACTTCTCCCTGTACCATAATTGCTCTGGCATTCTTCTTTCTGACATGATTATTTTAAAACAAACACAATTGTTTCAACCAGGCTCCTGATCCAGCTCCTTAATTCCCCCCCTCCTTTTATTCTTTTGTTCTCTCTCATTCTCTTTCTGTGTTGAAAATTCTTTTGGCATGTCCAGATAGGAAAACAAACCATCAGGAAAGTTTGCTTCTTCTTTTTGTGTCCAACTCCTTTTCATGAGTTTCATTAGTGGTTTCTAGTTCTGGTGCTTCAAATAACTTCTGTCCTAATTAGACAGCATGGACAATAATCATCTGATTGGGAACCATGGAATTAAAGTCTTACATATTAAAATGAAGATTAGATATGCAGTGATGAAGTGGGATTTACAGTGGACAAAGTGTTGGTGGTGGGATCTGGAGTTATACCATCTTTGACATACAGAGCTACATTTCTCCACTGTTTGTATCCAGTGATGATTGTATCTTTTTATTAGAGGGTATTTGAAAATACAGTTTACCATAGGAAAAAGAAATAATAAATATCAACTCCAAAGAATGCAATTACAAATAAAAATAATATACGGTAATAATATTTTAAAAAGTAAACATAAAGGAAATTTCATTTTTAGGACAGATTAAATTATTAACTCTTCATTTAAAATTAAAAGGAACATATTAAGGAGAGCAAAAGAGCATTTTACTTTTAGATAACAGTGATAACTAATATATCAAAAAAGTGACACCTCATAGTGGTGATGGTCCCAGATGAAGAAAATGTAAATGTATCAGTATCTATTGGTTTGTTCTTAACTACCTTCGAGTCGATCTCGACTTATGGCGACCCTATGGAGACACATCTCCAAAACCTTCTGTCCTCCACTGCTCTGCTTAATGCCTGCAACCCTTAAGACCCGTGGCCTCCTTAATAGAGTCCATCCATCTGGCATGTGGC
>CM034701.1:325277033-325297251 GCA_020142125.1 Phrynosoma platyrhinos
CCAAAGAAGGAAAGAGACTCCACCATTCTTCAAGGCAGTGTATTCCACTTTTATTACATACACTTCAACATTTCACAGAGGAAAACTGATACACATATAGCCATGCAACTCAATGAAGAAAAATGCACAAAACTACTATTTTAAACAGAGAAATCTTGGGATTTAAGTAATGAATTTAGAAAAGCCTGGGGGGAAAGGGGGTGATGGGCCTAGTGGAAAGGGCAGGACTCTACCTTCTCCTCTTTCTTCTGGTGAGTTACTTAAGTGTAAACTATTTTTGTACTGTGAAATTAGGGGCTCTGCAAATGCTGTGGGCCCAATCTGGCTCTTTGCTGCTCCAAAAAGAGCTGGCAAATGCTGCTCCTTTTTGGAGCGGCAAAAAGCTGCCCTTTCCACTGCCACTATGGCTCTTTTGCACTCCTTTGGTGCAGTGTGTCTAAACGCTGTGCCAAGGGAGCACCCTGATGCCACTCACCATTCAGTGGGATGCACAGCATGACAGTGGCATTGCAGTGGAGTCGAGGCAGCTGGTGTGTGGTTGCCCCACCCCAACTCCACCCCCAGGCCTGCCCTTTTGGCTGGTCTGTACAGGCCCTTAGTCTGCAGCAATTGAAATAAGCTGAGACAAAGGGAGAAAGTGGAGGAGGAGAAAGAAACTGGGACATTTTAAAAGCAGTTGAGAAAGTAGGATGGCAGATTATTAACCAAGACTGTCCCTTACACCTTGTTACTACTTGGTTGTTTTTAGCAATGTTGTAATATTCTTTTTAGTAAAGTTGTAAACAGCGTTCTGTGCAATCATGCTGGCCATGTGATCACAGAGTAATTTCTGACAATGCTGGCTCTTTGACTCAGTAACGAAGATGAGCACTGCCCCCTATGGCCGGGCATGACTTGACAGTCTTGTCAATGGGGAATACCTTTACCTTTATCTTTAATATTGTTTTAGTGGAAATAAAGGAGACAAATGTAAATAACATTTTCCTTTCTTTACCGTCAAGTACTAATCAAAAGAGTACATATGTTCCTGAATGGATGAAATAAGATGTCAAGAAACTATTACTGTCCCTCAGAATATGTTCAGTAACCTGGGGTGATAAATTCTGACAAATGTGCTGCTGTAGTAGATACATATTCATTACAATGCCTGTTGCTTTTCCATATCCTCTTTGGTTAGTCAGTTGTCAGACTGGAGGCAACCACAACCTCAGCTGGTCCTAATTTCTATGGTCTCCAATGCAGATGGAAAATACAAAGTGAAGAAGCAGCCGTTAGCACCCGCCTGACGCCTGACACAGCTCGGGAATGTAACTGTGGGCATCCCTCTATAATAACTGCCACACCAGAAGAGACAATGAACTTTCTCGTCTGGTATTCTTTCTATCATGCTAGCCAATATCAAAGCACCAGACAAAAGGAGAAACCCCTCTATGCAAAAATATATTATTCAGCGCTCTGCCATGAGAGAGGAAAAAAAGGGGAAGTCTTCCTGACTCCAACTCTTGCTCAATTGTGTCTTGAAACAGGAACACTAATAATCATTGTGGAGTTTTTTAATCCCAGCCTGAGTGAGTACATATGTTGTTCTCCCATTAAATAGGCATTTCTCCTTTGAACTATGGCACCTATTCATTCATTTCACTTGTATTGTGTAGCTTTAAAGTCACCAAATGAATTTCATTGTTTTTGGTATCTTAGCATGGTTCATAGTTCATAGTTCACTAGGTTTGAATAAAAATAACTTGTGTTTATGGAGTGCTTGGGAATAACAGTAGCCATAGAGTCTTGCATACAGACTGGGGGATACTGGTATTGTTAGTGCTAGTACTCAAATATAGAGAAATGTTAAAAATTAACATTGCATTCCATGTGACAAGAATTTTATTATTTCTAAATACTTTGCCACCTTGTACTTTCAGTGGACTTTGAATAGCTTCTTTGGAAACAGACTGCAGTGCTTTTGGAACCAGTTATGTCTCCTAAAAGACAATCCTCCATGATCCATCTGCTTATTCTGATCTTTGAAATTGCTCCAAAGGCTGAATGTTAGAGGACAGGAAGTTCCACATGTTCATGTTTCAAACCATCCATTCCACATAAACCCATCTGCTGGAAAAGCCACAAACAAATGGAATGGGGAACTAGTGTGATCTCCAACTATGATCTAGAACATGTCCTAAATTATTTACCCGAAGAAATAATTTCTCTCATACTTATCTGCTCAGACTTTTAAGATTATCACCCATGGCCCTCCTCTGAGTGATCATGCCAAATAAATGGGACAGATGACCACAAGAAAGAGGGTCTTTTCAATACTGGCACCACATCTGTGTCTTGCCTTTCTAACAGTCTGTCTTGCATTATTGTTTTTCTAATGCCTGCCAACAACCTTGCTACTCCTGTAGCTACTTTGAGAATTGTTTTAGTGCTTTTACATATACTTTATCCTGCTGCTGACTATTTTTATATGAACTTGGATTTATGTTCTACTTCTTCAGTCAATTGCTTCATTGTTTTATTTTAAAGCATTTTAGAATTTTAGCAGATTGCATTCCATACAAAGAATGTTGCTTACTGGGAAGTTTAAATGTGTATTAAATACATAAATAAATAAATGCCTAGCACTCTTAGTGGCTGCACACTAAAGGAGAAAATATGTTAACAGAGGACCAGCAATCTTTTTGTAAAGTTTGTCTGCCAGAGCTGCTCTTCTCATTGAGAAAGCTCTGATAAATTCCCCAGGTGATTCTGCAAAACATAATTTTCCTGTGTTCCCACAAAACGCAGTTTAAAAATTATGGCTATAAGCAAAGGGCAGAAGCCCTCTTCACAGATGCAGGTACATCTTGGGATTTTTATAAAATACTTGTTGAGTCACACTGAAAGTGTAAACCAATGCAACTGAAAAACATTGAGGGGGGGGGCAGATCATTTATCTGTGCTGCTGGATTTGTGAAGGCTTGCTGACATGTGCAAATCATTACTTGATGCTACACTCATGAGCCAGAATGTTGCAGTGGCTTGAGTGTTGGACTAGGACACTGGGAGACTAGAGTTTGAATCCCCGTTCAGTCGTGGAAACTTACTGCATGACCTAGGGCAAGTCACACTCTCTCAGCTGTAGTGGAAAGCAAGGGAGGAAGGATATGAAAGCAAGGACATCCCACTTCTGAACAAATCTTGTCAAGAAAACCCCAAGATAGAATCAGTGTGTGTGTGTGTGTGTGTGTGTGTGTGTGCATTCAAGTTGTTTCTGACTTATGACAACTCTAAAGCAAACCTATTATGGGTTTTTCTTGGCAAGATTTGTTCAGAGGAGGTTTGCCATTGCTTCCCCCTGAGGCTGAGAGCATGTGACTTGCCCAAGGTCACCCAGTGGGTTTCATGGCCAAACTAGGAATTGAACTCTAGTTTCCAGAATTGCAGTCCTGAACTCTAGTTTCCAGAATTGCAGTCCAATACTCAAGCTACTACACCATGCTGGTTCTTTAGGATCACCATAAGTCAGAAACAGGGCAGGCAGGCAGATGAAAGGTAGTCATGGCCGCCAGTCTCTTCTCTCTCCTTCTCCTCCACAGCCATTTAATGGCCAGATTAGCAGTCTCAGAGGCTATGGCTGTTGCCAAGTGGGGAGATGGTAGAGACAATGCTATGCACATGAAAAGCTTATATTCTGTGCCTGCCATCTAGGATCTTGGCCCACATGTGAGTCAGTCTTGGAGTATTTTGCAGTTCATGGTGTAGCTGTTTCACTGCCCAGATAATCATCAAGAGTTCTTCCACTCTGGTGCTAATAGCACCACTAGAAGTGTCTTTTGCTGAAAGAAAAAGGATTTTTTCTTCTATGCAGAGAAGTTCTAAAAACTGGAGCTATTGTTAAGCTAGAAATGACCCCATCCCAAGATTCTCACAGAGATTATACTTCAAAGCAATGCCTAACTTTATTATTTCTGCTGACTTTCTCAAAGCTGTAGAATCTCCTCCTCCTCTTCTTCCTCCCTATTTTTTGTACTCTGGTTTGTAGCCTCATGATCCTCCCCCCCACCACCAATTTATTTATATCCCTCTTTCTCCCAAAAGGTGTGATTTAAAGCATCTCACAATTAAAAAGAACAATGAAAACAGGATGCATAGCTGATACACTCTAGGGTACTTGTTCCAGCACCAGCAGGTGGCTAATGGTGGGGGAAGCCAAAGTCTGCACACAAATTGTTTTCACTGCTGGATTGTGAAGAAGGAAGAAGAGGGAATCTTTGCAGTACAAGTGTCATTCAAGAGGAATGGCACCAGATAGCCCAGTGAGGGAATGGTGTGGCTCAGCATTGGCTATGCATAGGTTGTCAGATCACAACTAGCCCTGACCCTCCTTTTCAAAACACAAACTGGGAGCCTAAGGCTGATATCTTGTGAAGTTACAAGGAGCAGCTCCTGGTGATGTCATTAAACTTCATACCTGAAACATCAAATACAGTTGTTCAGAGTGCATCATTCAAATTTTTAAAAATGGACAAAGATTAAGAAATATTGAAGGGCATTAGCTCAGATTATTTCCTTTAAAATCTTCAGCAAAATCAGATCATAGAGAAAATCCACAGTTGGAGTTCAATGGTAGAAAAGTCAGTAAAGTAAAGGGAAAGAAAATACAAGTTATAGACTCAGCATAGAGGATAGGAAGAATTTGGTTGGTTTATGATATGTTCTATGTTCTGTTATGTCACAGTAGATCAGATTGACTGGTCTGCATATTGATATTATGATATTGTGAATAAAACTATTATGGAAAAAAAATTAAAAGGGACAAAGAACACACACGCACACATTTATTTTAAATGTACAAATAGGCTTTCAAAGCTGAACAAACCATTCATTACTGAACTAGTTTATTAGTCTGTATATCCTATACAAGTAACACCACAAGCCTAACCAAAGCACTTACTGTACTATGAAATTATATCCATTTATTTAAACAGGATTTACTGCTTTCTGTCTGATGTTTAAAATTGTTAACAACTTCACAATATAGGAAATCATTACACTAAAAAAAAAAAAAGCGACTTATCCCCAACAGGATACAGTCACTTTTTGGATTAATCGTGGATGTTATCACACTTAAATCACTGCCTTCGCCACCAGGTGACTGCAAACTCCCATCTTGGAAAACCAGCTGGCTAAGCACAGCTGGGACCCAAGATGCAGCTGGGTTGAATTCACCTGGTGGTGAAGGCAGCAATTTAAGTGGAATAACATCTGCAATTAATCTGAAAAGTGACTGTATCCCATTGGAGATAAATTGCTTTTTTTTTTTGGAGTGCAATAATCTCCATAATTAGTGAAATGACTTACGAGATAAGTAAGAGAGAAAAAGGGGTGTTGAAATTGCTATTTTCTCTGCATGCGTTCTATAACATATGAGACTTTATACTTGGACCTATTCAAAATGCATTGCCTTAATAATAGCTATTTATTTTGAAATCACCTCCCCTCACTGTGTTTTCACATTATGCACTGTATGGAATAATTCCAAAGGGGAGTGGAATGCATAACACTCAGTATAGTACCTTTGTGTATCACATTTTAGCTCAATGCACATTCTGTTTGTGAAAGACAAAGACCTAACAGTGCAAAGTGAAATTCCTTGTTCATTCACACTGTTGGTATGTGATCTCCTGACAACATGTGGGTGTTCTTCTGGCCACAACTTAACCCCAGACATTTGATTTTTGCTTCTGTGCAGTCAGAGGCAGAAGGCCATTTGCAACTTCTAAGCCATATTCTTTTTCCATGGCAGTTAAAAAAGGCTTTAGTGAGACACACAAACAACTATGTGGATAAATTATTGCTTACTCTTGTCATTTAAATCACAGATGGATGACATCTTTTATCACGAACAATAAGATGTTATCAATGTGGCAGGTCAGTGGTGCTAACTTTCAAATTCTCCAGAAGTCTTCATTGGGCATGATGGCACAACAATTAGGGGGAAAGGGGAAAAAACAAAGAATTGGGTAGGGCAGATTAGCCAATATGTGTGAATCTCTGAAGCTGCAAGATGGTGTCTACAGGTTCAGAGAAAAGGAAAAGTATTAAAATATCAGCTCACAGTTTTCTGAGCTGTACAATTCATGATTTCTCTCCAACTGGCTAGACATGAGAGGGAAACACATACAGAGATATATCTATGGGGAGGTAAAATGAGGGCATTACCCCCACCATAAGAATTTTGTCATATCATTTCTAACATTTCGGGGAGTGAGATACTGAAAATCATTCACACAATTCACACCTAGAAATCCTATATTTGATTGAACAGAGACAATGCTTTCCTGACCCACTACACACATTTGAACAAAATGTGACAAAAGAACTTCATTTAGAGATGGCCAGAGGACCAATCCATTACTCATAGGTCCTCCTCATGCTAACTGGGTCTGCAATAGCCAACATTCTTTTTCAGTTTTCTTCCATTAAACTCCTACTCTCCTGTTTGTCCCTGGCTTCCACTCCACCAATAGCATCTGAGGAAGTAGACTGAGTTCTATGAAAGCTCATGCTACCAACATCTATCTTTCTGTCAGTTAGGGGGGTTGCAGACTGCCAGAAATAGTGCAAATTGAGTCCACTTTTAGGGTTAGGGTTAGGGAATCATGAGAACTGTATTTTATTGTGGCACCAGAGCTCTCTGACAGAGAAGGCTCAGTGTCTCAGGGGGGAAAAAACAATTCCTATGATTCCCTAGCACTAACCCTAACCCTAAAAGTGGACTCAAATTGCACTATTTCTGGCAGTCTGCAACCCCCCCTTAGTCTCATAAGTGCTACAGAAACTCTCTACATACTGATTACAGATGAAACACAGCTATATCTTTGATATATCTATATTTGGTGTGTTTGCATCCCCTTTGTAAATTTGCCTAGCCCTTTCTTTGGATGCCTAAGCATGTACATATACACAGACACACACACAAACACAGGTCAATCCACCAAGCCAAATTTTTGGACTTTATGTTTCCTCCTTTTCCTTAAGTGCATTTTTCATGAGATTCTTAAAGATGTCCTTTTACGGTTGAAGTTCAAATCACAGCCCTATTTCTGTACCATCATAACTGATGAAAAGTTTTGATAATTTCAAAGGTTTGCCTCATATATGCATCACTTTTCATAACACTTTAATATTCTATTCACAGATGTTAGTATCTCTAATTTTGTTTTTCCTCATGGACCATATGACTGCTCCACTGGATGGTTGAAGAGAAGTAGAACTGTAAATATGCTGGACAAATACCATTCTTCCTTCCTTGCCATTCCAGCATTGCTGGTGCCTAGAAGTGGAAGCAAAAATAGTGTTCCCAAATAATGTTCTTCAGCACTGGGCCAAAATATTTTGTTGTTTAGGGGACAGCAAAAATACCTCTGCCCCATAAGAAACATAATACTCAGCCTAATCAAATTGTTTTGGCACCTGTAGTGGAAAATCTCATAAACATTTCTTGCTGTCCTTGGTAATGCATTCAGTGGGCAATTAAAAATGTAATAATAATAAATTAATAGTGGAATCCCATGGTTTCTGGGAGGGACTCTCAGGGACATATTGGACCTCACTCTCTGACAGCTGAAAACAGTCTAGCCTCAGATGGGGAGAACCATGTTCAGAATCTCATCCAATCTGCCACAGAAATATCCACAGCCGGTTCCTCTCAGATGCAGAAGCTGAGATGCTGGAGAAAAAGGAAAAATACATTTTGGATTATAATTCCTCCAAGCTTCAACCATGGCCAAACTAGGATTGGGATTGCAGAAACTGTCCCAAAAAGTAATTTTCCCAGACTTTGAGAAAGGAAATGTACTAGCTTATATAAGTGAACCTACTAGAGTCTAGACGCTCCCTAGATTCACCCTCAAACTGTCTCCTGATCTACAACATCCTGCACCTGCTATATTGCCATTCCTTTCCTTTCCATGGGGAGGAAAAAGAAATTTAAAAATCAGCCAGTGATGCAAATAAACAGTGAAAATACTGTTCTTCATTTCTACCCTGCCAGTGTGAGCTGGACTGGACATGGGGGTAGCAATACAAGATCAAGATTTATGTTGACTTATTAATCATATAAAATCTGTTAAAAATCATATAAAAATCTAGATGGGTGGATGGATAGATAGACAGATAGATAGATAGATAGATAGATAGATAGATAGATAGATAGACAGACAGATAGACAGGAGGGCACAGCTACTGTTGACAATTTTCTGCTCATAGCTAAGCATTGATTGGACTACAACTTCCTATTCAGAACAGAGCTTAAGAAAAGTCTCTGTGTTTGAGAGAGAAAGAGAGAACGAGAAAGTTTCTGGAGATTATCGCACTGCCCATTCCTCCCACACTAGATGTGGAATGTAAACTTCAATAGGCAGGTTTTATCACACACACCCATGCCCAAGCAGTAGGCATCCCAAACAGAAAATCCCATTCTTTGCAAAGTGTAGGAGAAGCCCAGATTGGGTACAGGATGCCTATTGCCTGGGCACAAGTGTGTGTGATAAAACCCGCTTATTGAAGTTTACATCTCATGTTTAGCATAGAGGAAAGGGTTGTGCAATAATCTCCTCTGTTCAGTGCACAGCATGGAAAACTGAATTTCCAAACAAAAATATTTTCTCAATTATGTTAGGCTTGGTATTTATAATCTAGCCTGTGATTAATACTTAATATATCATGCTTAATGATCTCACCAGATCCACTCCTTTCACTAATTTCATTCTTGAAGGAAGTGACAATTTTACCAATTTCTTCCTACTGTGAGAAAGTCTTTGAAAATTGCATCATTTTTGAAGACTATGTATAGTTTGGGAGTTACTTTTTGTAAAATTTGCTCATCCTAAATTGGGACAGAAAATAGTATTTTCTGTACAGGAAACATCTTTTTCTGTACAAAAAGCCACATATAAAATTTGTGCAAAATGATTTCTGAATTGCTGTCATTGTCAGAGTTTTGCAATACTCAAAACACACACACACACACACACACACACACACACATCATGTTTGGAATGTTTTTGAGTATTCCTTCAATTCCTACTGTGACATCACCAGGGGACAATTCTAGGTCTCAGTTTTGTTTCTAAAAATGTAGGGCCTTGGATGCTCCTGAGCTTGCAACTCTAAATTCCACCTGCTATACACATTTTAGTTTCCTCCATTCAAGAAGATTTGGCTGTCACCTGGTGTCATGTACTGCCTAACTTCTGTTCAGAAACACAAGCCTCAGCAGAGTCAGAAAGCTTTACTGAGAAAACTGAATGGATCACAGTAGAACAATGTCAGGGTTGAAGCATTTTTGATTATATTAATATAACAGTATATTAAAAGCACATAGCAATATAAACATTTTTTAAATGGGCTTACATCCCATTTGTCTACAAACCAAAATGTTCCCTTTCCCAGGACTACCCTTCCTTTCCCCTCAATACCTAGCATTTTCAGAAAACTGATCTTGATAGCTCTAAGGTTGCTCTCCTCCCCACACATCTGCTCATTATCTAGCACCATGAATGATAAACAATCTTTCCACCCAGCATCAACAGCTGTGTAGCACATCCCAACATGTATTACCAAACATATACAAAATATATAGTTAGCAAGCATGGCAGGACCTATGATTCTCCAAGCACTGGCAAAATCCATCTCTCGCTGCTTATCATCTCAACTGGAATATCAATCAGTACACAAAGGTGCACTATCAGTACTAGGTGTTCAGTAGAGCTTGCTGTGGGCTAGTCTTTAAGTTTTTTTTTTTTACTTTTGTATTGTTTTTAAATTTTATGGGTTAAAATTTGCTGTTAACCATCTTGTGTGCCTATATTGGGAGAAAGAGGGAATAACAATAACAACAACAATAATGTAGTCCACGCAGCCTTAAGATCTTGGAACTTGTTTTTAAAAACAAAACAAAACAAAAAGGTAGAGTAATAGAATAGAAACAAACTAGTTTACTTGTGAGTATTTAAGATATATTGTTTTGTTTCTGCCATTTGAGCTCTCTCTCTCTCTCTCTCTCTCTCTCTTTTTTTTTTTTTTTTTTTTGTGCTGATAAAGATTGTTGCTGTCAATTTTATTCAGTATATATTGTTTTAAAATGCATTTAGTATTGGCCAATACATTTAGTTTGAGTAAATAGTCCCAAGTGTTTACACTGGGGAGATGTTGTTCATGAAAAGCAGCAGAAGTAGTACGAAATACTCTTCAGATTTCAAGCAGACCCTGTGCATCTAATAAAGTATGTTTGCTTTGCTGTAGTCTATGCAAACAATGAAGCAAGCAGAGAAGATAAAGGAAAATGAGTAGGGCTTCAGCCAAAATTCCAGTGAACCAACCTTTTTATGAATTTCAGGACTTTAGAAACAACAGTGATATCATGGAACTCATTTACTGATTTATCCAATTTCTGTAACACCCTTTGGCGATGGTTCTAGGATGGTTTGCAAAGATAAATATGTGCCTCTGCTTTTGTAAACTAAACTGTTAGTTAGCCTCTTGTATTATGCTGCTTTAACAGTGTCCCTTTGTTTTCACACTATTTTAAAGGCATCCTGCTAAGTGGAAGAAACTGGCATTTCAGAATATTTGTGGGTAGTAAAAGAACTTCTCTACACACATCATATAAGAATTATACATCTGACCTGACTTCATTACAATTAGTGGGAAATAGATCTCTACCAGAATCAATAAAGGAGGACTGTGGTAGCTTGGAACTTTGCCAGATAAGAAAAAGAGAATGCTCTAATTTTGGGGAATGTACTAGAACCTTTTAGTAGAGAATTCTAGTTTCTTATCCAACTACAAATCCCAAGATACTGTACGATGGAGCCATAACAGTCAAAAGTGCTTTCAAACTGTTATAGCCATGTCATGTGAAGAATGGCATTACAATGTAGGAAAAGTGGGTGAGAATACAATCCTGGTGAATGTATATGCATCCTCCAAATTAATCCTCTCTTATACCACTATTTTAGTTGCTTTTAAAATATTGCAGTTCCCCTCTTTTCCTCCTCCCAGTTTATCCCCTGCCATGTATGGCCATACAGCCTCTGTTTAAAAACATCCAAAGAAAGAGACTCCACCACATTCTGAGATAGTATATTCCACTGTTGAACAGATCTTACTATCAGGAAGTTCTTCCTAATGCTGAGGTGGAATCTCTTTTCCTGTAGTTTGCATCCATTGCTCTGTGCCCTAGTCTCTGGATTAACAGAAATCAAGCTTTCTCCATCCTCAATATGATATCCCTTCAAATATTTAAACATGGCTATCATTTCACCCCTTCTTAACCTTCTCTTCTCCAGGCTAAACATACCCAGCTTCCTAAGCCACTCCTCACAGGGCATGGTTTCCAGACCTTTCACCATTTTCAGCATCCTCCTCTGGACACGCTCCATTTTGTCAATATCCCTCTTGAATTGTGGTGCCCAGAGCAGGATACAGTATTCCAGCTGAAATCTGACCAAAGCAGAGAAGAGTAGTATTATTCCATCCATCTTTCTAGACATTATATCCCTATTGATGCAGCCCAGTATGACATTGTCTTTCTTAGCTGCTACATCACACTGTTGACTCATGTTTAGTTTCCAAGACCCCTTGATCACATGTACTGTTATCAAGCCAAGATTTCTAGCACTTCAGAGAATTGGATGCTGAATATCATTTGTCACTTTGCCTGCCCCTTTGTTTAAACTCTATTTCTAAATGGTCAACTGAATTTTTTTAAGTGCAAATTTGGAGACTGAAAGAAAATTGCATCAAGGTCACAGAATTCCTAAAGGATGTGATGCTCTCATCTCTTTCCCCTTAGCTACCCTCCTGATGAGAAATGCTCTCATGCCTTTTAATGACCTACAGAGATGAAAGTACAAGCAAGGAAAAGATGTTCCCTTTTAGAGTCTGCTCCTTGTGGTAAGTTATGAATGTCTCTGCACTAAGACTAGTCCTCCCAGCTTTAAAGAATGGCAAGGTAAGAAGTGTAACTTTGCACAGTGAAAAGCAGTATTGAAATGAATAAGTTACAGGCTGTAGAAACTCAACATTAATTTTGGGATCATTAAATATCTTAAAATTCTGACATAATTTCTCTTTATCAAGTCATATGGAAACATTTGCTTTGTAGCCCAGCTATGTTTCTGCAGGGTACCTGTTCTTTGTTTCAAGTACACTCAGTGATGTATCTGTTATGAAGAAGGTGGAGGCAGATGGGTCTACCTACTGGGTGTTTGAATGGATGAGTGTTGCTCCTTTCCATTCTGTGGTTCTAATTATTTTTATAGACTTTGACAATTTATAAGATATGTTGCATTGCTGATATTGGCTGAGATCCTGCAGCATAACCTAAATATCCACTGGTGGAGTTATGTTAAACAACCCCTATACTGAAAACCAATGTAGTTGAATGGTCAATGTGTGTGGCTGACAATCTAGTGTAGGGGTAGGCAACCTTTCCCCTTTAAGGGCCGAGGGACTTCAGCTCCCAGAAGCCTCAGCCATGTTGGCCAATAGTCCCATGTTGGCCAATAGCTCCTGGGATTCTGGGAGCTGAAGTCCCTCAGCCCTTAAAGGGGAAAGGTTACCAACCCCTGATCTAGTGTGCATGTGCAATGTGGAATGTGAAAAGGTAATGTTTAGAGGGAATGCCACATTCACATGCTACTCAGGGGCATCACTAAGGAGGTGTGGGTAGTGCGGATCACACTGGGTGATGTTTCAGAGGAAGGCAAACACCCAATGGGGTGATTGCTCACCATCTGTCCCAAGACCCTCCTTAGCTGCCCCCCCACCAGCCAAGGTACCTCTTTCATCTGCCTGCTGTAGCCACTGGTGCAAGTGGGGTGTTGCTGTGACTCAGCAGCCCCTTCTAGGTCTGGCAGAGGTGCTGGCTGGGCTGGGAAAAAGAGGTGCCTCCCTTTCCCATCTGGCCAGCAGCCCTACCAGATCAGTGGTTTCCCTGCCCGGGGTGTCACCCAGTGTGGGGTGGCACTTCTGGGGCTGAGGCTTCTGGGGGCAGGGCCAAAAGGGTGCTCCACCCCCACCTTGCTGCCAGGGCACTTAGAATGGCACCATGGCAGTGAGGCGAAGAGCATGCTCAGCCCTCTAACCAGCCTTCTGGCCTTCTAAGTCCCATGTGGCCATAGCTATGTGTGACCTAGAAGGCAGCCTCCCACCTCTCCATGAGGTGTACTACACCTTTGAGATGTCACTTGGTGCAGTCTGCACCACTGCATCCCCTTAGCGATGCCACTGCACCAGACCTAGAAGGGGCTGCTGGCTAACAACAGTACCACGTCCTCATCTGTGGCCACAGGGGACCACCTTACCCTCTATTCCTACCCACTGCCCTGCCCTGCCCCAGAAAGTGAGCAGCTTTTTACCAGGCATCTGGAAAGGGTTCTGCTGCCCAGGTCTGGTGGGACTGCTGGCTTGGCGTGAAAGGGGGTGATGGTGGCAGAAGTGGCCACTAACTTGTTTCCTTCTAGGGAAAGGGAGCGGTTTGTGGCCATCATTCCTACTGCCATTGCTGCCAGTACCTCCATTTCACAGCCCAGTCAGCAGACCTGCCAGATTTGGTAGTGGCTGCCAGGCAACAGCATCACCCCATCCCACCAGCAGCCTCAGCAGGAAGATGACCGTGGCACCCTGGCTGGAGGAGGGGGTGGCAGGGGTGTTTGTCAGGCAGTATGAACAGGATGGGGAGGGTGTCAGCAGGCAGGGAGGGATATTTAGCATCTGTCTTCCCCCTCCTGATCAGCTTCCACTTCTATCTTCCTCTCCCTTCTCATTCTCTCCCCACTTGACACTGCCTTCAGGGTGAGTGGGCATTAGGCCAGCTGGAGATGCTCCAACAATGGTGGCATCTTACTCCTCTTCTGCACTCCTCCCTTCCCCTTCTGCAGGGACCAAGGTGATCCTTGGGAGTGGAGAGAGGCAGTTCTGCAACAGTCCCAAATGTACAACTCCACTTATGCCACTATCACATTGTCCAAAGTCACCCTGCATGCATAGTGAAACTTATGCCTGCATAGATCAGTAATAGAATGCCATCCATATTGTGTATGTGTGTGTGTGTGTGTCCTAAATTCAATGAATAATGTGAACTTGCTTGGAAGGAAGGAACAGATTCATGGTGTTTTATGGAGCAATGTTGTTCTAGATTTCTTCTGTTTCTAATGGTATTACAGGCCACAATAAATCAGAAGAATCAAAGGAGAAGATGTTCTTTTCAAATTACTTCCCACTATTATGTTCTGGTTCTAATTACTGCAATATGTATCTAGTTTTCTTTTCCTTTATTATGAGTTGCTTAACATGTGTGCACATTATATTATATGAGGAAACAATTTATAATGGTACTGAGTGGAGAGTTTTACAACTAGTTCTTCAAAATCAAAACATGAAGGAAAGGCTTCGCTGATGGTTTATCCTAGTTGTTCACAGTGAGTCATCACTATTTTTCATTTGCTGATCATAATCCTCCACAACACATCAAAGCACATGTCAGACACAAATAAAACAGGTTTAATAAAGCTATATGGTACTCTTTTTAAAGTTAGACCTACAGGTTACGATGCACATGGATGAGGTTATCACTAAAAAAAATGGTCATGTGTCTGGCTCCTGTTACCTCTCTGTGTTGTCTACAACTCACCCATGTCCTGACATAACTGTTTTCTGCATTTTCCTGTACTTTTAATCATGTGAATGCATTCCAGGCAAGCATTTAGATTTGCAGAGAAGACTAGACGTTTTGCACTGCTTTGCTGAACAATGTAGATGCAAGTTAATATGCTTAATTTGCAAAGTAAGTGCAAGACAAGATGTTTAATCAGCAACCTACCTGCAAGTAAAGATACTTTGACCACAAAAAATCAATATAAGAACCTCCCATAGAATGGCCTATCCACAATGAATGCTATATCTGAGCCAGTGCACATTAGCATAAACAATCTTGAATTTAATCCATCTCTGTACTCTGTGCCCTAAAGATAAGAAGCAAGTTTATATATTTATTAGGAGTATTTATATCCCACTCTTCAGCAACAAAGGTTCTCAGAGCGGCTTACAATTTTCTTTGATTAGACAGTTCCCTGCCCTCAGACTTACAATCGAAAAAAATATATATGTGTGTTGTATATCCCTTGACCTCTAGGTGAGGACTAGCTATCCAAGCATCCATATTGATGATGATCCAAGGTTATCCAGAAATAAGCCTTGGGATACCAAGTTAACTTTGGGGGGGGTGTGCAGCAGATAAACAAAGTAAGAAGTCTGTGAGTTCCATGTCACTGAAGAGAAAGTAAGAATGTTAGTATAATGAATAAATGTCTTGTACAGTAACATTTCAGTTCAGAAATCCAGGCATCAGTAGTGAAAATCAGAAAACCATTATTCAGACACTATAAAAGTTCTCCAAAGATGTATGTTGTCAGGACTGAGAGACCAGCATTAGCGCAGTATAATTAAAACATACAATAATTAAAATGTTGAGTGGCTGGCACCTGTCTGCCCATTTAAAAACCTATCTCTATTACCTGTGGAGATTATTGCATCATCCTTTCCTCCTGCGCTAGACTCAGGATGCAAACTTTAATAGGCGGATTTTATTGCACACCTCCTTGCCCAGGTAGGAGGTATCCCATACCTGATTTGGGCATCTTGCACACCTTACAATTAATATTCATTGCAAGGTGCAGGAGAAGTCTGGATTGGGTACATGATGCTCAGACTGGATATGAGATGCCTCCTGCCTGGGCAGAGTATGTGATAAAATCCATCTATTAAAGTTTACATCCTGAGTCTAGCACAGGAGGAAAGAGTGATGCAATGATCTCCTATGACAGGCAAACAGAAAGACAGCTTGTGACAATAAAATACATTTGTGAAGGAGCATAAGGAGTAATATGCATTGAATTATTACCACTTAGTTTTGCCTAAAGTCAAAGGTGAGATGAACTGAAAGGCAACGATAAAATTTTTGAGGTGACCCAAAAAAGATATGAATAGAGTTCCCAGATCTAAGGCCCTTGTCCCTTTTTTCAAGTCCTCGGGGCAAGTGGGAAGAATCTCAGTGCAAGAGTGAAGTCTTCAAAAGTGTGCATGCATATATTTTCCCTCATTTGATAGATATGAAATATTGACCTGACAACCCTAGATGTGAATAGCCAAAATCCAATTTGGTGCTATGTAGTGCTAAAAACATGCTCCAGAAGGGGTACATGGGGAAAAGGTTACAGCAGGGATGGACAATTGTACCCTCCTACACACATATTGGATTCCACCTTTGCACAAGCAAAGCCCAGCACTACATGCAATAAGAGAGCTTTGGAATTTCTCTAAGGTTCAGAAATTGTTAAATTAGTTTTTAAAATGTAACTCATACAGCATGATTCTATTTATGTTTAACATGAAGAGGTCCTACTGAACTCCAATGGGATTTATTCTCAAGCAGCTGTCCTTTGGACTGCAGCCACATAGTTCAAGCTGATACATGTCTACTAAGAAGAAAGCCTCATTGTGTTCTATGGGACTTATTCCCAGATAAATGAGTGTAGGAGTGTAGCCAAAAGCTATTAAAATGTAGGTCTGCTTGCTGCCCTGTTATTTATATTCCATTTCTTTTTGAAAGACTTCTATTCCTTCTCAAAGCAGATGAACTGAAAGGACTACAAGGTGGGGAGTGGAGGATAAGAACCCCTCTGTGTGAACTCAAAACTATTCCTAAAGAGCCTCTTTTAAAAAGAAATAAAATGAATAGTCCTCCTGGTTCATTTACTGAAATAAAGATTCTGTAGGTTTCCAGAGAAGAAAATTTGAAGGATTTTGACAAATTTGGGTAACTGGAGAAACAGATGCCAAGCACAAGTCTGTATGACTTGAAAAACTAGTTGACCCAAATAGAAAATTGCCAAACAGAGATTCATTCATATTGTTTTTTCTGGCACCTCCTCTACTGGCCAAGTGTTAAACATCTGGATTAATTCCCACATTCTTCTGACTTAAAATGGTTGGATGACACTATACTAAGAAATAATAGGTTTCACTGCTTCTCTTCTCTATAAATTGGAGTAGGTATAGTGTGGTTTGTTGCCCACATGTGGGCCCCTGAACCACACTTTTGTGGGATTCTCCTGAAAATCATCCCCATTTGGGTGTACTGGGGGGTTCAGTCTGTTTAGGGATGTGGAAAATTGTGCCCTGGCCCCAAGGCAGCTCCCATCCTCTGTGTAGATGGAACTGTATTATTTTATAGTCTGTAAATGCTCAGTGCTGTAGGGCTCCCATCATTGTTTGATTTCCCTGGCATATAGCAGTGCCGTTTTCAATATGAAAGTTGTATGCACATGATAGGTTGTATGCACAAATACTTACAGGATTGTTGGATATACCTGATTCTTGGAAGGTACCAGTCTCTTTGGGGCAGTTCCAGTGCAACTGCAAATAGTAAAGTAAATGCTGGCATGAAGAATGCCATTTGGCAGTTTTAACCTGACTTCTACCTCCAGGTCATTTTGGAAGCTCCTGTACACCTGCACTCAATGGAGACTTTCTTATTTATATATTTTAAAACAAATATTTCCTCAGAAAGCACTTTCTATTTGGATGTATGGATGGCCAGACCTCAAAAAGTGAGTTAAGTGGGGGGGGGGGGGTTATACACTTGCCAAATATTTTTCAATGTAATTTTTTTTAAAAAAATTAAGAACATACTAATCTTATTGCAGCGAACATATACTGACTTTATAATCTCCACAGATTTTATAAGGAAATATTGCTGGTATTTTCTTTTTAAAAAAATATTAAGTACATAAATAGTTGCATGAGTTTTTTTAAAAAAAATATTAATTGTAATCTAAAATGTTGTATAAACCCTTTCTGAAATGGCTACAAATTACAGCAGAGTAAAATTGGTCTCTCTTTGTGTCATATGATACACTTACATTGCAGGAATTTTTCCTGATCCAAACTAGAGCTTGGAATATCCACTTTCAGGATTACAGTTCACAGAACCCAGGTTGGGGATTATAGGGAGTTGTGGTTTCAAATTCATTTTTTTGAAGCTTTGACCTAGACTACCAGCAATAATGTGGACACTAACTAGTAGGCAGAGGGGCCAGCTGAATAAACTCCAGATTTCAGCCTACCAGTGAACCTTCATCTACCAATAAGGGACCCTAAGAATCTGGTACTATGAAATTCCTGAACCAAGACTCTCTAGGGAAGTCAGACCCTACAAAATGTGTCTTGTTTCAAACTTGCTCACTATTATAAACAGAGAAGAAATTATGCAAAGTGATCCAATACTTGGTTCTGGACTAAATAGTTGTCCCATTAAGGCTCTCTATTTTGCAGCAATGGATGAATCCTCAGAGATGTTGTCAGAATCAGGAGCTGTAAAAGTCTGGAGTTGTGATTCCTGGTGTTAGACTGTAAATCCTGTTACGTCTTCCCTCTGGCTATGGTAGCAAAGGGCCCTAAGAGTCACATTGCAAAAACATCTCAAGGGTCAAACATTGCCCACTTGGGTTACCAGAAAGCACCCAACACTTGCTGGAACAAACCATCAGTTCACTGGGATCTGTCCAGAGTACTGAAGGACCTGACTCTAACCAGTCTTGTAATCCTGTCTCAGTCTTCTAATAGTTATTTCCCCTACTTGCCAATCCTCTGGTCTGACTGCTTATCATTGTTCAGTCTACCTCAGACAGATTTACACCAGCTCATCCTTGCCAGGTGTAAAAACTTATATTTGTAAAGAAGCTTCCAAATCACTGGTAATAACATTGGATGGCTATTTATGGTTTAGAAATGGTGGGAACAAGTGACTCAACACCTGGAAGCTGTGATAAGAAGCAGACACCACATAAAGAGGCTTCCATATGAAAGAGAGAACATTTAGAATGGTCCTGTTTTTTTTACTATCACTATCATCTATGGCTGAGAACCTGTTCAATAATTACAATGTTACGTGTGTGTGTGTGTGTGTTCAAGTCACCTGTCGACTTATGGCAACTATATGAATTTCATAGGGTTGTCTTAGGCAAGGAATATTCACAGTTGGTTTTGCTAGTTCCTTTCTCTGAAATAAAGCCTACAGCGCCAGGTATTCATTGGCACACTCCCATCCAGGTATTAAACAGAGCTGACCCTGTTTAGTTTCCAAGATCAGATGGGATCTAAGCCCTCTAGGGTATTTAGGCCCTATGCTTATATTTATTCACCTTTTCAGTCATTTCACCATTGCAGCAACCAAATGTACCTCCAAAGACCAACCTTCTAAGCCCCCACAACAGAGGAATTTCCAAGACACTAAGAGTGGAGCTGTGAGTGAGGATACGTCCAGCCCATTCCTGGTATAGGGTGCATTGTGACAGACAGATGCAACCTGTCATAGTATCCTACTCTACCAAGGAGAGGTGATATGCACCATCACTCAACACCCTCCTCTCCAGTGCCTTGGAATTTCTCTGTTTAGGGGGGGCTGCATGACTTCAAAGTTAAGTTTTACAGGGGTAGTATCTGGAAATGTAGCTGAGCAGATATAGCTATGTTGTTATATAGACATGTCTCCCATTGCAGAACTTTGGCCTATATCCTGTAGAGGTTTTATTCATTTTATAGATGTTTTATTTAAGTTTTTGGTAAGAAATGAAGACTTCTTGGATGCTTGTGTACTGATGCTGATTTTTACTTGTGTACTGATGCTGATTTTTACTGTCAACGACAGTATTACAAAAATCAGGTCCACATAAATTGTCAGGCAGCTGCAAAGAAAACACAACAGGAGCTATCAATTATCAGATTCACCCGAAATGAGCCGTGAAGTATTAGCATTCCAGCTAATGGTGCCATCAATGGTACTTTCTCTGTTTGTAGGACAGTAAATTCACCCTAGATTTTAATCCAAATTCTAAAGGAGCTATCTAGGATTCTGAACCTATTCTGAAGGTTAGGGCTAAGCACCCTAGGAGAGCTCATTTAAATTTTAGACCAAAATACAGTTGGCTCTCCATATCCACAGATTATTTATCAATGGATCTAACCACCCACAGCTTGACAATATTCAAAACTAATATAAATTGAAAAGAGTAAATCTTGATTTTACCATTTTATATAAGGGACATCATTTTACTATGTCATTGTTGTTAGGTTTAAATGGGATATAGAGTCAATGTTAAAATGTTGA